>CM059449.1:25337892-25430392 GCA_030390025.1 Squalus acanthias | reverse complement strand
CCTTAAGAGGGCGCGAATGGGGCGCAAAGCAACTAGCGCCCGGGCGCGGCGATGTTTGCGCCGCTCGCAAAATTAATTAGACATTTTGCGGCGGTGCTAAACACTACCGCCACGATCTCCTGCGCCGACAGATCGTGACGTCAGTCGAGTGCGCAACGCCCCGGTAGCGCCCCGGAGCGGATATTGAGTGGCGCCCCCTGCCTTACCGCCTGCCGCTAGCAATGACAGGTTGAGGGGAGCGTTTAGCAGTCAGGAAGGGACTGGGGAGCGCTATTTAAAGGAGACCGCTTCCTGCCTTTTTTTGTTGGTGACATTTTTGCACCACGCATTCTGAGAGGAGAGAGAGAGAGACTTCTGGAGAGATTCAATGCTGTGTGAAGGAGTTTTGGGTACTGAGCAGCACTTTGCAGGTTCATTTTGATTTGCCCTTCCTTGTATCGATTTAGAAGAGATTGTGGGGGCTGCACTCTGAGCTCTTTCCGTGGGTCTCTCCATTGTTCTTTCCAGCAGATTTGATGTACAGGTCTCTCCAGGCTGAGATTCAAGGCTGCAATGTGCAGGATGTGGAAGGAGAGCAAAATCAACCCTCCCCTTTAAGATAAAACCAGAAAATGCTGGAGAAACTCAGCAGGTCAAGCAGCATCTGTGAAGAGAGAAACAGAGTTAACATTTCAGGTCGATGACCTTTCGTCAGAACTCCCCTTTAAGAACTGGCCGGCGCCAGTGTGTCTGTGTTCCATTGCTGACTGACATCACATGAGCTTCGCCAGCGCTCTGAGGTAGCGCCTCGCTCCTCGGCCTTTGCGCCTTAAGACAGGTGTGAAGCGCCTGATTTAGCGCTCCAATCACCTCCAGGGGCGATAAAAGCCAAGTTTGCCGTCAGAGGCGATAATTAGCGCCAGGCACTAAACTTTGCGCACGGCCGATAATGGCGTCCCAAACGGGGCGATACTGAATTTTTCCCCCATAAAGTTCTGCCATGATCTCTGCTTTTATATTCTATTCTTCTGTTTATAAACCCAAGTAACCCATAAGCTTTTTAAACCACCTGATCAACTTGGCGTTCCACCTTTAAAGATTTGTGTATATGGACATCAAGGTCTCTCTGCTCATATACACTTTTCAAAATTGTGCTATTTATAGTATAATGTCTTTCCATATTAGTCCTCCCAAAGTGCATCACTTCACACTTCTCTGCATTGATCTCCATCTGCCAAGCTTCCGCCCCTTCCACCATCCTGTCTATGTTGTCCTGAAGGACAAAACTATCCTCTTCAGTATCGACTACTTTGCCAAGTTTTATATCATCTGCAAACTTTATAATGCTGCTCCCTGTACCCTTTAAACAGCGCTGCTTTAATTGGCTCAGCTTCTTTCTATCTTCCCCAAACACTGTGTACAGAAGACAATGATCGAGAAGGTGTCTCTCCAGGACCAGGCTAGCCCATTGCTCTTGAGGTGTGCTACAGCCTGCGATGTCCCCGAATGTTTGGACGCTCGACTGGATCATTTGTGTTAGTCGGGGGACAGCGTTAGCACTTTCCCCGTCTTCATCACAAATTCATGAGGAAGGCCATTTATCCCATCTTACCTCACCCATCCAGAGAGCCCCTGCAATCCCCCATCACAGCAGTTGATGTTTTCTCAAAATATTCCTTTCATTTCTCCCCTCTTGAATACTTTGAATGGTGAAACAGGCTCGAGGGGCTGAATGACCTCTTCCTGTTCCTAATTCTTTCTACTGTTTCCCTGACTCAACAATCATCACACCTGGTGTCAGTCCAGTCTACAAGTCAATCATTTATTAAAGGGAGAAAATATAGACAAATTCACGACTAATTGTTAGACGGCTGGACACAGTTATCACAATTCATGAAATCATTCTACTTCATTATATTCCAGCACAATGTGTCTGGGTCATAGTAGCTTGAGATAGGGACAGAGGGATGGGTAGAGGCACTGAGCTAAATTTACTGAGTCCACGCTAACAGCAAACACCCTCACCCGCCGGCAGCACACAGCAGAGAATACCACCTTCCCTCTCAAGTAGAGGTAAAAGATTCCACGGCACTATTTGAAGAACAGCAGTGGAGTTCTCCCCGGTGCCCTGGCTACTATTTATCCCCCAACCAAATCCTAGGAACATAGGAACAGCAGGAGGCCATTCAGCCCTTTGAGCCTGTTCCGCCATTCAATTAGATCATGGCTGATCTGTATCATAAATCCATCTATCTGCCTTGGATTCCATATTCCTTAATACCCTTACCTCACAAAAATCTATCAATCGCAGTTTTGAAATTTTCAATTGACCGAATCGCAACAGCTTTTTGGGGGAGAGAGTTGCTGATTTCCACTCCCCTTTGTGTGAACCCATGAATGGCCGAGCTCTAGTTTGAAGGTTATTCCCCCCTTTTCTGTTCTCTCCCAGCAGAGGAATTAGTTTCTCCCTTTCTACCGTATCAAATCCTTTAATCATCTTAAACACCTTAATTCGATCACCTCTTGATCTTATATATTTAAGGGAATACAAGCCTCGTCTATGCAACGTGTCCTCAAAATTCAACCCTTTTAGCCCCGGTATCATTCTAGTGACTCTGCATTGCACCCCCTCCAAAGCCAGTATATCCTTCCTGAGGTGCGGTGCCTGTAACTAAATGCAATACTGCAGATGGGGTCAAACCAGAGCTCTGTACAGCGGGAACGGAACTTCCACCCCTTTGTATTCCAATCCTCTTGAGATAAAGGCCAACATTCCATTAGCCTTTTTAATTATATTTTGTGTCTGTCCACCAGCTTTTAGTGATTTCTGTATTTGGACCCCTAAATATCTCTGCTTCTCCACAGTTCCTAACTTCTCGCCATTTGGAAAATACTCTGATCTATCTTACTTCGGTCCAAAGTGGATGGCCTTACACTTCCCACAATGAACTCCATCTGCCACAGTTTTGCCCACTCACTTAATCTGTCAATGTCCCTTTGCAACTTTTTGCTCCCATCTACACTATTTACTGTGCCACCTAACTTAGTGTCGACAGCAAACTTAGATATACGACTCTCTGTTCCTTCATCCAAGTCATTTATAAATATAGTGAAAAGCTGTGGCCCCAGTACAGATCCTTGGGGGACACCACACATCCTGCCAATTTGAGTACATTTCCATTATCCCTACTCTCTGTCCTAACCAATTTCCTGTCCAAGCCAACAGGTTGCCTCCAATTCCATGCACTCTCATTTTCGTTAACAGTTTCTTATGCGGAACCTTGTTGATTGCCTTCTGGAAGACCACATAAATAACATCCATAGACACTTCCTTATCTACCACATTAGTTACATCCTCAAAAAATTCAACTAGGTTCTTTCGACATGACTTACCCTTTACAAATGCATGCTGGCTCTCTCTGATCAGCTCATATTTGTCCAAATGCTCAGTCACTCTGTCCCTAATAACAGATGGCAGTAACTTCCCCACAACTGACCATTGACTAACAGGCCTATAATTTCCTAGTTCATCTCTCCTACCATTCTTAAATAATTGAGTGACTTGGACAGTTTTCCAATCCAAGGGAACAACTCCTGAATCAAGAGGAAGATCATGACTAATGTATCAACAGTTTCCTTGCATCCTTCTTTTAATTCCCTCGGGTGGAAACCATCGGGTCTGGAGATTTGTCCATCTTTAATCTCATCAGTTTCTCCAATATCATTTTTTTAACTTATATTGAACCTCGTTATTTCCTCCCCATGAATAATTTTCAGTTTTCCTTGTATCTCTGGTACTTTGTCCTCATCCTCTGCTGTGAAGACCAATACAAAGTAGCTATTTAGTATGTCTGCCAATTCTGGATTTCCAATTGCAAAATCACCTGCGTCTGTCAATAAGGGGTCTTACCTTAGCCACTCTCTTTTCCTTATTCATTGTAAAAACCTTTAGTGTTGTCCTTGTGAGCGAGAGCGCCAAAACCC
This sequence comes from Squalus acanthias, assembly GCA_030390025.1. Lineage (NCBI taxonomy): Eukaryota > Metazoa > Chordata > Chondrichthyes > Squaliformes > Squalidae > Squalus > Squalus acanthias. The sequence continues at coordinate 25,426,429 of CM059449.1, read as the reverse complement.
GGGAGAGTTCAAAAGCAGCGGGAGCAGAGCGAGAGCGCCAAAACCCGGGAGCGTTCAAAAGCAGCGGGAGCAGAGCGAGAGCGCCAAAACCCGGGAGAATTCAAAAGCAGCGGGAGCAGTGCGAGAGCGCCAAAACCCGGGAGCGTTCAAAAGCAGCGGGAGCAGAGCGAGAGCGCCAAAACCCGGGAGCGTTCAAAAGCAGCGGGAGCAGAGCGAGATCGCCAAAACCCGGGAGCATTCAAAAGCAGCAGGAGCAGAACGAGAGCGCCAAAACCCGGGAGCGTTCAAAAGCAGCGGGAGCAGAGCGAGAGCGCCAAAACCCGGGAGCATTCAAAAGCAGCGGGAGCAGAGCGAGAGCGCTAAAACCCGGGAGCGTTCAAACACAGCGGGAGCAGAGCGAGAGCGCCAAAACCCGGGAGAGTTCAAAAGCAGCGGGAGCAGAGCGAGATCGCCAAAACCCGGGAGAGTTCAAAAGCAGCGGGAGCAGAGCGTGCGAGAGCGCCAAAACCTGGGAGCGTTCAAAAGCAGCGGGAGCAGAGCGAGAGCGCCAAAACCCTGGAGCGTTAAAAAGCAGCGGGAGCAGAGCGAGACCGCCAAAACCCGGGAGCGTTCAAAAGCAGTGGGAGCAGAGTGAGACTGCCAAAACCCGGGAAAGTTCCAAAACAGCGGGAGCAGAGCAAGAGCGCCAAAACCCAGGAGAGTTCAAAAGCAGCGGGAGCAGAGCGAGAGCGCCTGAACCCAGGAGAGTTCAAAAGCAGCGGGAGCAGAGCGAGAGCGCCAAAACCCGGGAGAGTTCAAACACAGCGGGAACAGAGCGCTAGCGCCAAAACCCGGGAGCGTTCAAAAGCAGCGGGAGCAGAGTGAGAGCGCCAAAACCCGGGAGAGTTTAAAAGCAGCGGGAGCAGAGCGAGAGCGCCAAAACCCGGGAGCATTCAAAAGCAGCGGGAGCAGAGCGAGAGCGGCAAAACCCGGGAGCGTTCAAAAGCAGTGGGAGCAGAGCGAGAGCGCCAAAACCCAGGAGAGTTCAAAAGCAGCGGGAGCAGAGCGAGAGCGCCAAAACCCGGGAGCGTTCAAAAGCAGCGGGAGACGCTGAGATACAAAGGACCGGTGAGTGTAAAGAAGTAAAAAGTAATTGAATTGGACGTCACCAGAAAGCAGGTAAGTGATTGGTTGGTGAGTATTTCTCTATTCTCGCTTTTTTTCCACACTTGAGCATCTAAATTTAAGTGCCTTGGTGTAGATTAAAAGATATAAGTGTTCCAAATTTTAAAAGTAATTAATTAATTGAGATGGGAGACCAGGCAATGTGTTGTTGTTGTTGCATGTGGGAGCTGGTGGACACCATTGAGGTCCAGGGCGACCACATCTGCAGCAAATGTTGGCTGCTCGAGGAACTTCGGCTCAGAGTGGATGAGCTGGAGTCCGAGCTTCAGACACTGCGACACATTAGGGAGGGGGAGCGTTACCTGGACACTATGTTCCAGGAGGCAGTCACACCCACTAGAATAATTACTTCCAATTTGGGCCATGGTAAGGCGCAGGCTACAAGCGAGGCAGGTATTGGGATCCAGGAGGTATTGGTGGAGGAGCCTCAGCCCTTGGCCTTGTCCAACAGGTACGAGATTCTTGCTCCCTGTGTGGACGAGGCCAGGGACTGCAGGGAGGATGAGCAAACTGACCAAAGCACCATGGTACAGGGAGACATTCAAGTGGGGGGAGCAAAAAGAAATGTTGTAGTGATTGGGGACAGTACAGTGAGGGGGATAGATACTGTTCTCTGCAGCCGAGAGCGTGAGTCCCAAAGGCTGTGTTGACTGCTCAGTGCCAGGGTTAAGGACATCTCCTCTGGGCTGGAGAGAAACTTGGAGTGGGAGGGGGAAGATCCAGTTGCCATGGTCCATGTAGGTACCAATGACATAGGTAGGACAAAGAAAGAGGTTCTGCTGAGAGAGTATGAGCAGCTAGGGGCTAAATTAAAAAGCAGAACCACAAAGGTAATAATCTCTGGATTACTACCTGAGCCACGAGCGAATTTGAATAGGGTAAATAAGATCATAGAAATGAACGAGTGGCTCAAAGACTGGTGTGGGAGAAATAGGTTTCGATTTGTGGGGCACTGGCACCAGTACTGGGATAAGAGGGAGCTGTTCCGTTTGGACGGGCTTCACTTGAACCATACTGGGGCTAGAGTCCTGGCGAATCGAATAACTAGGGCTGTAGAGAGGGCTTTAAACTAAATAATGGGGCGAGGATCCAGGTGAGCGGGAAAATAAAAAGTCAATGAGAAATGAGAAAGCAATAGAGCAGGCTAGAGATGGGGGAAATAATAACCAGAGTGTGACAGGAAGGGACAGAATGTTTAAAAATAAGAGTGTAACAGAAAAAAAGGCCAAAACAAGGAAAAATGGTAAAAAGACAAAGTTAAAAGCTGTATATCTGAATGCACGCAGCATTCGTAACAAGATAAATGAGTTGACGGCACAAATAGATAAAAATGGGTATGATCTGATCGCCATTACAGAGACGTGGTTGCAAGGCGACCAGGGCTGGGAACTGAATATTCCAGGGTAAATGATAATTCGGAAGGATAGAAAGAAAGGAAAGGGAGGTGGGGTGGCTTTGTTGGTAAAAGATGGGATCAGTGCAGTGGTGAGAAGTGATATTGGCTCAGAAGATCAAGATGTAGAATCGGTTTGGGTGGAGATAAAAAATAATAAGGGGAAAAAGTCTCTGGTGGGCGTAGTCTACAGGCCCCCGAACAGTAGCAATGCTGTTGGACAGAGTATAAATCAACAAATAATGTTGGCCTGTAAAAAAGGTACGGTAATAATCATGGGTGATGTTAACCTCCATATTGATTGGACAAATCAAATTGGCCATGGTAGCCTGGAGGAGGAGTTCATAGAGTGCATCCGGGATGCTTTCCTAGAACAGTATGTAATGGAACCAACCAGGGAGCAGGCTATCTTGGATCTGGTACTATGTAATGAGACAGAATTAATAAATGATCTCATAGTAAAGGATCCTCTAGGAAAGAGTGATCATAGCATGGTTGAATTTCAAATTCAGTTGGAGGGTGAGAAAGTTGTATCCCAAACCAGTGTCCTGATCTCAAACAAAGGCAATTATAATGGCATGAGGGCAGAACTGGCTAAAGTGGACTGGAAAAACAAATTAAAGGGTAAGAAAGTTGAAATGCAGTGGCGGACATTTAAGGAGATATTTCATAACTCTCAACAAAAATATATTCCAGTGAGAAAGAAAGATTTTAAGAGAAGGGAGCACCATCCGTGGCTAACTAAGGAAGTAAAGGATGGTATCAAATTGAAAACGAAGGCATACAATGTTGCCAAGATTGGTGGGAGACCAGAGGATTGGGAAATTTTTAAAAACCAGCAAAGGATAACTAAAAAAATAATAAAGAGAGAGAAGATGAATTATGAGAGTAAGCTGGCAAGAAACATTAAAACAGATAGTAAGAGCTTCTACAGGTATATAAAAAGGAAGAGGGTAGCTAAAGTAAACATTGGTCCCTTAGAGGATGAGACTGGGGAATTAATAATGGGGAACGGGGAAATGGCAGAGACTCTGAACAAATATTTTGCATCTGTCTTCACTGTATAAGACACTAACAACATCCCAATAATGGATAATCAAGGGGCCACAGGGAGTGGGGAACTAAAGACAATCACTATCACTAAGGAAATAGTACTCGGTAAAATAATGGGACTAAAAGACGACAAGTCCCCTGGACCAGATGGCCTGCATCCCAGGGTCTTAAAAGAAGTGGCTGCAGAGATAGTGGATGCATTGGTTGCAATATACCAAAATTCCCTGGACTCTGGAGAGGTCCCAGCGGATTGGAAAACTGCTAATGTAACACCCCTATTTAAGAAAGGAGACAGAAAGCAGGAAACTATAAACCAGTTAGCCTAACATCTGTCGTTGGGAAAATGCTGGAGTCCTTCATTAAGGAAGCAGTAGCAGGGCATTTAGAAAAACATACCGCAGTCAAACAGAGTCAGCATGGTTTTAGGAAAGGGAAATCATGTTTAACAAATTTGCTGGAGTTCTTTGAGGATGTAACAAGCAGGGTGGACAAGGGTGAGCCAGTGGATGTGGTGTATTTGGATTTCCAGAAGGCATTCGACAAGGTGCCACATAAAAGGTTACTGCATAAGATAAGAGCTCACGGAGTTGGGGGTAATATATTAGCATGGATAGAGAATTGGCTCACTAACAGAAAGCAGAGAGTCGGGATAAATGGGTCATTTTCTGGTTGGCAAACGGTAACTAGTGGGGTGCCACAAGGATCGGTGCTGGGGCCCCAACTATTTACAATCTACATTAATGACTTGGATGAAGGGACCGAGTGTAATGTAGGTAAGGTGAGTGGACAAACATTTGTCAGATGGAGTATAATGTGGGAAAGTGCGAGGTTATCCACTTTGGCAGGAAAAATAAAAAAGCAAACTATATTTAAATGGAGAGAGATTACAAAATGCTACAGTTCAGAGGGACCTGGGGGTCCTTGTGCGTGAAACACAAAAAGTTAGCATGCAGGTACAGCAAGTAATCAAAAAGGGAAATGCAATGTTGGCCTTTATTTCAAGGGGGTTGGAGTATAAAAGCAGGGAAGTCCTACTACAACTGTACAAGGTATTGGTGAGACCACACCTTGAGTACTGCGTACAGTTTTGGTCTCCATATTTAAGGAAGGATATACTTGCATTGGAGGCAGTTCAGAGACGATTCACACGGTTGATTCCTGAGATGAGGGGGTTGACTTATGAGGAAAGGTTGAGCAGGTTGGGCCTACACTCATTGGAATTTAGAAGAATGAGAGGTGATCTTATCGAAACATATAAGACACTGAGGGGGCTCGACAGGGTAGATGTAGAGAGGATGTTTCCCCTCATGGGGAAATCTAGAACTCGGGGGCACAGTCTCAGAATAAAGGGTTGCCCTTTTAGAACTGAGATGAGGAGGAACTTCTTCACTCAGAGGGTCGTAAATTTGTGGAATTCTCTGCCCCAGAGAGCTGTGGAGGCTGGGTCATTAAATACATTTAAAGTGGAGATAGACAAATTTTTGCAAGATAAGGGAGTGAAGGGTTATGGGGAGCGGGCTGGGAAGTGGCTTTGAGCCCAAGATCAGCCATGATCTTATTGAATGACGGAGCAGGCTCGAGGGGCCAAGTGGCCTATTCCTGCTCCTATTTCTTATGTTCTTATGTAGGAATTAATCAAGATTTACTCAGTAGGAAAACGAACAGGTCCTGCTGGCTTCTCCTCAGGTGGTCATAATAGACCTTGCTGAGACTGCAGAAACAGAACGAACATGATATCGGCAAACAAAAGCATTGTCTAAAAGGGGCCTCATCAGGAATTTAGCTGCAGACTCCGCATACTAGTCAGGCAGCTTCAAAGCTATGATGAGACAAGGTCTACAGTCAGCTCCACGTGAGGTGAAAGGGCTTAAACTAATCAGTCTAAAGCTGAAGATTTTGTGATAAGAAGACCAGGGGTATAAGATGGTGGGTTCCCTGGCGAAGGGGCACAATCCGGGATCCTGAAGAAGAGACGTCAGGGAAGACAGGTGAAGGAAGCTAAAAGAACAGATTCGGTGTCAACTTCTTTACCCAAAGAGTGGTGAGAATGTGGAACTCGCTACCACAGGGAGTGGTTGAAGCGAATAGTATAGATGCATTTAAGGGGAGGCTGGACAAACATATGCGGGAGAAGGGAATAGAGGGTTATGCTGATAGATTTAGATGAGGAAAGACGGGAGGAGGCTCGAGTGGAGCATAAACGCCGACATGGACTGGTTGGGCCGAATGGCCTGTTTCTGTGCCGTATATCCTATGTAATCTGATGTAATTGGCTCAGCTTCTGTCTGTCTTCCCCAACCACCGTACAGAAGACAATGATCAAGAAGGTGTCTCTCCAGGACCAGGCTACCATTGCACTTGAGGTGCGCTACAGCCTGCGATGTCCCTAAATGTTTGGACGCTTGACTGGATCATTTACTGCTTGTGGTGGAGTTAGCACTTTCCCAATCTTCATCTTAAAATCATGAGGAAGGCCATTCATCCCATTTCATCTCACCCATCCCGAGAGCCCGTGCTATCCTCTCATCACAGCTGTTGATATTTTCCTAAGTGATTCCTTTCATTTCTCTCCTCTTGGATATTTCCGACCCCCCCACCACTCCATGCCTACCTAAATGCATCACTACTCCTCGGCCTTTCTGCTCTCCTGCCACCGTCCCAGGCTCGAATGCCCCTCAGATAAGCCCCTTGGATAATGAACAGCTACCCAAACTGCCCCGTGCTCCTCTCATACCGATCATCCCATCCACCGTGCCTGCTGGGGGTTAACCTCACCAACTTGCTTTCCATCCCATTCATTCCACCCACCACTGCCCTCTTGGACTTGGGTGGTGACACCTTTCCCCTTACTGAAGTCTGCCCACCTGGCTGTACTTTCCACCACCTGCCCCATATAAACCACCACGGTGGTGCGGACCTTGGCATCAAATCACAACATGTTTTTTGCCCCAATTCTTCCTTCGAGCACCTCATCATGTTTCACCCCTCTCACCTCTTCTTTAAATCCTCATTGTCTACCGCTCCTCCCCAGAAGCCTCACCCTGAGTTTCTCACTGAGATATGCTGTGAGGTGCTGTGAGTATTTGAACTCACTTTCGCGGGCTTTTCTTCACAGGCTGTTGTCGGGAGCGACGAGACCGGAAGCGGACCAGGTGGGAAGCACCCAGGTGAACGGCCCGGGAAGTCAGCGAAAGACCAGGGAGGTAAGACTAACTGGTAAGTACTTTCCTCAAACCTTCCTAGAAAGTAAAACTAAAACTAGTGGGATTTGGTTAGTTTAAAAAGGAATAAGAGGAGTACAGTATACATTGGTCTAAGTAAGCTTCGGGAAAACAAAAGTCAATAAATAAACTAAAACTAGAAAATTAAAAAGTAATATAAGGGTTAAGTCATGGCAGTAGAGCTCGGACCTGTGTCATGCTCCTCCTGTAACATGTGGGAAATCAGGGACGCTTCCTGTGTCCCTGACAACCATGTGTGCGGGAAGTGTGTCCAGCTGCAGCTCATGTGGGACCGCATGACGGCCCTTGAGCTGCGGATGGACTCACTTTGGAGCATCCACGATTCTGAGAGGGTTGTGGATAGCACATTTAGTGAGTTGGTCACACCGCAGGTTAAGGCCAGCGTAGATAGTACATGGGTGACCAAAAGGCAGAGCAAGGGCAGGAAGGTAGTGCAGAAATCCCCTGGGGTTGTCTCCCTTAGCAACAGGTTCACCGCCTTAGGTGCTGTTGTCGGGGGGGATGACTCATCGGGGGAAGGCACCAGCAGCCAGGCTCATGGCACCATGACTGGCTCTGTTGCAAAGAAGGGAGGGAAAAAGAGTGGCAGGGCTATAGTAATAGGGGATTCGATTGTAAGGGGAATAGATAGGGGTTTCTGTGGTCGCGACCGAGACTCCAGGATGGTATGTTGCCTCCCTGGTGCAAGGGTCAAGGATGTCTCGGCGCGGGTGCAGAACATTCTGGAGGGGGAGGGGGAGCAGCCAGTTGTCGTGATACATGTTGGTACCAACGACGTAGCTAAAAAAAGGGAAGAGGTCCTACAAGTAGAATTTAGGGAGTTAGGAGCCAAGCTAAAAAGTAGGACCTCGAAGGTAGTAATCTCTGGATTACTACCAGTGCTACGTGCTAGTAAGAGTACAGAGAACAGGATAGTTAGGCTAAATACGTGGCTTGAGCAGTGGTGTAAGAGGGAGGGTTTTGAATTTTTGAGGCATTGGAACCAGTTTTGTGGTAGGTGTGACCTATACAAAAGGGACGGTCTACACCTGTGCAAAGATGGAACTGATGTTCTCGGGGTAATTTTTGATAAAGCAGTTCGGGAGCATTTAAACTAGTATGGCAGGGGGCTAGAAACCTATGTAGTGAAATAGAGGAAAGTGAAAGGCAGACAGAAATAAATGGTAAAAGGGTGAGGAACAAAAAACAAAGGGCCAAACTAATTCATAAAAAATGTGAGCATAAAAAAAGCCTGAGGGTTTTATACCTTAATGCGAGAAGCATCAGGAACAAGGTAGATGAATTAGCTTTGGAAATAGAGGTTAATAATTATGATCTAATTGGGATTACGGAAACATGGTTGCAGGGTGAGCAGGGCTGGGAGCTTAACATACAGGGGTATTCAGTATTTAGGAAGGATCGACAAAAAAGAAAGGGAGGAGGGGTAGCATTGCTGGTAAAAGAGGGGATAAATGCAATTGAAAGGAAGGATATTAACTCAGTTAATACAGAATCTATATGGGTGGAGCTAAGAAATAGCGAGGGGCGAAAAACATTAATAGGAGTGGTATATAGGCCTCCAAATAGTAAAATAGAGGTTGGGGAGGGCATCACGAGGGAAATTAGAGAAGCGTGCAATAAGAGCACAGCTGTCATCATAGGTGACTTTAACTTACATATAGATTGGACTAGCCTAATCAGTAAAAATAATGAGGAGGAGGAATTCCTTGAGTGTTTAAGGGATGGTTATCTGGATCAATATGTCGAGGAACCAACTCGGGAACAGGCTATATTGGACTGGGTACTGTGCAATGAGAAGGGACTAATTAGTAATCTTGTTGTACGGGGACCCTTGGGTCAGAGCGATCATAACATGATCGATTTCTCACTCGAAATGGAGAGCGAAGAAATTGACTCAGAGACTAAGGTCCTGAATTTAAACAAGGGGAATTATTATGCCATTAGACGGGAACTGAGTAGGTCTGATTGGACAACGTTCCTGGGAGGACTGGAGGTAGATAAACAATGGCAAGCATTTAAAGATAGAATGACAAAATTGCAAAAATTGTTTATACCAATCTGGCATAAAAGGAAATCTAAAAAGGTGACTCAACCGTGGATAACAGGGGAAATTAGAGACAGCATAAAATCCAAAGATAGGGCGTATAAAATAGCCAAAAAAAGCGCCAGAGCGGAAGATTGGGAACAGTTTAAGATAGAGCAAAGAAGGACAAAGGGCTTAATCAAGAGGGGCAAAATAGCTTACGAAAGCAAGCTGGCGGAAAATATAAAAACTAACTCCAAAAGCTTTTATAAGTACATCAAGAGGAAAAGACTGATGAAAACCAAAGTTGGTCCATTGCAGTCAGATACGGGGCAATATATAACGGGAAATAAGAAAATGGCAGACCAACTATATGCATACTTTGGGTCAGTCTTTACGAAGGAAGACACAAAAAACCTCCCTGGGATATCGGGAAAAATAGGGACATTGGCAAAGGAGGAACTGACGCAAATCAATATCTCTAAGGATATGGTGTTAAGGAAGCTAAAGGGATTGAAGGCGGACAAATCCCCAGGGCCTGATAACATGCATCCTAGGGTACTGAAGGAGGTGGCCCTAGAGATAGCGGATGCACTAAGTATGATTTTTCAGAATTCATTAGACTCGGGAACAGTGCCCATGGATTGGAGGGTAGCTAACAGGACATTTGGATAATCATAATTTAATAGGACAAAGTCAGCATGGTTTTACGAAGGGGAAGTCATGTTTGACAAATTTGCTGGAGTTCTTTGAGGAAGTAACATATAGAGTGGATAAAGGGGAACCAGTGGACGTAGTGTATTTAGACTTCCAAAAGGCATTTGACAAGGTGCCACACAAAAGATTATTGCTTAAGGTAAAAAATCACGGGATTGGGGGTAATATTCTGGCATGGATAGAGGATTGGCTATCTAACAGAAAGCAAAGAGTTGGGATAAATGGTTCATTCTCAGACTGGCAATCAGTAACTAGTGGTGTTCCACAGGGGTCAGTGCTGGGTCCCCAACTCTTTACAATCTATATTAATGATTTGGAGGAAGGGACCAAGTGTAACATATCAAAATTTGCAGATGATACTAAGATGGGAGGGAAAGTAGTGAGTGAGGAGGACATAAAAAACCTGCAAGGGGACATAGACAGGCTAAGTAAGTGGGCAGAGATTTGGCAGATGGAATACAACACTGGAAAGTGTGAGGTGATGCACTTTGGCAGGAAAAATCCTAGAGCAATTTATTATCTTAATGGCAAGAAACTGGAGAGTACTGAAGTGCAAAGGGATCTGGGGGTCCTGGTGCACGAAACTCAAAAGGTTAGTATGCAGGTGCAGCAAGTGATTAAGAAGGCAAATGGAATGTTGGCTTTCATTGCTAGGGGGATAGAATATAAAAATAGGGAGGTATTGCTTCAGTTGTACAAGGTATTGGTGAGACCGCACCTGGAATACTGCATACAGTTTTGGTGTCCTTACTTAAGGAAAGACATCCTTGCTCTCGAGGCAGTGCAAAAAAGGTTCACTCGGTTAATCCCGGGGATGAGGGGGTGGTCATATGAGGAGAGGTTGGGTAGATTGGGACTCTACTCATTGGAGTTCAGAAGAATGAGAGGCGATCTTATTGAAACATATAAGATTGTGAAGGGGTTGGATCGGGTGGATGCGGGGAGGATGTTCCCGATGACGGGTGAGACGAGAACTAGGGGACATAGTCTTAGAATAAGGGGCTGCTCTTTCAAAACTAAGATGAGGAGGAACTACTTCACTCAGAGGGTGGTAGGTCCATGGAATATGCTGCCACAAAAAGCTGTAGAAGCTACAACATTAATTAAATTTAAAACAGAAATAGACAGTTTCCTAGAAGTAAAGGGCATTAAGGGTTACGGGGAGCGGGCAGGAATTTGGACATGAGTCTAGGTTCGGATCGGTCATGGCCCTGTGGGTAGTGGAGCGGGCCCAGGGACTGTGTAGCCTGATTCTGCTCCTATTTCGTGTGTGCAATTCTGTTAGATGCAGGAGATGGTTCTGTGATAGATAGTAGATTGGCGGTTAGGATCAGATCAGCCATGATCTTATTGAATGGCGGAGCAGGCTCGAGGGGCCGATTGGCCTACTCCTGCTCCTATTTCTTATGTTCTAACGTTACCCCACTATTCAAAAAGGGGGGTAGGGAAAAAGCAGGTAATTACAGACCTGTAAGCCTTACATCAGTTGTGGGCAAAATGCTGGAGTCCATCATTAAGGATGAAATAGCGGAGCACTTAGCAAATGGGGACAGGATAGGACAGAGTCAACATGGATTTACAAAGGGTAAATCGTGCTTGACTAATCTATTGGAATTTTTTGAGGGAGTAACTGGTAAAATAGATGGGGGAGAGCCAGTAGATGTGGTGTACCTGGACTTCCAAAAGGTCTTCGACAAGGTCCCACATAAAAGATTAGCATGGAAAATTGAAGCTCATGGGATAAAGGGGAAAGTATTGACGTGGATAGAGAACTGGCTGTCAGATAGAAAACAGAGAGTTGGAATAAACGGCTCATTTTCTGAATGGCAGGCAGTAACAAGTGGGGTACCGCAGGGATCTGTCCTGGGTCCCCAGCTGTTCACAATTTACATTAATGACCTGGATCAGGGAGTCGGATGCAGCATTTCCAAATTTGCAGACGACACTAAACTAGGAGGGGGGGTGGGCTCAGAGGAGGAGACCAGGAAGCTCCAGAGCGATTTGGACAGACTGGGTGATTGGGCGGATAAATGGCAGATGCACTATAATGTGGACAAGTGCGAAGTTATCCACCTTGGGTGCAGGAACGGGAGGGCAAATTATTATTTAAATGGCAATAAATTGGGAGAGGGGGAAGTACAGAGAGACCTGGGTGTTCTTGTACACCAGTCACTGAAGGCGAGCATGCAGGTGCAACAGGCGGTCAAGAAGGCAAACGGTATGCTGGCCTTCATAGCAAAAGGGTTGGAATACAGGAACAGGGATACCTTGCTGCAGCTGTACAGGGCACTGGTGAGACCACACCTCGAGTACTGTGTACAGTTTTGGTCGCCTCATCTGAGGAAAGATGTTCTTGCCATGGAGGGGGTGCAGCGGCGATTCACCAGGCTGATACCAGGAATGGCGGGATTGACCTATGAGGAGAGACTATGTAGTTTAGGGATGTACACACTGGAGTTTAGAAGATTGAGAGGGGACCTCATAGAAGTGTATAAAATTCTGACAGGTCTAGACAGACTAGATGCAGAAGGAATGTTTCCCTTGGCGGGTGAGAACAGAACTAGAGGACATAATTTAAGGATAAGGGCTAAACCATTTAGGACAGAAATGAGGGGGAATTTCTTCACTCAGAGGGTGGTGAACCTGTGGAACTCATTGCCACAGAGGGCAGTGTACGCCAGCTCATTAAATATATTTAAGAGGGAATTAGATATATTTCTACAGGCAAAAGGGGTTAAGGGTTACGGAGAGAAGGCGGGGACGGGATACTGAATTGGAGGATCAGCCATGATCTCATTAAATGGCGGAGCAGGCTCGAAGGGCCGGATGGCCTACTCCTGCTCCTATCTTCTATGTATCTATGTATCTATGTATCCTTCCTCCTTTCCTCTCTCAGCCTCTGCATCGAGCAACTCCTCATCCTCGGCGATTTAATCTTCATCTCATTATCCTTATCTCCAGCATAACCTTTACTCTCTCACATCCCAGTTGATTCCTCTGGTATGGCCTAATTTCTCATGCCCTCAAGTTCAAGGGATGCTGAATTGAGTGTATCTGGTGCACATTTGGCTTAGCCATCCATCACAGCATCTGGTTTGAAGACATCAAGTGCTGTCGTGCCTCACTGTCTTCTGCCCAAACTTCCCACTACTCCAGGATCATCAAATGCAGCAAAGATAACCCCCATCTGCTTAACTCCACCACCAATCGTCTCTTTAAACCCCTCTCCCCTGCACCCTCGCCTCCAACAACAAATGTGGAAAGCTCATGAACTTCTTTGTAATGAAGATTGAGACCATCAGTTCCACGGCCTCTGCTGCTTCCTCCCAATCTCTTGCTGAACAAGCCAAACCTCACTGCAGAATTCCTCCCTGCCCTAGCCCTGGACTCGTGTCTTTCTCTAGTTTATCTCCTCATGCCCTCTCCAAGCTCCTGTGTGACTCACCTCCTGCTCCCTTTGACTCCTATCCCTCTAGACTGCTGACCACCAAACTTCCCATCCTGGCCTCCAGACCAGCTGACATTGTGAACGGTTCTCTCCCCTCAGGCACCGTCCCCTCGAGTCAATAGAGAGTGTGGGTCAGGGAGAGCTTGCTGACAGCCCAGTGAGGATTCTTATTTCTTCCCCTTCACCCTCGCTCACTCTGTACCAGGCGGGCACATCTGCCCACCAGCGACAGGCCTCTCGATGTATTTGCACTGGGACTGTGTGCAGGACCACATCAAGCAGCACCTGGGAGTGCTTGGTGCTGATGCTGGTTGCCCCAAGTGGGAAAGTGTTCATCCCCCGTCACTTAACAGCCTCCAGGCTGATGGGGCATTAAACCTGGGAGTGCTTGACCCGGAGATTGGAGCAGAAAGTAAACCACATTCCACTGCACTGACGATCCTCACTGTGAAGAGCACAAACAGGGAGATAAAGGAAGAAAGTATCAAGGGAAGGTCATCGAGGTCAGGTGGCCCATGAACAGGTCCCCCTTCCCTCTGGTATTGGGCCCAATCCATTGTCCCTCTGCTCTCCGATGATTGAAGAATCTGCCCAATTGAGGTGTTTAAGATGATTAAAGGATTTGATGGGGTAGATAGAGAGAAACTATTTCCTCTGGTGGGGGAGTCCAGAACAAGGGTCATAACCTTAAAATTAGAGATAGACCGTTCAGGGGTGATGTCAGGAAGCATTTCTTCACACAAAGAGTAGTGTCAATCTGGAACTCTCTCCCTCAAAAAGCTGTTGAGGCTGGAGGTCAATGGAAAATTTTGAAACTTAGATTGATGGATTTTTCTTAGTTAAGAGTATTAAGGGTTGCAGAACCAAGGCGGGTAGATGGAGTTATGATACAGATCAGCCATGATCTAATTGAATGGTAGAACAGGCTCAAGGGGCTGAATGGCCTCCTCCTGTTCTTAATTCTTTCTACTACTTCCCTGAGTCAGCAATCATCACGCCCAGTGTCAGTCCAGTCTGCAAGTCAAACATTTATTAAAGGGTGAAAATATAAACAGATTCACGACTAATTGTTATGATGCTGGACACAGTTATCACAATTCAGGAGATCATTCTACTTCATTATATTCCAGCACAATGTGTCTGGGTCATAGTAGATTGAGATAGGGACAGAGGGATGGGTAGAGGCACTGAGCTAAACTTACAGTGTACACGCTAACAGCAAACACCCTCACCCGCCGGCAGTACACAGCAGAGGATCGGGGCAACGTGGGCTGCTCGGGCAGTGGGTAAGGCTGCTCACCACGGCCGTGACCTCAGAAAAGGTGCTTAACTAATCAGCAGTGTGAGTGGTTCTGAGTTTGCGCCAGTTTTATTATTACACGGATTAAAGATGGGATAGAGTTTCTCGGTGAAAGTGTCAGTGAAAGTGTACAGGTGAGACATGTCTTCAGCATCGTAAAATGACACCTGTCCTCCCTCATAGTCCAGGTAAACTCCCAGCTTCCGGGGTTTCACTTTCAGATGGGAGATGACGTCTGGTATTTTCAATGATCTGTACTCAGAAAGCCGGCCGATGACCCAATATCCATTCTCAGGTGAAGATATGATGTCTCCCTTCCTGTTGACAGACTCTCTGCAGACACCCACAACCCAGTGAGTCTTGTTTCCAAGACCCACCTCCCAGTAGTGTCTCCCTGATGTGAAACTCATTGAGCTCAAAACATAGAAGGATTTAACAAATCTTTCCGGCTGATCAGGAAGGTCTTGCTTCTTATTCCCGAACTTCACACTCGTCAGATCCTGGGACAAGATGAGTTCATTATGCGCCGTCACTGGGTCCAGGGTTAGAGATGCTGGGACTGAAACAAAACATGAATGGGAAGCTGTTACTATAAGAAAACCAGGACTGGATCACGAGAGGTGTACAGACAGTGATGGGCCATCACCACTTTCCTCAGCCCAGGAACTGTGGAGCCCCAGGGACAGGGCGTCTGAAGAGATTTCTCACCTTTGAACCCTCACCGTTCCCTCAGCCCTATTTACACAGTGCAGGTTTTCATCAATCTATTTAAAATAAAGATCTCGCTCCAGGACAAGGCCTCATTGACCAGAAGCTGTAGGATCTCTGTCTCCCTCCCTGAGCCCAGCCTGCTGTATTCTGGCACTTTTGGGGCAGTGGTGACGACCTTTCTAATGGCTGAATGGGACTGAAGAGGCGACAGTTCTATTTCCGTCTACACAGCAGCCAATGGTGAGCCTGGAAACATGGTCATTTATTCTATGTGTGGAACCATGGAGTGAAACTTGAGCTCATCCCAAACTCTGCTGCCCGTTTCCTAAATCGCACCAAGTCCCGTTCACCCATCACCTCTTGTGCTCGTTGACCTACATTGGCTCCCAGTCCAGCATTGCCTCAAATTTAAAATTCTCATCCTTGTGTTCAAATCCCTCCAAGGCTTCACCCCTCCCTATCTCTGTAATCTCCTCCAGCCCTACAACCCTCCGAGATCTCCGCCAGGACAACAGGCAGAGCTCCTTGCTCTTCTTCGAACTAGTGCCATGGGATCATTTACCTCCACCTGAGAAGGTGTAAAGTCTCATCCGAAGGACGGCATCTCTGACAGTGCAGCACTCCCTCAGTTCTTAACTGGAGTGTCAGCCTGGATTTTTGCGCTCAGGACTCTGGGTTTGGACTTGAACCCACAACATTCTAACCAGGGACGAGATGCCACGGCTGACACCTAAATATTCCCACCCGCAACTCCACTCACACATGAAAGGAGTGATACTCGGGGAAAATTCAGCTCCAAATAGCAGAGGATGACTTCAGTTGGCTTAACGAAATGGCTGGCTGTGCTGATACAGGCCTTAAACGTCCTTGGGGGTTCCCCTGGTCTCCTTGGGAGCAGGCGACCAGTGGAACTCCCTCGGAAACTGTGTCTGTGAGTTGTGAGATGTTGAACTTTGACCTGCCCCTTACAGCGCAAATGATGGACCTGAGGAAGAGCCAAAGGTGAGGTCTCCCTAAGCTGGGAGTTCCCAGTCCTTGGCCATGGAAGGGGACATGATGTAGTCATGGCGGCTGGTACACCGAGTGAGGGAAGTGTATCAACCTCCATAAGGGTGCACGTGGGCCCCACCAGTGGCCTGGTAAGCCGATCAGAAGAGTGCCGAGGTCAGGTGATGTCCCTCAGTAGCAGATCCCTCCATACACTGACTATCATTAAATACAGGTTGTTTAACTTGGTGGGAGAAAGGTACCCAATAATATACAGAGAACAACACCTGGTGTCATCCAATGTATTAAACGTCATTAGTCACATGGATAACAGTAGGGAGAAGGTGATATACAGAGAATGATACCTGGTGAAATCACTGCTCTCATTTCCCTCCACACCTTGACGTATTTGAATGGTCCGCCAACTATATCCCCAGGTAGCTCAGCGGAGACAGCTCCAGGATTGTGAACCTCGATCTCACACCTGTAAAAACAGGGCTGGGGATCAGTCCGTGTTAGAGAGACAGCAGCGATCAGATCACAGAACGGCTTCTTTAAATCTGCTTACCTGGTCAAAAGGGCATCAATATCCTGAGGGGAAAGGAACAGAAGAAACGTTACTGAATCAGATTAAAGAGCTGCTGCTACAAATCTCATGGGGAAATTAGAAAGAGACACAGAATCTGGACACCAAGGAATCAATCAGAAAAGGACTTTTCCTTTTCTTTCTGTGCTGGAGAATGGAAGACCAGGGGGGTAAAAAGCATGCAACCCCCAGCCCAAGACTTTGTTTCCATTAACACTGATATGGAGCACCAAGGCAGATGATTTAAATGTGTATTTTCCAGTTTTGATCCCCAGCGTCAGCACCAAGCGCTCCCAGGGTCACAAACAGCACAGCCAGTGGCAGAGAAAAGCTCTACCTACTCTGCCTCAACAATGCACCTTCACCCCGTTCTCAGAAGAGCCCCAACTGCACGCGTGTGAACATCTTCAATTCCCACGCCAGCCCTCTCTGAGTCCAATCGCCAGTCAGTGCCACTGTTATGCTGTGTCGAGGAATTTCACTGAGATTTCCTCACCTCATTTCCCATTGGACCCTCAGCAGAAAGAGTAGACGTCCATCCCACCAATCAGATTGAGGCTAAATCAAAGCCCAGAGGTGAAAGGTCAGTATGTTAACCCACTGCCCCCCAAGCCCCCAGTTCCCTGAATGTTGTAGTGTTTCTACTGACCTGATCTCACTGAGAGAGCTGGTTTGATCCCATTTACAGTTTAGATCAATCCCACTGACAGTTATTTTCCTGTCCGTTTAAATTCCCTGTACAAGGAGGAGAGACATTTTGTACCTTGAGGAGCTTTGGGGCTTCTTGTACCTCCAGCCTCGCTTTTAGATCTCTTATCGCTCCTTCAAGAGAAGACATTTCATCGAAGGTGCTTTTTAAATTGTTCTCCATTTCCTTCAATATTTTATCTGCTTTTATCTCCAGCTCTGCTTTCATCAGCTCTTCCTTCTCAGACAGGAACTTGTGCATCTTTTCAAATTCAGTCTTGATTTCACTTCTCAGACCGTCAACTTGGGCCTGGAACACATTGAATACAGAACGAGACAAGCAGTATTCATAATCCCAGTGTCCCTGGACTCCGTGTGCCCTCTATCGGATTAAAGCATTGCATCCAATATGCATCTGTCATATTTCAAAGTGTCATGCACGTAAATTGTGTGTCACATTGTAGGTCACACTGTATGTCACACCGAATGTCACACAGGCTTGACAGCATAAACAGATTCATAAAACATACAACAAATAACAACAACTCACTGCTGACTAAACAATTTAACTAAATATTGGATACATGGGAGTGAGTTACAAGCCAAACATAATTAATGGATTTAATTGAGGGGTTCAGATGGTTTGTATATAGAATAATGGATACTGGGAGTGAGTTACATGCTTGAAGGGTCATCTACAGATGCTGCCTGACCTGCTGAGTATTTCCAGCATTTTCTGTTTTTATTTCAGATTTCCAGCATCCGCAGTATTTTGCTTTTGTATTAATGGATACCTGGGAGTGAGTTACAGGCTGGAATCTAATCGAGGGGTTCAGATGGTTTATATAAAGAATAATGGATACCTGGGAGGGAGTTACAGGCTTGAATCTAATTGAGGGATTCAGGTGGTTTATATAAAGAATAATGGATATCTGGGAGTGAGTTACAGGCTGGAATCTAATCGAGGGGTTCAGGTGGTTTATATAAAGAATAATGGATACCCGGGAGTGAGTTACAGGCTGGAATCTAATTGAGGGATTCAGGTGGTTTATATAAAGAATAATGGATATCTGGGAGTGAGTTACAGGCTGGAATCTAATCGAGGGGTTCAGATGGTTTATATATAGAATAATGGATACCTGGGAGTTGGGTGAGCAGAAAGGGAAACCTGGTGGGGGAGAGGGTCACGATGATACATGGACTCTTTGCAACGTAGAAAAGGATATTTTCTCAAGATTGATTACAGTCAACCTTTGGGATCAGACAGAGAAAGGAAAGAAGACCCTTGTTACGTTGTTACCATAATTAACAGTTTACAGACGGTCCCTTACAGTGCAGTTCAGGGAGGAGCCTGCATTGTGCTGGGACAGGCAGCATTTTATTCAGTCAATCTCTCTCTCTCTCTCTCGCAGTGTCAAAAGCTCATTCAGGCAGTCGCAAACACAGGGAACTTTACACAAACCCTAAATGACACTCCCCTACCTTCATCTGTAAGATCCCATCCTCCCCTTCTCTTTTACTTTGAAGAGTGAGATCCATTTGCTTTTGCAGAAACTCCAATGATTTTTCCAATTTTTCCTGAAAGACAAAAAATGCACAACGGGATTTGAAAAAGGAAACATTCCCTCTGTCCCTGACACACGGTGATCCCAAAGGTGGGAAGGAAATGTAAGAGGAAATCCATAGACTGACGTGGGAGATGGGTCGGAACAACAGAATTATTGATCGAGGAGATGTTAATCTGAATTACCTTCATTGATTGGGACAAGATGCTCTTTCAAAGAGCTGGCACAGGCACGATGGGCCAAATGGCCCCGTCTGTGCTGTATGAATACAAGAGAGAAAAGGAGAATAGGATTCCTAAACTCCAACTGTTACACCACAACTAAATGCTTAGATATAAAACTAGAATAATTCTAAATCTGACCACATGTTGGCAGTTTTATTGATTGACGGGGATAAATATTCCGGGCCAACTTTACAAGATATTCGCTGTCTTTTTATAAATTAGGAACTGCCCTTTAACTCTGGCAGTTGGAATCAGCCCTGCACCCTGCCCCTCTCCCTCCTCCGCCACTGCCCCTCTCCCTCCTCCTCCACTGCCCCTCTCCCTCCTTCCCCCCTGCCCCTCTCCCTCCTCCCCCTGCCCCTCTCCCTCCTCCCCCTGCCCCTCTCCTCCTCCCCTGCCCCTCTCCCTCCCCTGCCCCTCTCCCTCCTCCCCTACCCCCTCCCTTCTCCCCTACCCCTCTCCCTCCTCCCCTACCCCTCTCCCTTCTCCCCTACCCCTCTCCCTCCTCCCCTACCCCTCTCCCTCCTCCCCTACCCCCTCCCTCCTCCCCTACCCCCTCCCTCCTCATGTGCCCCTTGCCCTCCTCCCCTACACCTCTCTCCCTCCTCCCCTACCCCTCTCCCTCCTCCCCTACCCCTCTCCCTTCTCCCCTACCCCTCTCCCTCCTCCCCTACCCCCTCCCTTCTCCCCTACCCCTCTCCCTCCTCCCCACCTCTCTCCTCCCTACCCCCTCCCTCATGTGCCCCTTGCCCTCCTCCCCTACCCCTCGCCCTCCTCCCCTACCCCTCTCCCTCCTCCCCTGCCCCTCTCCCTCCTTCCCTACCACTCTCCCTCCTTCCCTACCATGCTCTCTCCTCCCCTGCCCCTCTCCCTCCTCCCCTGCCCCTCTCCCTCCACCCCTGCCCCTCCCCCTCCTCCGCTACCCCTCCCCTCTCCCTCCTCAGCTATCCCTTTATTCCCTCCATTCCTCCTCCCCTTTCCCACATCTACCTGTGCCGGCAGGGCAGTGATCCACTACCTTGAATATCTGGGCTGCCTCCTTTATAGGGATCACACTGTGCGTCTTGTGAGCCCGAGACATTCCGCACACCACACAGATCACTTTCTGCTCCTCTTCACAGAACAGTCTTCAGCCTCTCCTCGTGTTCCTCGCAGTAAAACTCCTCCTCCCGCTGTGTCGCCTTCACCTTCAGCAGTCTGAGCTGCTCGGCGATGTTGCCCAGGGTCCGAGCGGGCCTGGTGTTCCTCTGGGCGAAGACCTGCCGACACTGGGGGCAGGAGACATCTCCCGGGACCTTCTCCCAACTCCGAGAGATGCAGGATCTGCAGAAGTGATGCCCACATTCCAGGGACACCGGGTCGGTGAACATCTCCAGGCAGATGGGACAGGTCAGTTCATGTGTTAGATCTGCAGACGCCATCTCGGTGCTCACAGTCTCTCTCCTTCCCTGTCCAGTGCTTTCACTGTCAACTCTTGGTCGGTGCTGCACTTCCTGGCTTTCACTTCACGTGATCAGGGACAAACACAGTTTTATGCATTTAGTAATTAAATCAAAATGACACCGTTTCTTGTGTGTGAACACTTGTCAGATTTTTAAAGCCCAGTTTATAACATTCTTTTTCCGCTACCAATCGGATCATTAAAACCCGCCTCCCCTGCCCCTCCACCCTCACCTCCAACAAGTGCGAGGGGCTCATGGACTTCTTTGTCACTAAGATTGAGACCATCCGTTCACCTGCCTCTGACACATCCCTCCCTTCCCCTGACCCACCGAGCCAAACTTCCCCCCTGCCCCAGCACTGAACTCACATCTTTCTCTAGTTTCTCTCCTAGCGCCCCTCATGCCCTCTCTGAGCTCATCTTGTCAATGAGACTCACCTCATCCTCTCTCGACTCTTTCAAATCGCTGTCATCACCCCTCTCCTCAAAAACCCACCCTTGACTCCTCTATCCTTGCAAATTACCGCCCCATCTCCAACCTCCCGTTCGTCCCTTGAAAGTGTTGCTGTCTCCCAAATTCGTGCCCATCTTTCCTGCAATTCCCTTTGAACCTCTCCAATCAGGTTTCTGCCTCTGCCGCAGCACTAAAAACTCAGAGAACTCTTTGTTCCACCAATTCTGGCCTCTTATCCATCCCCAACTCCCTTTCGCTCCACCAATGGCAGCTGTGCCTTCAGCCGTCTGGGCGCTAAGCTCTGGAATTCCCTCTCTAAACCTCTCTACCTCTCCCTCCTCCTTTAAGACGCTGCTTAAAGCCGACCTCTTTGACCAGGCCACCTACACTCATGTCTCTTTCTTTGGCTTGTAGGAGTCAGGAATTAAAATCTAGATCAGCAGAGGAATTAATAAGGATTTACTCAGTGGGAAGACGAACAGGTCCTGCTGGCCTCTCCTCAGGTGGTCATAATAGACCTTGCTGAGACTGCAGAAACAGAACGAACATGATAACGGCAAACAGAAGCATTGTCTAAAAGGGGCCTCACCAGGAATTTAGCTGCAGACTCCGCCTACTAGTCAGGCAGCTTCAAAGCTATGATGAGACAAGGTCTACAGTCAGCTCCACGTGAGGTGAGAGGGCTTTAACCAATCAGTCTAAAGCTGAAGATTTTGTGATAAGAAGACCAGGGGTATAAGATGGTGGGTTGCCTGGCGAAGGGGCACAATCCGGGATCCTGAAGAAGAGACGTCAGGGAAGACAGGTGAAGGAAGCTTCTCCTCCCTTCACGAGGACTGATCTCCCTCCGCGGTCGAGTCGCATTCCCTGATTAAAGGTGGTATTTGTTTATATCTGGGTTTGGGTTATAATATACTTGAGGAAAAGGGAACGATCCTGTGTTAGTGCTTCTCATTTCTCAGGTGGTGCACATTATATACCTGTGGGGAGAAGTATCTAAAAGAACAGTTTCGGTGTCAACATTTTTGTTTGATTTATGCTCCTGTAAAGCGCCTTAAGTCGGGACGTTTTACTACATTCAAGGCGCTATATAAATGCAAATTGTTGTTGTTGCTGGCTCTAACTGCATCAAGTGTTCTCCCACAAACTGTCCCTCTGGGAGACCCACGGCCCTGACACAGACAGAGAGCGCCCCCTACCTGGGCTGAGCTTATATTACCGGGGAGTACTCAAGGGACGGGCTCGGTCAGGTCACTTGATCACGTTTACACATAAGGAACTGGGACATCCGCGGCACAATCACATCCTTAAAATACTGCTCACCTCCTGCTCAATACGTTTGTTGATGTTATGTTAGTTTGAACAAATTGCGATACTGATTCTGCTGTTGCCTCCTCCTCAGCAGTGCGCAATAGTCTTGGAAGACATGTCGTCAAGACAGTAATGCTCTTTAAAGGGGCACCGCCTTTGGACCAAAAAGGGGGTGAAATTCGACTTTGGCGGCGGCGCTGCACGGGCGGTAGTGAATCGGCCGCTTGTTGAACACCCCGTGCAATTTTCCTTTCCATTGACTTCCACCGGGTGTGACTGCGAGTACAAATGGTGCCATCAAACCCCGACCTTAAGATACTGCTTAAAGCCTACCTCTGTGACCAAGCTTTTGGTCACCTGCGGCAAGGGCCTCGCACCCCTCCCGAAACCCGAGCCGGCTTGAGTGCAGCGCTGAGCTGGAGGGCAAGGACCCTGCCTCTATTTTAGCCCCTGCCCCCGCCCCGTTCTCATATGGTGTGGGGGAGGGGAGGATGGGGGTTTATAATCGGCTCTCATAACATCTGATGGATCAGGAGAATACCTGGCATACCAGATCGCCAACTGTAAACTTTCAAGAGTAAACCTTCTGTTCCTTTCTCCCTCATGTGTTTATCCAGCATCCCCTTAAAGCCTCACCAACTCCATGTGGTAGATAGTTCCACATTCTCACCACTCCCTGGGTAAAGAAGTTGCTCCTGAATTCCTTATTGGATTTATTAGTGACTGTCTTATATTTATGAGTCTCACGAAACCGGGGCCTGCAGTTCAAAGCCAGCCGACAGCGCTTCGAGTGGTCGTACTCTGGTACCGCCAGCAGATGGCGGTGCTGCTCCGTGTAAATCCCTTCCTGCCAACACCGGGAAACAGCAGACAGGCCTGGACATAAGAATTACTGGACTCAGAGGCCCTGAAAATCAAGGGATATGGGAATAGTGCGGGAAGGTGGAGTTGAGATGGAAGATCAGCCAGGATCTGATTGAATTTTGGGAGGAAGAATAGGGAGGTCACTTATCACTTGGAGGGTGCGAGTCTGGGTGGGGTCGAGGAACAAAGGGATCTCGGAGTACAAATACACAAATCACTAAAAGTTGCGAAGCAGGTTAGCAAGGCCATAAAAAAAGCAAACAAGCACTGGGGTTTATTTCTAGAGGGATAGAATTCAAAAGTAGGGAAGTTATGCTAAACCTGTATCGAACCTTGGTTAGACCACACTTGGAGTACTGCGTACAGTTCTGGTCACCATATTATAAGAAGGATAGAGGCACTGGAGAGGGTGCAGGGAAGATTTACAAGGATGATACCAGAAATGCGAGGGTATACATATCAGGAAAGGATGAACAGGCTGGGTCTCTTTTCTCTTGAAAAATGAAGGCTGAGGGGTGACCTAATAGAGGTCTTTAAAATTATGAAAAGTTTTAACAGAGTGGATACAGAGAGAATGTTTCCACTTGTGGGGAAGAGCATAACTAGAGGCCATCAATATAAGATAGTCACCAAGAAATCCAATAAGGAATTCAGAAGAAACTTCTTTACCCAAAGAGTGGTGAGAATGTGGAACTCGCTATCACAGGGAGTGGTTGAAGCGAATAGTACAGAAGCATTTAAGGGGAGGCTGGACAAACATATGAGGGAGAAGGGAATAGAGGGTTATGCTGATAGATTTAGATGAGGAAAGACGGGAGGAGGCTCGAGTGGAGCATGAACGCCGACATGGACTGGTTGGGCCGAATGGCCTGTTTCTGTGCCGTATATCCTATGTAATCCTATGTAATTGGCTCAGCTTCTTTCTGTCTTCCCCAAACACTGTACAGAAGACAATGATCAAGAAGGTGTCTCTCCAGGACCAGGCCAGCCATTGCACTTGAGTTGCGCTACAGCCTGCGATGTCCATAAATGTTGTGTAGGGGGTGGTGTTTTGTGTCAGCTTCACCTCTGACTTCTGAGCGGTTCGAATCGCTCCCACCCCTTGGTTCTAGACCTTGGACTTATTTGGGGGTTGTGACAAAAGGTGCAGCAGACACCTGAGTTTGATGAAAGAACTTCAATCTTTATTAAAAGGTAAAACACAAATAACAACACTCTTAACACTCTAAAGGTGGGGAACACTCGGTACAAGCGAGGGAAATGACAGTATAACAATACTTCACCCCTCCCAACCCCACTTTACTAACTAAGTTAGGCTTTGAAGGACCAGGGATAATGCTCACCAATCTTTTGACAGTTGGGCTAAATCGCGGTTTTGGGGTTCGCTGTTTATGGCGGTTAGTGTCTGCCGTACCCCATACGCGGTAGAGGACTTCACCTGCATATCTGGTCAGTCTTCGCGAGTCCGCTGATGTGGTAGGATGTCGTTTTGGATTTATCTGGTGATTACCCAATTTCTTTTGGTCAGCAATAGGGTTTAGCGTCTTTGGGAAAATCTTACCCAGGGGTAAGTCAGGAGTAGATTGTAGAGTGGAAACTTTGCGGTTCTTCGGGTTTTCTTCCCTTGAGTTGGTCTTTGTTGGTCGCGGTGGCCTGCTATTACCCGGTCAGTTGGGGGTAATATGCGGTTGTTGGTTTCTTGAGGCCTTTGGTTTCCGCGATGGTTTTAGGCCTTGTCTAGTGTGTCGGTCGACCTCGTGGAGCCGTCGGTGACTGGTTGCTGCTTGTTGCTCTGGGTGACTGTGTTGGGACCGTTGTTGGAGGTCCGTCGAGGTGGTATCTTCACGAGCTGGACTCGGGTGTGTCTGAGTGGTGAGCGATGCCGACTCGCTTCCAGCTCGGCTTGTCTTCTTCCTTCTTTTGAACTGCTTAACGGGCCTTCAATTATACTAAATTGAAGTGGCCTTATCTGCCCGCCAAATCTGCTCAGTCCATTGTCTGGTTTTGGCGGGCTCGTTAACGGTAACGACTTTACTAGCGTGTTAACTGGTTTTTAACAGGCCTTCAATTTCACCCATTGAACATGGCCTTATCTGCGCGCCAAATCTGCTTGGTTCTTTGTCTGATTTTGGCGGGCTAGTTACCAGTAACTGTTCTGTAAGTGTCAAATGGCTTTTGGGATGGCTTGCATCCTGTCGATCTCCTCGGTTGATCACTGGTGATTGATTTCGTGTTTGGTTTTCTAGGCTGGACTCGGTCTTTCTATAGAATGGGTCTGAGTGGGTTTTATTATGCATGTTTCTGATGGGCCCTGTAATCGGTTTTGATGGGGCCTGTATTTTGGGTGGGACTGCCTTCGCCCTGGGTCTATTGTTCAAATGTTAATGTCTGCTGGGGCTTGAGTGGGGTCATCCCGGTTCCCCAGACAGTGTAATTAACTGCAATAGCCAAACTGCTTTTACAGAGGTCGAACCCACCTCCTTGTCCCTTTACAGGTCCAGACATGTTTTTAGAATGCCAAAACTTGGTTTTTAGTCTTAAATTCCTTAGGTTAGGCCCAAATGCATTTATATCACTCTGAGGTAGTTCCAAAGTCCTTTTTCCTTAGGTTTTTGGGGATCTGCAAATTTTCGAAACCTTACAGTTTGGACACTCGACTGGATCATTTACTGCTAGCAGTGGAGTTAGCACTTTCACCATCTTCATCATAAAATCATGAGGAAGGCCGTTCATCCCATTTCATCTCACCCATCCCGAGAGCCCGTGCTATCCTCTCATCACAGCTGTTGATATTTTCCTAAATGATTCCTTTCATTTCTCTCCTCTTGGATATTCCTCCACCCCCCCACCACTCCATCCCTACCTAAATGCATCACTACTCCTCGGCCTTTCTGCTCTCCTGCCACCGTCCCAGGCTCGAATGCCCCTTGGATAAGGCCCTTGGATAATGAACAGCTACTCAAACTGCCCCGTGTTCCTCTCATACTGATCATTCCATCCACCGTGCCTGCTGGGGGTTAACCTCACCAACTTGCTTTCCATCCCGTTCATTCCACCCACCACTATCCTCTTGGACTTGGGTGGTGACACCTCATCCCTTACTGAAGTCTGCCCACCTGGCTGTACTTTCCACCACCTGCCCCACATAAACCACCACGGTGGTGCGGACCTTGGCATCAAATCACAACTTGTTTTTTGCCCCTATTCGTCCTTCGAGCACTTCATCATGTTCCACCCCTCTCACCTCTTCTTTAAATCCTCATTCTCTACCGCTCCTCCCCAGAAGCCTCACCCTGAGTTTCTCACTGAGATATCCTTCCTCCTTTCCTCTCTCAGCATCTGCACTGAGCAACTCCTCATCCTCGGCGATTTAATCTTCATCTCATTAGCCTTATCTCCAGCATAACTTTTACTCTCTCACATCCCAGTTGATTCCTCTGGTATGGCCTAATTTCTCGTGCCCTCAAGTTCAAGGGATGCTGACTTGAGTGTATCTGGTGCACATCTGGCTTAGCCATCCATCACAGCATCTGGCTCAAAGACATCAAATGCTGTCGTGCCTCACTCTCTTCTGCCCAAACTTCCCACTACTCCAGGATCATCAAATGCAGCAAAGATAACCCCCGTCTGCTTAACTCCACTACCAATCGTCTCTTTAAACCCCTCTCCCCTGCATCCTCGCCTCCAACAACAAATGTGGAAGCTCATGAACTTGTTTGTAATGAAGATTGAGACCATCAGTTCCACGGCCTCTGCTGCTTCCTCCCAATCTCTTGCCGACCTAACCAAACCTCACTGCAGAATTCCCCCCTGCCCTAGCCCTGGACTCGTGTCTTTCTCTAGTTTATCTCCTCATGCCCTCTCCAAGCTCCTGTGTGACTCACCTCCTGCTCCCTTTGACTCCTATCCCTCTAGACTGCTGACCACCAAACTTCCCATCCTGGCCTCCAGACCAGCTGACATTGTGAACGGTTCTCTCCCCTCAGGCACCGTCCCCTCGAGTCAATAGAGAGTGTGGGTCAGGGAGAGCTTGCTGACAGCCCAGTGAGGATTCTTATTTCTTCCCCTTCACCCTCGCTCACTCTGTACCAGGCGGGCACATCTGCCCACCAGCGACAGGCCTCTCGATGTATTTGCACTGGGACTGTGTGCAGGACCACATCAAGCAGCACCTGGGAGTGCTTGGTGCTGATGCTGGTTGTCCCAAGTGGGAAAGTGTTCATCCCCCGTCACTTAACAGCCTCCAGGCTGATGGGGCATTAAACCTGGGAGTGCTTGACCCGGAGTTTGGAGCAGAAAGTAAACCACATTCGACTGCGCTGACGATCCTCACTGTGAAGAGCACAAACAGGGAGATAAAGGAAGAAAGTCTCAAGGGAAGGTCATCGAGGTCAGGTGGCCCATGACAGGTGCCCCTTCCCTCTGGTATTGGGCCCAAGCCATTGTCCCTCTGCTCTCCAATGACTGAAGAATCTGCCCAATTGAGGTGTTTAAGATGATTAAAGGATTTGATGGGGTAGATAGAGAGAAACTATTTCCACTGGTGGGGGAGTCCAGAACAAGGGTCATAACCTTCAAATTAGAGATAGACCGTTCAGGGGTGATGTCAGGAAGCACTTCTTCACACAAAGAGTAGTGTCAATCTGGAACTCTCTCCCTCAAAAAGCTGTTGAGGCTGGAGGTCAATGGAAAATTTCAAAACTTAGATGCATAGATTTTTCTTAGTTAAGAGTATTAAGGGTTGCAGAACCAAATCGGGTAGATGGAGTTAAGATACAGATCAGCCACGATCTAATTGAATGGTAGAACAGGCTCAAGGGGCTGAATGGCCTCCTGCTGTTCCTAATTCTTTCAACTACTTCCCTGACTCAACAATCATCACACCCGGTGTCAGTCTAGTCTGCAAGTCAAACATTTATTAAAGGCTGAAAATATAAACGGATTCACGACTAATCGTTATGAAGCTGGACACAGTTATCACAATTCAGGAAATCATTCTACATCATTACATTCCAGCACAGTGTGTCTGGGTCATAGTAGATTGAGATAGGGACAGAGGGATGGTTAGAGGCACTGAGTTAAACTTACAGTGTACACGCTAACAGCAAACACCCTCACCCGCCGGCAGTACACAGCAGAGGATCGGGGCAATGTGGGCTGCTCGGGCAGTGGGTAAGGCTGCTCACCACGGGCGTGACCTCAGAAAACGTGCCCCACTATTTTAACTAGTGAGCAGTGTGAGTGGTTCTGAGTTTGCGCCAGTTTTATTATTACACGGATTAAAGATGGGATAGAGTTTCTCGGTGAAAGTGTCAGTGAAAGTGTACAGGTGAGACATGTCTTCAGCATCGTAAAATGACACCTGTCCTCCCTCATAGTCCAGGTAAACTCCCAGCTTCCGGGGTTTCACTTTCAGATGGGAGATAACGTCTGGTATTTTCGATGATTTGTACTCAGAAAGTCGGCCGATGGCCCAATATCCATTCTCAGATGAAGATATGATGTCTTCCTTCCTGTTGCCAGACTCTCTGTAGACACCCACAATCCAGTGAGTCTTGTTTCCCAGACCCACCTCCCAGTAGTGTCTCCCTGATGTGAAACTCATTGAGCTCAAAACAGACCAGGATTTAACAAATCTTTCCGGCTGATCAGGAAGGTCTTGCTTCTTATTCCCGAACCTAACACTAGTCAGATCCTGGGACAAGATGAGGTAATTATGCGCCGTCACTGGGTCCAGGGTGAGAGACACTGGGACTGAAACAAAACATGAATGGGAAGCTGTTACTATAAGAAAACCAGGACTGGATCACGAGATGTGTACAGACAGTGATGGGCCATCACCACTTTCCTCAGCCCAGGAACTGTGCAGCCCCAGGGACAGGGCGTCTGAAGAGATTTCTCACCTTTGAACCCTCACTATTCCCTCAGTCCTATTTACACAGTGCAGGTTTACATCAATCTATTTAAAATAAAGATCTTGCTCCAGGAGAAGGCCTCATTGACCAGAAGCTGTAGGATCTCTGTCTCACTCCCTGAGCCCAGCCTGCTGTATTCTGGCACTTTTGGGGCAGTGGTGACGACCTTTCTAATGGCTGAATGGGACTGAAGAGGCGACAGTTCTATTTCCGTCTACACAGCAGCCAATGGTGAGCCTGGAAACATGGTCATTTATTCTATGTGTGGAACCACAGAGCGAAACTTGAGCTCATCCAAAACTCTGCTGCCCGTTTCCTAAATCGCACCAAGTCCCGTTCACCCATCACCTCTTGTGCTCGTTGACCTACATTGGCTCCCAGTCCAGCATTGCCTCAAATTCAAAATTCTCATCCTTGTGTTCAAATCCCTCCAAGGCTTCACCCCTCCCTATCTCTGTAATCTCCTCCAGCCCGACAACCCTCCGAGATACCCGCCAGGACAACAGGCAGAGCTCCTTGCTCTTCTTCGAACTAGTGCCATGGAATAAGAACATAAGAACATAAGAAATAGGAGCAGGAGTAGGCCAATCGGCCCCTCGAGCCTGCTCCGCCATTCAATAAGATCATGGCTGATCTGATCCTAACCTCAAATCTAAAGAACACAAGAAGTAGGAGCAGGACCCAGCCACTCAGCCCCTGGGCCCGCTACGCCACCCACAGGGCCCTGGCCGATCCGAACTCAGCCTCATGCCCAATTTCCTGTCCGCTCCCCGTAACCCCTAATTCCCTTTACTTCTAGGAAACTGTCTATTTCTGTTTTAAATTTATTTAATGATGTAGCTTCCACAGCTTCCTGGGGCAGCAAATTCCACAGACCTACTACCCTCTGAGTGAAGAAGTTTCTCCTCATCTCAGTTTTGAAAGAGCAGCCCCTTATTCTAAGATTATGCCCCCTAGTTCTAGTTTCACCCATCCTTGGGAACATCCTTACCGCATCTACCCGATCAAGCCCCTTCACAATCTTATATGTTTTAATAAGATCGCCTCTCATTCTTCTGAACTCCAGTGAGTAGAGTCCCAATCTACTCAACCTCTCCTCATATGTCCACCCCCTCATCCCCGGGATTAACCGAGTGAACCTTCTTTGTACTGCCTCGAGAGCAAGTATGTCTTTTCTTAAGTATGGACACCAAAACTGTATGCAGTATTCCAGGTGCGGTCTCACCAATACCTTATATAACTGCAGCAATACCTCCCTGTTTTTATAATCTATCCCCCTAGCAATAAAAGCCAACATTCCGTTGGCCTTCTTGATCACCTGCTGCACCTGCATACTAACTTTTTGATTTTCTTGCACTAGGACCCCCAGATCCCTTTGTACTGCAGTACTTTCCAGTTTCTCGCCATTAAGATAATAACTTGCTCTCTGATTTTTCCTGCCAAAGTGCATAACCTCACATTTTCCAATATTGTATTGCATCTGCCAAATCTCCGCCCACTCACCCAGCCTGTCTATATCTCCTTGTAGGTTTTTTATGTCCTCCTCACTTTCTACTTTCCCTCCCATCTTTGTATCATCTGCAAACTTTGATATGTTACACTCGGTCCCCTCCTCCAAATCGTTAATATAGATTGTAAAGAGTTGGGGACCCAGCACCGACCCCTGCGGAACACCACTGGCTACTGGTTGCCAATCCGAGAAGGAACCATTTATCCCAACTCTCTGCTTCCTGTTAGATAACCAATCCTCCACCCATGCCAGAATATTACCCCCAATCCAGTGATTTTTTTATCTTGAGCAATAATCTTTTATGTGGCACCTTGTCGAATGCCTTCTGGAAGTCTAAATACACTACGTCCACTGGTTCCCCTTTATCCACCCTGTACGTTATGTCCTCAAAGAACTCAAGCAAATTTGTCAGACATGACTTCCCCTTCATAAAGCCATGCTGACTTTGTCCTATTAAATTATGTTTATCTAAATGTTCCGTTACTGTCTCCTTAATAATAGACTCCAAAATTTTACCCACCACAGATGTTAGGCTAACTGGTCTATAATTTCCAGCCTTCTGCCTACTACCCTTTTTAAATAAGGGTGTTACATTAGCAGTTTTCCAATCTGCCAGGACCTTTGCTGAGTCCAGGGAATTTTGGAAAATTATTACCAAAGCATCCACAATCCCTACTGCCACTTCCCTCAAGACCCTAGGATGTAAGCCATCAGGTCCAGGGGATTTATCCGCCTTGAGTCCCATTATTTTACTGAGTACCAATTCCTTAGTGATTTTAATCATATTTAGCTCCTCCCCCGCTAGAGCCCCGTTTGTCCAGTGTTGGGATATTCTTAGTGTCCTCTACCGTAAAGACTGAAACAAAATATTTGTTCAGCATTTTTGCCATCTCCATGTTTCCCACCATTAATTTCCCGGTCTCATCCTCTAAGGGACCTACGTTTGCCTTCGCCACCCTTTTTCTTTTTATATAACTATAGAAATTCTTGCTATCTGTTTTTATATTTTTTGCTAATTTATTTTCATAATCTATCTTCCCTTTCTTAATCAATCCTTTAGTTACTTTTTGCTGTCTTTTGAAGACTTCCCAATCTTCTATCCTCCCACTAAGTTTGGCTACCTTTTCTGTCCTTGTTTTTAGTTGGATACTATCCTTAATTTCTTTACTTAGCCACAGATGGCTGTCATTTCTTTTACACCCTTTTTTCCTCAGTAGAATATATTTCTATTGAAAGTTGTAAAATAACTCCTTAAATGAACACCACTGCTCATGTACCGTCTTACCCTTTAATATATTTTCCCAGTCCACTTTAATCAATTCCGCTCTCATACCATCATAGTCTCCTTTATTCAAGCTCAGTACGCTTGTTTGAGAACCAACCTTCTCACCCTCTAATTTGATACGGAATTCAACCATGTTATGGTCACTCATTCCAAGGGGATCCTTAACTAGGACATTATTAATTAATCCTGACTCATTACACAGGACCAGGTCCAAGGTTGCTTGCCCCCTTGTAGGATCAGTTACATACTGCTCAAGAAATCCATCCCTAATACACTCAATAAACTCTTCCTCAAGGCTGCCCTGCCCAATTTGATTTGTCCAGTTAATATGATAGTTAAAATCCCCCATAATTATAGCTGTTCCCTTATTACATGCCCCAACTATTTCCTGATTAATACTACTTCCAGCAGAGTTGCAACTATTAGGAGGCCTATATACTACTCCCACTAGTGTTTTTTTGCCCTTATTATTCCTTATCTCCACCCAAACTGTTTCATTATCCTGATCCTTTGACCCAATATCATTTCTCTGTATTACAGTGATTCCTTCCTTTATTAACATAGCCACCCCACCTCCCCTTCCTTCCTGCCTGTCCTTCCTGATTGTTAAATGCCCTGGCATATTTAATTCCCAGTCGTTGTCACCCTGCAGCCATGTTTCTGTAATGGCCACAAGATCATACCCATACGTAGTTATTTGTGCTGTTAACTCGTCCATTTTGTTACGAATGCTACGTGCATTCAGATAAAGAACTTTCAAATATGTTTTGTGACACTTAGTTCCTGCTTTTTCCTTTTTTAACACTTTACCTTTTACTCCATACCTTCTGTCCCTTCCTGACACGCTTTCCTCTGTCTCCCTGCTCAGGTGCCCAACCCCCTGCCACTTCAGTTTAAACCCTCCCCAACAGCACTAGCAAACACTCCCCCCTAGGACAGCGGTCCCGGCCCTGCCCAGGTGCAGACCGTTTGGTTTGTACTTGTCCCACCTCCCCCAGAACCGGTTCCACTGTCCCAGGAATTTGAATCCCTCCCCCTTCCACCATTCCTCTAGCCTCCTGAAAAGGTGTAAAGTCCCATCCAAAGGACGGTATCTCTGACAGTGCAGCACTCTCTCAGTTCTTAACTGGAGTGTCAGCCTGGATTTTTGCGCTCACGACTCTGGGTTTGGACTTGAACCCACAACATTCTAACCAGGGACGAGATGCCACGGCTGACACCTAAATATTCCCACCCGCAACTCCACTCACACATGAAAGGAGTGATACTCGGGGAAAATTCAGCTCCAAATAGCAGAGGATGACTTCAGTTGGCTTAACGAAATGGCTGGCTGTGCTGATACAGGCCTTAAACTTTCTTGGGGGTTCCCCTGGTCTCCTTGGGAACAGGCGACCAGAGGAACTCCCTCAGAAAATGTGCCTGTGAGTTGTGAGATGTTGAACTTTGACCTGCCCCTTACAAGGCAAATGATGGACCAGAGGAAGAGCCAAAGGTGAGGTCTCCCTAAGCTGGGAGTTCCCAGTCCTTGGCCATGGAAGGGGACATGATGTAGTCATGGCGGCTGGTACACCGAGTGAGGGAAGTGTATCAACCTCCATAAGGGTGCACGTGGGCCCCACCAGTGGCCTGGTAAGCCGATCAGAAGAGTGCCGAGGTCAGGTGATGTCCCTCAGTAGCAGATCCCTCCATACACTGACTATCATTAAATACAGGTTGTTTAACTTGGTGGGAGAAAGGTACCCAATAATATACAGAGAACGACACCTGGTGTCATCCAATGTATTAAACGTCATTAGTCACATGGATAACAGTAGGGAGAAGGTGATATACAGAGAATGATACCTGGTGAAATCACTGCTCTCATTTCCCTCCACACCTTGACGTATTTGAATGGTCCGCCAACTATATCCACAGGTAGCTCAGCGGAGACAGCTCCAGGATTGTGAACCTCGATCTCACACCTGTAAAAACAGGGCTGGGGATCAGTCCGTGTTAGAGAGACAGCAGCGATCAGATCACAGAACGGCTTCTTTAAATCTGCTTACCTGGTCAAAAGGGCATCAATATCCTGAGGGGAAAGGAACAGAAGAAACGTTACTGAATCAGATTAAAGAGCTGCTGCTACAAATCTCATGGGGAAATTAGAAAGAGAGACAGAATCTGGACACCAAGGAATCAATCAGAAAAGGACTTTTCCTTTTCTTTCGGTGCTGGAGAATGGAAGACCAGGGGGTAAAAAGCATGCAACCCCCAGCCCAAGACTTTGTTTCCATTAACACTGATATGGAGCACCAAGGCAGATGATTTAAATGTGTATTTTCCAGTTTTGATCCCCAGCGTCAGCACCAAGCGCTCCCAGGGTCACAAACAGCACAGCCAGTGGCAGAGAAAAGCTCTACCTACTCTGCCTCAACAATGCACCTTCACCCCGTTCTCAGAAGAGCCCCAACTGCACGCGTGTGAGCATCTCCAGTTCCCACCCCAGCCCTCTCTGAGTCCAATCGC
Organism: Squalus acanthias; assembly: GCA_030390025.1. Taxonomy (NCBI): domain Eukaryota; kingdom Metazoa; phylum Chordata; class Chondrichthyes; order Squaliformes; family Squalidae; genus Squalus; species Squalus acanthias. The sequence continues at coordinate 25,392,044 of CM059449.1, read as the reverse complement.
CAGTCAGTGCCACTGTTACGCTGTGTGGAGGAACTGCACTGAGATTTCCTCACCTCATTTCCCATTGGACCCTCAGCAGAAAGAGTAGACATCCATCCCACCAATCAGATTGAGGCTAAATCAAAGCCCAGAGGTGAAAGGTCAGTATGTTAACTCACTGCCCCCCAAGCCCCCAGTCCCCTGAATGTTGTAGTGTTTCTGCTGACCTGATCTCACTGAGAGGGCTGGTTTGATCCCATTTACATTTTAGATCAATCCCACTGACAGTTATTTTACTGTCCGTTTAGATTCCCTGTACAAGGAGAGACATTTTGTACCTTGAGGAGCTTTGGGGCTTCTTGTACCTCCAGCCTCGCTTTTAGATCTCTTATCGCTCCTTCAAGAGAAGACATTTCATCGAAGGTGCTTTTTAAATTGTTCTCCATTTCCTTCAATATTTTATCTGCTTTTATCTCCAGCTCTGCTTTCATCAGCTCTTCCTTCTCAGACAGGAACTTGTGCATCTTTTCAAATTCAGTCTTGATTTCACTTCTCAGACCGTCAACTTGGGCCTGGAACACATTGAATACAGAACGAGACAAGCAGTATTTATAATCCCAGTGTCCCTGGACTCCGTGTGCCCTCTATCGGATTAAAGCATTGTATCCAATATGCATCTGTCATATTTCAAAGTGTCATGCATGTAAATTGTGTGTTACATTGTACATCATACTGTATGTCACACTGAATGTCACACAGACTTTGACAGCATAAACAGATTCATAAAACATACAACAAATAACAACAACTCACTGCTGACTAAACAATTTAACTAAATATTGGATACATGGGAGTGAGTTACAAGCCAAACATAATTAAGGGATTTAATGGAGGTGTTCAGATGGTTTATATATAGAATAATCGATACCTGGGAGTGAGTTACAGGCTGGAATCTAATCGAGGGGTTCAGATGGTTTATATATAGAATAATCGATATCTGGGAGTGAGTTACAGGCTGGAATCTAATCGAGGGGTTCAGATGGTTTATATATAGAATAATGGATACCCGGGAGTGAGTTACAGACTGGAATCTAATCGAGGTGTTCGGATATTTTATATATAGAATAATGGATACCTGGGAGTTGGGTGAGCAGAAAGGGAAACCTGGTGAGGGAGAGGGTCACGATGATACATGGACTCTTGCAACGTAGAAAAGGATATTTTCTCAAGATTGATTACAGTCAACCTTTGGGATCAGACGAAGAAAGGAAAGAAGACCCTTGTTACGTTGTTACAATAATTAACAGTTTACAGACGGTCCCTTACAGTGCAGTTCAGGGAGGAGCCTGCATTGTGCTGGGACAGGCAGCATTTTATTCACTCAATCTCTCTCTCTCTCGCAGTGTCAAAAGCTCATTCAGGCAGTCGCAAACACAGGGAACTTTACACAAACCCTAAATGACACTCCCCTACCTTCATCTGTAAGATCCCATCCTCCCCTTCTCTTTTACTTTGAAGAGTGAGATCCATTTGCTTTTGCAGAAACTCCAATGATTTTTCCAATTTTTCCTGAAAGACAAAAAATGCACAACGGGATTTGAAAAAGGAAACATTCCCTCTGTCCCTGACACACGGTGATCCCAAAGGTGGGAAGGAAATGTAAGAGGAAATCCATAGACTGACGTGGGAGATGAGTCGGAACAACAGAATTATTGATCGAGGAGATGTTAATCTGAAATACCTTCATTGATTGGGACAAGATGCTCTTTCAAAGAGCCGGCACAGGCACGATGGGCCAAATGGCCCCGTCTGTGCTGTATGAATATAAGAGAGAGAAAAGGAGAATAGGATTCCTAAACTCCAACTGTTACACCACAACTAAATGCTTAGATATAAAACTACAATAATTCTAAATCTGACCACATGTTGGCAGTTTTATTGGTAGACGGGGACAACTATTCCGGGCCACCTTTAGGAGATATTCGCTGTCTTTATATAAAGTAGGAACTGCCCTTTAACTCTGGCTGTTGGAATCAGCCTCGCCCCCTACCTCTCTCCCTCCTCCCCTGCCCCTCTCCCTCCTCCCCTACCCCTCTCCCTCCTCCCCTGCCCCTCTCCCTCCTCCCCCTACCCCTCTCCCTCCTCCCCTACCCCTCTCCCTCCTCCCCTACCCCTCTCCCTCCTCCCCTACCCCTCTCCCTCCTCCCCTACCCCCTCCCTCCTCCCCTACCCCCTCCCTCCTCATGTGCCCCTTGCCCTCCTCCCCTACACCTCTCTCCCTCCTCCCCTACCCCTCTCCCTCCTCCCCTACCCCCTCCCTTCTCACCTACCCTACCCCCTCCCTTCTCCCCTACCCCTCTCCCTCCCCTCCCTACCCCCTCCCTCCTCATGTGCCCCTTGCCCTCCTCCCCTACCCCTCGCCATCCTCCCCTACCTCTCTCCCTCCTCCCCTGCCCCTCTCCCTCCTTCCCTACCACTCTCCCTCCTTCCCTACCCCGCTCCCACCTCCCCTACCATGCTCTCTCCTCCCCTGCCCCTCTCCCTCCTCCCCTGCCCCTCTCCCTCCTCCGCTACCCCTCCCCTCTCCCTCCTCAGCTGTCCCTTTATACCCTCCATTCCTCCTCCCCTTTCCCCCATCTACCTGTGCCGGCAGGGCAGTGATCCACTACCTGGTATTTCTGGGTGGCCTCCTTTATAGGGATCACATTGTGAGTTTGATGCTCTGAGCTCCAGCAGTCCACACAGATCACTTTCTGCTCCTCTTCACAGAACATCTTCAGCCTCTCCCCGTGTTCCTCGCAGTAAAACTCCTCCTCCCGCTGTGTCGCCTTCACCTTCAGCAGTCTGAGCTGCTCGGCGATGTTGCCCAGGTCCGAGCGGGCCTGGTGTTCCTCTGGGCGAAGACCTGCCGACACTGGGGGCAGGAGACATCTCCCGCGACCTTCTCCCAACTCTGAGAGATGCAGGATCTGCAGAAGTGATGCCCACATTCCAGGGACACCGGGTCGGTGAACATCTCCAGGCAGATGGGACAGGTCAGTTCATGTGTTAGATCTGCAGACGCCATCTCGGTGCTCGCAGTCTCTCTCCTTCCCTGTTCAGTGCTTTCACTTTCAATTCTCAGTCGGTGCTGCACTTCCTGGCTTTCACTTCACGTGATCAGGGACAAACACAGTGTTATGCATTTAGTAATTAAATCAAAATGACACCGTTTCTTGTGTGTGAACACTTGCCAGATTTTTAAAGCCCCGATACCAATCGGATCATTAAAACCCGCCTCCCCTGCCCCTCCACCCTCACCTCCAACAACAAGTGCGAGGGGCTCATGGACTTCTTTGTCACTAAGATTGAGACCATCCGTTCACCTGCCTCTGACACATCCCTCCCTTCCCCTAACCCACCGAGCCAAACTTCCCCCCTGCCCCAGCACTGAACTCACATCTTTCTCTAGTTTCTCTCCTAGCGCCCCTCATGCCCTCTCTGAGCTCATCTTGTCAATGAGACTCACCTCATCCTCTCTCGACTCTTTCAAATCGCTGTCATCACCCCTCTCCTCAAAAACCCACCCTTGACTCCTCTATCCTTGCAAATTACCGCCCCATCTCCAACCTCCCGTTCGTCCCTTGAAAGTGTTGCTGTCTCCCAAATTGTGCCCATCTTTCCTGCAATTCCCTTTGAACCTCTCCAATCAGGTTTCTGCCTCTGCCGCAGCACTAAAAACTCAGAGAACTCTTTGTTCCTCCAATTCTGGCCTCTTATCCATCCCCAACTCCCTTTCGCTCCACCAATGGCAGCCGTGCCTTCAGGAGTCCAGGCGCTAAGCTCTGGAATTCCCTCTCTAAACCTCTCTACCTCTCCCTCCTCCTTTAAGACGCTGCTTAAAGCCGACCTCTTTGACCAGGCCACCTACACTCATGTCTCTTTCTTTGGCTTGTAGGAGTCAGGAATTAAAATCTAGATCAGCAGAGGAATTAATAAGGATTTACTCAGTGGGAAGACGAACAGGTCCTGCTGGCCTCTCCTCAGGTGGTCATAATAGACCTTGCTGAGACTGCAGAAACAGAACGAACATGATAACGGCAAACAAAAGCATTGTCTAAAAGGGGCCTCACCAGGAATTTAGCTGCAGACTCCGCCTACTAGTCAGGCAGCTTCAAAGCTATGATGAGACAAGGTCTACAGTCAGCTCCACGTGAGGTGAGAGGGCTTTAACCAATCCGTCTAAAGCTGAAGATTTTGTGATAAGAAGACCAGGGGTATAAGATGGTGGGTTGCCTGGCGAAGGGGCACAATCCGGGATCCTGAAGAAGAGACGTCAGGGAAGACAGGTGAAGGAAGCTTCTCCTCCCTTCACGAGGACTGATCTCCCTCCGCGGTCGAGTCGCATTCCCTGATTAAAGGTGGTATTTGTTTATATCTGGGTTTGGGTTATAATATACTTGAGGAAAAGGGAACGATCCTGTGTTAGTGCTTCTCATTTCTCAGGTGGTGCACATTATATACCTGTGGGGAGAAGTATCTAAAAGAACAGTTTCGGTGTCAACTTTTTTGTTTGATTTACGCTCCTGTAAAGCGCCTTAAGTCGGGACGTTTTACTACATTAAAGGCGCTATATAAATGCAAATTGTTGTTGTCGCTGGCTCTAACTGCATCAAGTGTTCTCCCACAAACTGTCCCTCTGGGAGACCCACGGCCCTGACACATACAGAGAGCGCCCCCTACCTGGGCTGAACTTATATTACCGGGGAGTACTCAAGGGACGGGCTCGGTCAGGTCACTTGATCACGTTTACACATAAGGAACTGGGACATCCGCGGCACAATCACATCCTTAAAATACTGCTCACCTCCTGCTCAATACGTTTGTTGATGTTATGTTAGTTTGAACAAATTGCGATACTGATTCTGCTGTTGCCTCCTCCTCAGCAGTGCGCAATAGTCTTGGAAGACATGTCGTCAAGACAGTAATGCTCTTTAAAGGGGCACCGCCTTTGGACCAAAAAGGGGGTGAAATTCGACTTTGGCGGCGGCGCTGCACGGGCGGTAGTGAATCGGCCGCTTGTTGAACACCCCGTGCAATTTTCCTTTCCATTGACTTCCACCGGGTGTGACTGCGAGTACAAATGGTGCCATCAAACCCCGACCTTAAGATACTGCTTAAAGCCTACCTCTGTGACCAAGCTTTTGGTCACCTGCGGCAAGGGCCTCGCACCCCTCCCGAAACCCGAGCCGGCTTGAGTGCAGCGCTGAGCTGGAGGGCAAGGACCCTGCCTCTATTTTAACCCCTGCCCCCGCCCCGTTCTCATATGGTGTGGGGGAGGGGAGGATGGGGGTTTATAATCGGCTCTCATAACATCTGATGGATCAGGAGAATACCTGGCATACCAGATCGCCAACTGTAAACTTTCAAGAGTAAACCTTCTGTTCCTTTCTCCCTCATGTGTTTATCCAGCATCCCCTTAAAGCCTCACCAACTCCATGTGGTAGATAGTTCCACATTCTCACCACTCCCTGGGTAAAGAAGTTGCTCCTGAATTCCTTATTGGATTTATTAGTGACTGTCTTATATTTATGAGCCTCACTAAACCGGGGCCTGCAGTTCAAAGCCAGCCGACAGCGCTTCGAGTGGTCGTACTCTGGTACCGCCAGCAGATGGCGGTGCTGCTCCGTGTAAATCCCTTCCTGCCAACACCGGGAAACAGCAGACAGGCCTGGACATAAGAATTACTGGAATAACAACAGAAAACGCTGGAAAAACTCAGCAGGCCAGGCAGCATCCGTGGAGAGAGAAAGAGAGTTAACGTTTCAGGCGATGACCTTTCGTCAGAACTGTGAAGAGCCGTAAATCAAATAGATTTAAGGCCTGAGTAAAGCTGGGAAAAGGGGGAGGGGATAAAAGAACAAAGGGGGAGATGAAGAGACATTAAGAGACATTAAGAGATATGCAAGGCTAGAGGTGGTGTTAATGTGACAGATTAAGGCTGAAAGAAGTGTGAAATCCACTGGCAGAATGAAGGACAGCTGCCAGCTTCTAGGACGAAAAAAATGGTGGGGGGGGGGCAAATAAAAGGGTGGAATAAATAAAATATAAATGTGATTGGAGCTGAGGTTATGATCTAAAATTGTTGAACTCGATATTGAGTCCAGAGGGCTGTAGCGTGCCTAAACGAAAGATGAGGTGCTGTTCCTCGAGCTTACGCTGCGCTTCCGTGGAACAGTGTAATAGACCGAGGACGGTGAGGTCAGAGTGGGAGTGAAGCGGTGAATTAAAGTGACAGGCCACCGGGAGCTCGGGGTCGCCCTTACGGACTGAACGGAGGTGCTCCGCAAGGCGGTCACCCAATCTGCGTTTGGTCTCCCCAATGTAGAGGAGACCACATCGTGAGCAGCGAATACAGTATACTAAATTGCAGGAAGTACAAGTAAATCGCTGTTTCACCTGGAAGGGGTGTTTTGGGCCCTGGACAGTGGGAAGAGGGGAGGTGTAAGGGCATGTGTTGCATCTCCTGCGCGTGCACGGGAAGGTGCCGGGCGAAGGGGAAGGGGTGCTGGGGGTGGTAGAGGAGTGGACTAGGGTGTCGCGGAGGGAGCGGTCCCTGCGGAATGCTGAAAGGGCAGGTGAGGGGAAGATGTGTTTGGTGGTGGGATCACGCTGGAGGTGGCGGAAATGGCGGAGGATGATCCGTTGAATGTGGAGGCTGGTGGGGTGAAAGGTGAGGACAAGGGGAACCCTATCGTGGTTCCGGGAGGGAGGGGCAGGGGTGAGGGCAGAAGTGCGGGAGATAGAACGGACACGGTCGAGGGCCGTGTCGACCACGGTAGAGGGGAATCCTCGGTTGAGGAAAAAGGAAGACATGTCGGAAGCACTGGTATGGAAGGTGGCATCATCAGAGCAGTTGCGGCGGAGACGGAGAAACTGGGAGAATGGAATAGAGTCCTTACAGGAGGCGGGGTGAGAGGAAGTGTAGTCCAGGTAGCTGTGGGAGTCAGTGGGCTTGTAGTGAATGTTAGTCAATAACCTATCCCCAGAGATGGAGATGGAGAAGTCGAGGAAGGGAAGGGAAGAGTCGGAGATGGACCATGTGAAGGTGAGGGAAGGGTGGAAATTGGAAGCATAGTGAATGAAATGTTCTAGTTCAGGGCGAGAGCAGGAGACGGCACCGATACAGTCATCAATGTAACGGAAAAAGAGGTGAGGGAGGGGACCCGAGTAGGACTGGAACAAAGAGTGTTCCACATATCCCACGAAAAGGCAGGCATAGCTAGGACCCATGCGGGTACCCCAACCAGTCCCCATCCACCACCACCCTCCTCCGCCTGGCTGAACTTGTTCTCACATTGAACAACTTCTCCTTTGACTCTACCCATTTCCTCCAAATTAAAGGTGTTGCTATGGGTACCCGCATGGGTCCTAGCTATGCCTGCCTTCCAGGTGAAACAGCGATTTACTTGTACTTCCTGCAATTTAGTATACTGTATTCGCTGCTCACGATGTGGTCTCCTCTACATTGGGGAGACCAAACGCAGATTGGGTGACCGCTTTGCGGAACACCTCCGTTCAGTCCGTAAGGGGGTTCCCGAGCTCCCGGTGGCCTGTCACTTTAATTCACCGCTTCACTCCCACTCTGACCTCACCGTCCTCGGTCTATTACACTGTTCCACGGAAGCGCAGCGTAAGCTCGAGGAACAGCACCTCGTCTTTCGTTTAGGCACGCTACAGCCCTCTGGACTCAATATCGAGTTCAACAATTTTAGATCATAACCTCAGCTCCAATCACATTTATATTTTATTTTTTCCACCCTTTTATTTGCCCCCCCCCCACCTTTTTTTTCCTCCTAGAAGCTGGCAGCTGTCCTTCATTCTGCCAGTGGATTTCACACTTCTTTCAGCCTTAATCTGTCACATTAACACCACCTCTAGCCTTGCATATCTCTTAATGTCTCTTAATGTCTCTTCATCTCCCCCTTTGTTCTTTTATCCCCTCCCCCTTTTCCCAGCTTTACTCAGGCCTTAAATCTATTTGATTTACGGCTCTTCACAGTTCTGACGAAAGGTCATCGACCTGAAACGTTAACTCTCTTTCTCTCTCCACGGATGCTGCCTGGCCTGCTGAGTTTTTCCAGCGTTTTCTGTTGTTATTTCAGATTTCCAGCATCCGCAGTATTTTGCTATCGTATAAGAATTACTGGACTCAGAGGCCCTGAAAATCAAGGGATGTGGGAATAGTGCGGGAAGGTGGAGTTGAGATAGAGGATCAGCCAGGATCTTATTGAATTTTGGGAGGAAGAATAGGGAGGTCACTTATCACTTGGAGGGTGCGAGTCTGGGTGGGGTCGAGGAACAAAGGGATCTCGGAGTACAAATACACAAATCACTAAAAGTTGTGAAGCAGGTTAGCAAGGCCATAAAAAAAGCAAACAAGCACTAGGGTTTATTTCGAGAGGGATAGAATTCAAAAGTAGGGAAGTTATGCTAAACCTGTATCGAACCTTGGTTAGACCACACTTGGAGTACTGCGTACAGTTCTGGTCACCATATTATAAAAAGAATATAGAGGCACTGGAGAGGGTGCAGAGAAGATTTACAAGGATGATACCAGAAATGCGAGGGTGTACATATCAGGAAAGGATGATCAGGCTGGGTCTCTTTTCTCTTGAAAAAAGAAGGCTGAGGGGTGACCTAATAGAGGTCTTTAAAATTATGAAATGTTTTGATAGAGTGGATACAGAATGTTTCCACTTGTGGGGAAGAACATAACTGGAGGCCAAGAATATAAGAGAGTCACCAAGAAATCAAATAGGGAATTCAGGAGAAACTTCTTTACCCAGAGAGTGGTGAGAATGTGGAACTCGCTACCACAGGGAGTGGTTGAAGCGAATAGTACAGATGCATTTAAGGGGAGGCTGGACAAACGTATGAGGGAGAAGGGAATAGAGGGTTATGTTGATAGATTTAGATGGGAAAAGACGGGAGGAGGCTCGAGAGGAGCATAAACGCCAACATGGACTGGTTGGGCTGAATGGCCTGTTTCTGTGCCATATATCCTATGTAATCCTGTGAATGGCGCAGCAGGCTCGAGGGGCCGTATGGCCTACTCCTGCTCCTAATTCTTACATTCTTATGGTCATACACTGTCCCATCAAACACGCACAGGGCAGGTACAGCACGGGTTGGATACAGAGTAAAGCTCCCTCTATACTGTCCCATCAAACAGTCCCAGGGCAGGTACTGCACGGGTTAGATACAGAGTAAAGCTCCCTCTACACTGTCCCATCAAACACTCCCAGGGCAGGTACAGCACGGGTTAGATACAGAGTAAAGCTCCCTCTACACTGTCCCATCAAACACTCCCAGGAGAGGTACAGCATGGATTAGATACAGAGTAAATCTCCCTCTACACTGGCCCATCAAACACTCCCAGGGCAGGTACAGCACGGGTTAGATACAGAGTAAATCTCCCTCTACACTGTCCCATCAAACACTCCCAGGGCAGGTACAGCACGGGTTAGATACAGAGTAAGCTCCCTCTACACTGTCCCATCAAACACTCCCAGGGCAGGTACAGCACGGGTTAGATACAGAGTAAAGCTCCCTCTACACTGTCCCATCAAACACTCCCAGGGCAGGTACAGCACGGGTTAGATACAGAGTAAAGCTCCCTCTACACTGTCCCATCAAACACTCCCAGGGCAGGTACAGCACGGGTTAGATACAGAGTGAAGCTCCCTCTACACTTTCCCATCAACCATTCCCAGGGCAGGTGCAGCACAGGTTAGATACAGAGTAAAGCTCCCTCTACACTGTCCCATCAAACATTCCCAGGGCAGGTACAGCATGGGTTAGATACAGAGTGAAGCTCCCTCTACACTTTCCCATCAAACATTCCCAGGGCAGGTACAGCACAGGTTAGATACAGAGTAAAGCTCCCTCTACACTTTCCCATCAACCATTCCCAGGGCAGGTACAGCACAGGTTAGATACAGAGTAAAGCTCCCTCTACACTTTCTCATCAAACATTCCCAGGGCAGGTACAGCACGGGTTAGATACAGAGTAAAGCTCCCTCTACACTTTCCCATCAACCATTCCCAGGTCAGGTACAGCACGGGTTATATACAGAGTAAAGCTCTCTCTACACTGTCCCATCAAACACTCCCAGGGCAGGTACAGCACGGGTTGGATACAGAGAGGAGTGGGGTGTGGTTGGCAGTATTTCTGCCCTGGTTGACAGGGTTGAACATCAGCTGACCTCAGCCATGGTGGCATTACAGCTTGCCTCAGTACCCCTGTAGAGGGTAGAGGCTGGAATGTGTTTCCCATTCCTGATGCCTGTCCACTAACCGCAGGTGGAAGGACATGTTTGTGTCGACATCATGTTAAAGCACGGCTGCAAAAAAAAACCCTTATGGTCGAACAGCTTGGCTACACTTGGCAAGAACTCACACATGCAGAATGGACACTTGGGTAAGGCAGCGTGAGTCAGTGCCTTCAGGAGGGGAGAGCGGAAAAAAAACCACTTGTAATTAAGAGGGACAAGCGGGGGGACGCCCTGCACTGGAGTTGATCTTAACCTCTGTGACTGCGATGTGCAGGTCGGTGCTCCGATGCCCGCTGTTGCGATCCTTTCTTTCCCACGGTCTGACTAAGGGCGTCGCCAAATGCTGCGGGGATTGAACAGGCATCATTAGAGAGGTTTCTAGCAGTAAGAAGGACATGGTCGTAGCTTCTCTGGCTTTCAAAGCCGTTTTTCTGGTTTGTCAGAATTCCCCAGCTCAATGGTGTAGAACGTAACTAAGATTGTGTAATGTTACACAGTCAGCAGGTGTGAACGCATTTGGGCTTCTCATCACTGTACCGTGATCACTGTGTTTTATGAGTCTGTTTCCCCACCGCCATCCCCCACAGGAGTCAGTGACCCGCGCCAGGATACAGCCGCACAGATTCAGACCTTCCTCCGGTACTTGGTCCAATCCGGCCCTTCTTCACGCACAAGCTAAAAGAGTGAGGGTTTCGAGGTCATTCAGCCAGCCTGAGCCTGATTCTGCCCTCTCCTGAGGAATATGGGGAGCCTGCAGCAAGGACAAGGCCAGATGGCTAAGGTGGAGACAAACAGACCCAATGGACAGAATGGCCTGTTTCTGTACTGCAATACTCAGGTTATGTGGTCTATATGTGTCCACTTCCTACCATACCCACTTCCTGATACCCATGTTCTACAATGCCCATAAAAACCCACTTCCTACGACACCCACTTCCTGATACCCATGTTCTACAATGCCCATATATACCCACTTTTAACGATGCCCACTTCCTACAATGCCCACATATGCCCACTTCCTATGATACTGACTTCCTATGATGCCCGTGAATGCCCACTTCCTACAATGCTCACTTCCTACAATTCCCACTTTCTATGATGCCCTCTTTCTACAATGCCCACTTCCTATAATTCCCACTTCCTACACTCCCCACTTCCTACAATTCACACTTCCTGCAATTCCTACTTCCTACACTCCCCACTTCCTACGATTCCCACCTCCTGCAATTCCCACTTCCTGCAATGCCCTTTTCCTACAATGCCCACTTCCTACAATGCACACTTCCTACGATTCCCACCTCCTACAATTCCCACTTCCTACAATTCCCACTTCCTACAATTCCCACCTCCTACAATTCCCACTTCCTACAACTCCCACTTCCTACAATTCCCACTTCCTACAATTCCCACTCCCTATGATGTCCACTTTCTATGATGTCCTTGACTGACTGACTGTATTTTCTGCCAATTGCTCCGTTCCTTAACAGGGAGTTGAGGCCATTTGTACTGCCACATTACTGTCAAACGTGGAATGACCGTACTAGATGGGTAATGCCTTCACTCCTCAGGCCGTGGGGGGTAGCAGTGTTATTTTTCTGAACATTGCTTTGCCCTCTAACACACTGACTATTTTCAGCGGTTAAAAGTTTAGGGCCCAAAAGTCCTGGGGCTCCACTCTGCCGCTGGAACTGCAGCGGGGATGGACTTCCAGTCCCTGGACCGCCCCCTCAAAAATCTCAGGGTCAGAGTCCATTGCATAAAGAGGCAGGTGCCCGCATTAGTGGGGCATCCATCCTAGTGAGGGCATGTGGGGGGGGGGGGGGGTGGGGGGAGGGAATAAGGCAGCGATTTTTTGTCAGCGGAATATAGCCCTCAAATTCCAGTTCGACTGCTCTGATTACACTGCTGCTTCCCCACCCCCACCCTCTTTCCCCGACACAGAAACTTCAGCCCCTTAGTATCCAAATATTGCTACTTAAAGCCATTTGAGGGGACAAGAGTGACATAATATTTGAGGACAGTACAAAGACAAAATGACCATCAACATCCCAACTATCATAACAATCAGTACAATTTTATCTTCACTTTTCTTCAGGGAATGGAGAGCTTTTGTTTTACGTACTGTTCAAGGTGAGGGTTGTCAGACTGGACCTAGTCCTACAACTGGGACCTGCAGCAAACAGTCCCAGGGCAGGTACAGCACGGGTTAGATACAGAGTAAAGCTCCCTCTACACTGTCCCATCAACCACTCCCAGGGCAGGTACAGCACGGGTTAGATACAGAGTAAAGTTCCCTCAAAAGGTTAGTATGCAGGTGCAGCAAGTGATTAAGAAGGCAAATGGAATGTTGGCTTTCATTGCTAGGGGGATAGAATATAAAAATAGGGAGGTATTGCTTCAGTTGTACAAGGTATTGGTGAGACCGCACCTGGAATACTGCATACAGTTTTGGTGTCCTTACTTAAGGAAAGACATCCTTGCTCTCGAGGCAGTGCAAAAAAGGTTCACTCGGTTAATCCCGGGGATGAGGGGGTGGTCATATGAGGAGAGGTTGGGTAGATTGGGACTCTACTCATTGGAGTTCAGAAGAATGAGAGGCGATCTTATTGAAACATATAAGATTGTGAAGGGGTTGGATCGGGTGGATGCGGGGAGGATGTTCCCGATGACGGGTGAGACGAGAACTAGGGGACATAGTCTTAGAATAAGGGGCTGCTCTTTCAAAACTGAGATGAGGAGGAACTACTTCACTCAGAGGGTGGTAGGTCCATGGAATATGCTGCCACAAAAAGCTGTAGAAGCTACAACATTAATTAAATTTAAAACAGAAATAGACAGTTTCCTAGAAGTAAAGGGCATTAAGGGTTACGGGGAGCGGGCAGGAATTTGGACATGAGTCTAGGTTCGGATCGGTCATGGCCCTGTGGGTAGTGGAGCGGGCCCAGGGACTGTGTAGCCTGATTCTGCTCCTATTTCGTGTGTGCAATTCTGTTAGATGCAGGAGATGGTTCTGTGACAGATAGTAGATTGGCGGTTAGGATCAGATCAGCCATGATCTTATTGAATGGCGGAGCAGGCTCGAGGGGCCGATTGGCCTACTCCTGCTCCTATTTCTTATGTTCTTATACACTGTCCCATCAAACACTCTCAGGGCAGGTACAGCACGGGTTAGATACAGAGTAAATCACCCTCTACACTGTCTCATCAAACACTCTCAGGGCAGGTACAGCACGGGTTAGATAGAGAGTAAAGCTCCCTCTACACTGTCCCATCAAACACTCCCAGGGCAGGTACAGCACGGGTTAGATACAGAGTAAAGCTCCCTCTACACTGTCCCATCAAACACTCCCAGGGCAGGTACAGCACGGGTTAGATACAGAGTAAAGCTTCACACTGTCCCATCAAACACTCTCAGGGCAGGTACAGCACGGGTTAGATACAGAGTAAATCACCCTCTACACTGTCTCATCAAACACTCTCAGGGCAGGTACAGCACGGGTTAGATAGAGAGTAAAGCTCCCTCTACACTGTCCCATCAAACACTCCCAGGGCAGGTACAGCACGGGTTAGATACAGAGTAAAGCTCCCTCTACACTGTCCCATCAAACACTCCCAGGGCAGGTACAGCACGGGTTAGATACAGAGTAAAGCTTCTTCTACACTGTCCCATCAAACACTCCCAGGGCAGGTACAGCACGGGTTAGATACAGAGTAAAGCTCCCTCTACACTGTCCCATCAAACACTTCCAGGTCAGGTACAGCATGGGTTAGATACAGAGTAAAGCTCCCTCTACACTGTCCCATCAAACACTCCCAGGTCAGGTACAGCATGGGTTAGATACAGAGTAAAGCTCCCTCTACACTGTCCCATCAAACACTGCCAGGTCAGGTACAGCACGGGTTAATACAGAGTAAAGCTCCCTGTACACTGTCCCATCAAACGCTCCCAGGGGAGGTACAGCAAGGGTTAAATACAGAGTAAAGCTCCCTCTACACTGTCCCATCAAACACTCCCAGGGCAGGTACAGCATGGGTAGATACAGAGTAAAGCTCCCTCTACACTGTCCCATCAAACACTCCCAGGTCAGGTACAGCATGGGTTAGATACAGAGTAAAGCTCCCTCTACACTGTCCCATCAAACACTGCCAGGTCAGGTACAGCACGGGTTAATACAGAGTAAAGCTCCCTGTACACTGTCCCATCAAACGCTCCCAGGGGAGGTACAGCAAGGGTTAAATACAGAGTAAAGCTCCCTCTACACTGTCCCATCAAATACTCCCAGGGCAGGTACAGCATGGGTAGATACAGAGTAAAGTGTTTAATTTCCCTCCTACCATCTTTCAATCATTTCAATGTACCCTGTGAGTGAGATTTAGCTGAAATATGGGCAATTCTTTCCTTGCAATGATTAGTGGTTGAAACCGAGCTAAACATACTTCATTACGGACTTATATCGCTGACTGGAGTAAGAAGAGTGCAGTGGCAAGTCTTGTGGCATCTACAGTTCACCGGTTATGATAACTGACTGTCATCCCTACTCCTTAAGTGAAAGGCAACTTGCCCACTGACCTCTGCCCTTTGACTTGGAATTCTGGCTGTACGATTGAGAGGAAACCAGGAACAGTGACACAAGGTCAATACAATGACTGTACACAACACGTGCTCCAGAAATAGAACACCGATGTGAAACTCTGAACATCCTCCAAACAGATGCATGGCTTATATTAAAAAAGTTACTTATCTTCTATGTATACGTTAAACAATATTAACGATCAGCCAACTGTGGTGCAGAAAAGCTAAAAATTGCAGCATGTAGGGTGGCATGAGCTGGTGATGGTGAATCTGTAACGATGCACGATTTGCTGATTGCGGTCCTGTAACAGAGCATGAGTTGGTGATTGTGGACATTAAACAGAGCATGAGTTGGTGATTGTGGATCTGTAATGATGTTGAGTTGGTGATTGAGGATCTGTAATGATGCCCAGTTGGTGATTGAGGATCTGTAATGATGTTGAGTTGGTGATTGAGGATCTGTAATGATGCCCAGTTGGTGATTGAGGATCTGTAATGATGTTGAGTTGGTGATTGAGGATCTGTAATGATGCCCAGTTGGTGATTGAGGATCTGTAATGATGCCCAGTTGGTGATTGAGGATCTGTAATGATGCCCAGTTGGTGATTGAGGATCTGTAATGATGTCGAGTTGGTGATTGAGGATCTGTAATGATGTTGAGTTCACAGAATCACAGAATCCCCACAATGCAGATAGAGGCCATTTCGGCCCATCGAGCCTGCACCGATACATATCCCACCGTATCCCCGTAACCCCACGTATTTAATCCCCCCTAACACTAAGGGTCAATTTATCATAGCCAAATCAACCTAACCCGCACATCTTTGGAGTTGGTGATTGAGGATCTGTAATGATGTCGAGTTGGTGATTGTGGATCTGTAATGATGCCCAGTTGGTGATTGTGGATCTGTGCAGGAGATTGACGTGGAAAATAAACTCACAATGATGCTGCTTATGATGGGAGTTTGATACAACTCTTTACAGGTCAAAGCTCAAGTGGAGTGGTGTCGATTACCAAGGTGATGGCAGGGTTATGGGATGGTGTTGTCAGCTCTGTGGTACAGGATAACATTCAACAGCAACTATTGTTTGAAAACAGCAGGAAGCCAAGACTACGTTCGACAGCAAACATTGGTAGCAGCCATCATGAGAAAGGAAGTGTAAACAATGGAAAAAGGGCTACAGGAAGGAAGAAAACAACATGTAGAAAGGTACGCGACTCCAAAACTCGGGCCTGCGCAGATCACAGCAGTACTGTTAGACAGCAGATCAGAGGAGACTGCGTACTGAGGCAGTCTTTCTTTCTTTCTTTCTTTCTTTCTTTCTTTCTCCTCTTTGCAGTATATGTAGAAAGTAGCAAACATCATTTTCCTGTTTAACTCTGTGATTCAGCTAATGTTGGTATAAAGACATACTTTGATTAGGTAGTGGTTTAACTTCTATGTTGAGGGATTATCTGCTGAATCCACCTCTGGGGTAATCTTACTGACTTATACTGCTGATCATTAGATTGCAGTATCCCACGTAATTCTATCCTCTTCCCATGGAAAGAAAGATTCACCATAACTCTTCGAAATATCTCAAGGTCTATTGGTACAATGAAGACATTGACGCAACAGCCCTTTTGTGCGTAGCAAGATCCCACAAATAACAATGAGCTTCTGGTTGAGATAGGAATGTTGGCCAGGATAGTGGGACAATGTTTCTTCCGGCAGTCCTTCGGAGACTTTTCACAGCCACCTGAATCAGCTGACCAGACCGTGATGAGGGCGTCTCCACCTAAACATTGTTCGCACCTCTTCAATCCATCTGAACTCCTCTAGTGTTCTTCGCACGTTTCTGCACATTCTCCAAACATTCCAGAACATTCTAAACTCCTTCTTAAAAACTGGCAAAAAAAACAACTCGTGGGCCATTCAGCCCCTCCAGCCTGTTCCGCCATTCAGTTAGCTCACGGCTGATCTGCAACTCAACTCCATGTATCCGCCTTTGCTCCATGTCCCTCGCTAACCTTACCCAACAATAGTCTATCGATCTCAGTCTTGAAAGCTCCAATTGACCCCCAGCATCCACAGCCTTTTGAGGGAGCGAGTTCCAGATTTCCACTACCCTTTATGGGAAAAAATGCTTGTTGATTTCACTCCTGAATGGCCTGGCTCTAATTTTAAGATTATGCCCCTTTCTTCTGGATTCCCGCACCAGAGGACATCGTTTCTCTGTATCTACCCTATCAAATCCCTTTATAATTTTAAACATCGCGATCAGATCACCCGTCAACCTTCTAAACTCAAGGGAATACAAACCAAATTTATGCAACCTGCTAATTTAGCTCTTTAAGCCCTGGTACAATTTAGGTGAATTTGCGCTGTACTCCCTCCAAGGCCAAAACCTCTCTTAATTTATCAGAATTGAAGCATTACCCCAATCAACATTGTTCACCAAAACTGACTTAAAATTTCTCCGAATGATTCGGAGGGAGTCAAGAAAGAAATGTAGAACATGTTTTGGTCTCCTTATTTAAGGAAGGATATACTTGCGTTGGAGGCAGTTCAGAGACGATTCACTAGGTTAATTCCAGAGATGAGGAGGTTGACTTATGAGGAAAGGTTGAGCAGGCTGGGCCTATACTCTTTGGAATTTAGAAGAATGAGAGGTGATCTTATTGAAACATATAAGATACTGTGGGGGCTCGACAAGGTAGATGCAGAGAGGATGTTTCCCCTCGTGGGGAAATCTAGAACGCGGGGGCACAGTTTTAGAATAAAGGGTCGCCCTTTTAGAACTGACATGAGGAGGAATTTCTTCTCTCAGAGGGTCGTAAATCTGTGGAATTCTCTGCCCCAGAGAGCTGTGGAGGCTGGGTCATTAAATACATTTAAGGTGGAGATAGACAAATCTTTGCAAGATAAGGGAGTGAAGGGTTATGGGGAGCGGGCTGGGAAGTGGCTTTGAGCCCAAGATTGCAATTTTAAGGGAATGGTAGCATAGTGGTTATGTTACTGGACTAGTAATCCAGAGACCTAGATTAATGATCAGGAGACGTGAGTTCAAATCCCACCACAAGCAGTTGGCCCATCAATTAATTAAATTAATCTGGAATAAAAAACTAGTATCAGTAATGGTGACCATGAAACCACCGGATTGTTGTAAAAACCCATCTGGTTCACTAATGTCCTTTAGGGAAGGAAATCTACCGTCCTTACCCAGTCTGGCCTATATGTGACTCCAGACCCGCAGCAATGTGGTTGACTCTTAACTGCCCTCTGTGGTTCAAGAAGGTGGCTCACCACCACCTTCTCAAAGGCAATTAGAGATGGGCATTAAATGCTGGCCTTGCCAGTGAAGCCCACATCCCATGAACGAATGAAAAAAAAGATCAGCCATGATCTTAGTGAATGGTGGAGCAGGCATATTTCTTATGTTCTTATGCTTGAAGAACACGATAGGGGCCCATCAACATCTGAAAATGGCAAAGATAAGATTAACATTCAGGTCGGAATCCTGACCCCAACAAACACTTCCCACACTTGCTGTCCCAGTCCTCAAATGCAGTGTTGCCTCCCAGCTCTCTGGTTGCCAGTTGCCAGAATTCCCTGCTCAAATCCTTTCAGTCTGATCCCTGCCAGTGCCGCTTCCCGCTTCCTGCCCCCACAGCAGAGACCACCCTGGTCAAGATGACCAATGATATCCTCTGTGGCTGAATCTAGCACGCTACCCCTTCCTGCTCAACCTACATGGCACAAGTCAGGAGTGTGATGGAATACTCTCCACTTGCCTGGATGAGTGCAGCTCCAACAACATTCAAGAAGCTCGACACCATCCAGGACAAAGCAGCCCGCTTGGTTGGCACCCCATCCACCACCTTAAACATTCACTCCCTCCACCACCGGCGTACCGTGTCTGCAGTGTGTACCATCTACAAGATGCACTGCAGCAACTCGCCAAGGCTTCTCCGGCAGCACCTCCCAAACCCGCGACCTCTTCCACCTAGAAGGACAAGGGTAGCAGGCGCATGGGAACACCATCACCTCCAAGTTCCCTTCCAAGTCACACACCATCCTGACTTAGAAATATATCGCTGATCCTTCATCGTCGCTGGGTCAAAATCCTGGAGCTCCCTCCCGAAAGGCACTGTGGGAGTACCTTCACCACACGGACTGCAGCGGTTCAAGAAGGCGGCTCACCACCACCTTCTCAAGGGCAACTAGGGATGGGCAATAAATGCTGGCATTGCCAGCGACGCCCTGATCCCATAAACTAATAAAAACATTTTTTTTTAAATACCCATCTCCCTGCCATATTTGTCATGGTTACCCCCAATGCCTCTTCTCTCTGGTCTACTTTCATGGGATTGCCGTCGCACTCTTCCAACGCAACCTACAAATTGATTGCTCTTAAAGTGGGGGGGGGGGTGGACAAATGCTCAACCTACGTGGCTCTTGGAGGAGACCGACTCACCGAGATAAAGGAATGATTGCGGGGAAAGGTTCTAATGTCTTCTTGAAAGGCTTCGCCTGGTGTGGTACAAAGTCACGCAGAACAGCAGGCCCAAAGTTTGATTCCAGTGTGTCAGTTGACCTCATCTAAGGGGGCGCAATTGGTCTCCGCATCCCTGGGAGAGGGAGGGAGGGACAGAGGGGGAAGAAAACATCAGCCTGCATTGCTGCTTTCGATCATCACCCAGAAAACTCCCCGCAGGAAAGTATTCTTGTGTGGGTGGCAGGTGAGGAGAGGATGGGGGCTTGGCAGTGATGGTACAATTTTAAAAGGGGTGCAGGAACAGAGAAACCTGGGGGTGTACGTACACAAGTCTTTGAAGATGGCAGGACAAGTTCAGAAGGCTGTTAAAAAGACATACGGGATCCTTGGCTTTATGAATAGAGGCATGGAGTACAAAAGTTATGCTAAACCTTTATAAAACACTGGTTAGGCCTCAGCTGGAGTACTGTGTTCAATTCTGGGCACCACACTTTAGGAAGGATGTCAAGGCCTGAGAGAGGGCGCAGAGGAGATTTACTAGAATGGTACCAGGGATGAGGGACATCAGTTATGTGGAGAGACTGGAGAAGCTGGGCTCGTTCCCCTTAGAGAAGGTTAAGGGGAGATTTGATACAGGTGTTCAAAATCATGAAGGGATTTGATCGAGTAAATAAGGAGAAACTGTTTCCAGTGGCAGAAGGGTTGGTAACTAGTGTACACAGATTTAAGATAATTGGCAAAAGAATCAGAGGCAGCATGAAGAAAAACATTTACAAAGTGAGTTGTTATGATCTGGAATGCACTGCCTGGAAGGGTGGTGGAAGCAGATTCAATAGTAACGTTCAGAAGGGAATTGGATAAATACTTGAAGGGGAGAAAATTGCAGGGCTATGGGGAAAGAGCAGGGGTGTGCGAGTAATTGGATCGCTCTTTCAAAGAGCCGGCACAGGCACGATGGGCCGAATGGTCTCCTTCTGTGCTGTATCATTCTGTGATTCTATGCCCCCTGCAGCTGAATAGCCTGCCAGCACTTATTGTGTAGGCCACTGGGTGAGATAAACAAGGACGATCGGACACCAGCTGGCTTGTATCCCAGTGCAAATCAGTGCTTTAGGAGAGGAGGAGGAGAGAAAGTCGGGAGACATCCTGGGAAATGGAACATTTTGCGCCAAGTGGCATTGCCACCCACTGCGAGGGCGCAGAGACAGGCATCACTCCTCCCCTTCCTAAGAACAGAACCCTCCCCTCCCCCCTTCCCACCCCCCTCTCTTTGACTGTATCATTTCCCAAAGCAATTAATTTCTTGGCACTCATGAGCAAGACCGCTGAATTAACGTCAATTTGTGGTAAACAAAAGACATTTTATAACAGGGACCCGCGTCCACTGGGACTTGAGCTGAACCCAGCCAAACTCATGTAACTCTGCTGACAAATGGCCATCAGACAGCAGCCTTCCACTGGCCCTGCATTCTGGGGCTTGACTTAAAGCTGCAATCTCCACTCTTGTCGCAGAATTAAAAAGAGAACAACGAACCCCCTTCCACCTCACCAATCATGACACTCGGGGCCCCTTTACCGAACATGCGCTTCGGAGGAGGGGAAGGGACCCTTACTCACAAAGAGCGCGTTTCAGCAAATCACCGGCATGCTTCCCCGGGATTTTCCGTCCACGCTGAACGGATGCTGAAATCTCCCGATGTAAAGACTTGCATTCATGCAGCACCTTTCACGGCCTCAGGATGTCCCAAATCGCTTTCCAGCCAATGAAGTACTTTTTGAAGCAAAGTCACTGTTGTAATGTGGGAAACGCAGCCGCAATTTGGGCACAGCAAGCCCCCACAAACAGCAATGAGACAATGACCAGAGCATCTGTTTTTAGTGATGTTAGTTGAAGAGTAAATATTGGCCAGGACTCCCCTGCTCTTCTTCGAATGAATCTTGTACACCCACCTGAGAGGGCAGACGGGGGCTTCGGTTGAACGTCTCATCGGAAAGACGGCACCTCCACTGCAGACGCAGTAACTGGGTTGAAGGGGGCGAGAGAAGGGGTTGAGGGATGTGGTGAGAAAGTGGATCGGTGGCTCTCATAGGAGCATAGGAACAGGAGGAGGCCGTTCAGCCCCTCGAGCTTGTTCCATCGTTCAGTTAGATCATGGCTGATCTGTATCTCAACCCCATCTACCTGCCTTGGTTCCGTAAACCTTATTACCCTTACCCAACAAAAATCTATCGATCACATTTTTCAAATTTTCAATTGACCCCCCCGCCTCAACAGATTTCTGGGGGAGAGTTCCAGATTTCCACTCCCCTTTGTGTGAAGAAGTGCTTCCTGACATCACCCCTGAACGGCCTAGCTCTAATTTTAAGGTTCTGCCCCCTTGTTCTGGACTCTCCCCACCAGAGGAAAGAGTTTCTCTCTATCTACCCTATCAATTCCTTTAATTATCTGAAACATCTCAATTAGATCACCCTTTAACCTTCTACATTTGTATTGTCTATCAAAAGGGGAACCGGCTTGGTGGGGCTAATGGCCTTTCTTTTTGGCGACGTTCTTTATATCCTAGTGTGGAGAGGGTTAACGTGGCTGAGTATTCTGAGGAGTACTGGCATTCGAGCAGCTGTCCATAGTCTTAAGGTTTTCTTTGCACTTTTAAAATTTGCACTTTGGGTAGGTAAAGGTTTCTAATCACCATTCTCACTGATGATGTGTAAATAAAACCGGGAATGCTAGCTGTGTTCTTCCTGTGGACGCTCGGCTTTGGAAGGGCTGCTGGTATTTCGCCGTAAACAAATGTCAAGATGCCAGTTGGCAGCTGGGTGCAGCAGTGATGTCAAACATTTCAGGGGGCAGTTCTCACGACCTGTTCTCCTCCAGGACGGGTTCATTGTCGGGGTCTCTGAGGGAGGGGGGGGGGACGGAATCAGTTTCAGTCCAGTGCAGAGCCGAAGTTTAACTCCCCATTGCTGGGAATTTCCCCCTGGATTTCTCGCCAGCCGTCCGCTGTGACTTTGGCGGGGAAAATCCCGCAGAAATCCGGAAAAAGAGCACGGATTCTGTCGCCCCGATGTTAACCTATCCCTCCCGGAGCGAATGGGGCTATTGGGGCGGGTCATGATTTCCAGTAGGCTGTTGGGGCAGGAGTTAATGATTTCCAGTAGGTTGTTCGATAGTGGGCTTTATGATTTCCAGTAGGTGTTGGGAGGGAGTGGTTCATGATTTCCAGTAGGTGTTGGGAGGGAGTGGTTCATGATTTCCAGTAGGTGTTGGGAGGGAGTGGTTCATGATTTCCAGTAGGTGTTGGGAGGGAGTGGTTCATGATTTCCAGTAGGTGTTGGGAGGGAGTGGTTCATGATTTCCAGTAGGTATTAGGAGGGAGTGGTTCATGATTTCCAGTAGGTGTTGGGAGGGAGTGGTTCATGATTTCCAGTAGGTGTTGGGAGGGAGTGGTTCATGATTTCCAGTAGGTGTTGGGAGGGAGTGGTTCATGATTTCCAGTAGGTGTTGGGAGGGAGTGGTTCATGATTTCCAGTAGGTATTAGGAGGGAGTGGTTCATGATTTCCAGTAGGTATTAGGAGGGAGTGGTTCATGATTTCCAGTAGGTATTAGGAGGGAGTGGTTCATGATTTCCAGTAGGTATTAGGAGGGAGTGGTGCATTATTTCCAGTAGGTATTAGGAGGGAGTGGTTCATGATTTCCAGTAAGTGTTGGAGGGGAGGGAGTGGTTCATGATTTCCAGTAGGTGTTGGGAGGGAGTGGTTCATGATTTCCAGTAGGTGTTGGAGGGGAGGGAGTTGCACCAGTTGTTTGCTTTGTACTTCGTACTTTGCCTATACGCCCATTCTGCTGGGATTTTTTTATGCTGTTCTCGTACTTCGGGATGAAAGACACGCGAATGCTGTTTTGCTTTGCGGGATTTATCTTCCTTGTGATTCTCACTGGGTGCCAAGATCTTCCGCGCTCGCTGTAATTCACACGATCAGGTGCCATGTTGAGGGTGGATACAGTTATTGGGGGAGTGGGAACGGTTCAGTCCTGTTACTTCTGCTCAGCAGGGTGGGGGAGCTGGTGATTTCTGCTATGAGGCAGCACAGGTTGTTTCACTGCACTGCACATTTCATTTGAAGGTTCCTGGGAGGCCAACTTTGCTCATTTTTAATGGAAAATATTACCTACGGGTGGCTCAAGGTCCAGTTTGGGCCTGCTCCATTATTCTGCATAGTACTGAGGGAGTGCTGCAATGTCAGTGTTTCCATCTTTCGGATGCAACATTAAACCAAGGCCTGTTCAGTCTCTCGGGTGGATGTAAAAGACACCCTGACACGATTCGAAGAGCAAGGGAGTTCTCCCCAGTTTCCTGGCCAACATTTAACTCCCAATCAACATCACTAAGACAGATTATCTGGTCATTATCACGTTGCTGTTTGTGGGACCTTGCTGTGCGCAAATGGGCTGCTGCATTTCCCTACATGACAACAGTGACTACACTTCAAAAAAGTACTTCATTGGCTGTAAGCCGCTTTGGGATGTCCTGCTCTTCTTCGAAATTGTGGCCATGGGATCTTTTACATCCGCCTGAGTGGGAAAATGGGGCCTCAGTTTAACGTCACATTTGAAAGATGTCATCTCCGACAGTGCAGCGCTCCCTCAGCACTGCACTGGGAGTGCCACACTGGTTTATGTGCTCAAGTCCGTGGAGTGGGACTGGAAACACACAGCCTTCTGACTCCGAGGCGAGAGTGCTACCCACTGAGCCACGGCTGACTCCGACATACAGTTCCATACATACAGATTGGGATTTTAATGGGAAATCATACAACCAGTTCCATACACAGGGATCGGGATTTTCCCCTTCAGCGCTCCTGGCGTTCACTGGGAGCACGATGTGGGAAATTGTGTAGCCCCAGCCTGTCATCTTCTGACTATTTATTTGAATGGCAGGAGGATCACTTCCCGATGGTGCGGAATTCCCCCGGTGCGCGCTCTCAGGAGCGCTGCAGCGGAAAATCCCGGCCTTACGTTGTAGAAGTTCAGCGTTAAGCGCCCAGGCATTGAATCGCTGTGCAGGCAGCAAGCAGCAGCAGGCTGACCTATTTATACAGGCTGCTCCCTGGGGTCAGTAGAAATGTGTTTTTTTTAAATCCATGGGAACCCAGCACTAAAGGCTTCCAGCAGCCCCCCCATCCTCACAGCAACATGTGTATCCGGGAACTGTGAGAAGAAAGAATAGGGAGAGAAAGGACAGCTGAGATACTTTGTGTTTACTTGGTCCTTGGTGAGGGTTGACCGAGAGAAATGTAACTAGCGACAGGAACCCTCCGCTCCATTCGGCTTTTGTACTTTCCTTCATGGGGTGTTACTGGTCCCTCCCCAAGCAGAAGGAATTCAGCCCCCTCCCAGTGAGACGCGGGAGATCCTACCACAGGGGATTAATCCTTTCTCTCGCCTCTTCGTCCTTATAACTGGACAGCAGGCAGCGTTTCCCCAGAGGAGGAAATTAACCCTTTCATTCGAACTTCTGGGGAAGTACGATACACTGTGGCGATTCTGCGCGGGAGGTGGGGGGAGGGTGAAATTCGATTCGGACGGCGGTGTGAAACAGGTGGCATCGTACCTGACGCCCGTCGTACTTCCCCGTCCTCGACATTGACCGCGACGGAACTGAATATAAGGCGGCATGTATAACTGGCAGCCGATGCCACCCATTTTACGCCGTCGTCCGAGCCCAATTTCACCGCCCCCCCCCCCCCCCCCCCCCGGGCTTCTTTATAGCTGCTGTCATATTGGCGTCAATGTGGCACTGGCGCTGTCGGAGCCTGAAGCCTGGCACTCCCGCACCGGGCACCAAGCTGAATATGAACCTGCCGGATCAGCAAATGCTTAACACCGAGGGCGTGTCTCAAACTGCGTCTTCCTGAACATCGGCTACAGCGAATCCCACAGGTTCCTTCGGATGAGGCGTTAAACTGAGGCCCCGTCTGCCCTCTCAGGTGGACGTAAAAGATCCCACGGCCACTGTTCGAAGAAGAGCAGGGGAGTTCTCCCCGGTGACATGGCCAATATTTATCCCTCAACCAGCACCACTAAAACAGATTATCTGGTCATTATCACGTTGCTTATTGTGGGATCTTGCTGTGCGCAAATTGGCTGCCGCGTTTCCTACATTACAACAGTGACTACACTCCAAAAAGTACTTCATTGGCTTCGGGATGTCTTAAGGCCGCCCAGCTGATGCTTCCAGACATGCCATCCCCACCGTCTCATAAATCAAGAGACAAACTCTGAAAAATCAAGAGATTTGGTACAAAAATCATGAGTTGCTTTTTTCCCCCCCCAAACATAAACCAACATAGATTGACAGTTGGCTTTTAAACCTCATTAGTGGCTTATTTAATCTCTAACAGGTCACAGCTCTTTACAAAAACTATGGCCCGTAATTTCCGATCGGAGGATTCCTGTGTGCGGAGGCCTCCTATTGGGCAAAAAAATCTACAAACTTACCTGAGGGCTCCCGAGGTCCGGACACTTCCGCTCCTGGGCCTGTCCAGTCGAAATGCGTCGGGCCCACGTATCCCGGGGCGCAGGCGGTTCGCAAGTGTCCCTGGGATCACGTGGGCCAGGCCAGCCAATGGGAGAAGGGAATCTCCCTTCATACTTTTGACAGATAGACCTGTCAAATATATGAATGGAGATCATCCCAAAAAGACACTAAAACATTAAATCAATTTTAAAAAACCATCACGTTTTTAAAATGAGTTAAAATTACATTAAATTAAGTATTTTAAACAAAAATTTAATTTTTTGAAAAAAATAATTAAAGTTTTTTACGGGGCTAAAAATAAACTTACCTTTTTTAAAAGTATTTTTAAATTATGAGTGGAAAAAAATATTGTTTTTTTACTTTTTTCAACTCTTATGCTGGTAAAAGCAGGCCTTACACCTGCTTTTACCAGGTGTAAGATTTCTAAGGGTTTTCTGTGGGCGGAGGTTCTCCAGAAAGTGGAACTATCCGCCCACAGAGGCCCTTCTCTAGGGCAGGCATCCGATCTGTCAATAGCATTCTTCACAGATCGGAAATGCTGGTTTTCAGCTCATGCGCTGTGCATGCCTGAAACCGGCACTTCCGATGTCCCTACAGGTGTGTACACAGCGCGTACCCACCCGTAGGGATCGGAAAATACGGGCCTATATTACCGCAACTGAAAATACTTTACAAAAACATTTAAAAATCCTACCTGTTACCACCACATTGCTGTGCATCTCAGTTTAAGGTTATGGTGAGAGTGATCGGGAAGACATCTGCTGGAGTATTGGGTGTTTAGCTATTTCTAGTAGCTGTTGAGAAGGTTTCAGTTCATAGCAAGAGCTTTTATTAAAATCTGAAGATATTGAAATGACGGTGCCATGCTTTAATAAGTATAAATGTGAGAAGTCGCACAACACCAGGTTATAGTCCAACAGTTTTATTTGAAATCACAAGCTTTCGGAGCGCTGCTCCTTCGTCAGGTGAAGTGAAGAAATACATATAGGCACAGCATATATAGTCAGAGAACACAGCCAGATGATTACAGTTAATCTTTCTAACTGCCCTTTATCACACCTCGGCAGAGAGATAATCACGGCAATCAAAGGTGTGGATGGTGTCCAAACGGGTCAGTCAGGAAAACATTACATCAAAGACAATGAGGTGGGGTCACAAGGGGTCAAATGTGGCAGATGCTGGGGTCTGTATGGAAAACAAAAAACTTTTTTTGCTGGAAATCACAGCAGGTCCGGCCGCATCTGTGTAGAGAGAACAAGCCAACGACGACTCGAGTCTGGATGACTCTACGTCAGGTGGGGTTCCAGGTAGCGTGACATGAACCCAAGATCCCGGTTGAGGCCGTCCTCATGGGTGCGGAACTTGGCTATCAGTTTCTGCTCGACGATTTTGCGTTGTCGTGTGTCTCGAAGGCCGCCTTGGAGAACGCTAACCCGCAGATCCGAGGCTGAATGTCCTTGACTGCTGAAGTGTTCCCCGACTGGGAGGGAACACTCCTGCCTGGCGATTGTTGCGCGGTGTCCGTTCATAAGTATAGATTGTAAAGAAAGAAAGACTTGCATTTATATAGCGCCTTTCACGACCAAAGCACTTTACAGCCAATGAAGTACTTTTGGAGTGTAGTCACTGTTGTAATGTGGGAAACGCAGCAGCCAATTTGCGCACAGCAAGCTCCCACAAACAGCAGTGTGATAATGACCAGATCATTTGTTTTTGTTATGTTGGTTTATACAAAAATATTAGCAGACACCCAGATTCACGGACCAAAAAAGGAGGAAGTTCTACCATTTCAATATCTTCAGATATCTTTAGGCATCTAATCACCCTTAGATGTGGATGGTAAATTTCCAGATAATTTTCTTATGGAACACTGGTAAAAAGGGCTAAAGATTGTGGTTTATGTATTATCCAGCTGCAGCTTTAAGAAAGGAGGGGGGAACATACTTGGCTGATCATGGCTGATCTTCGACCTCAACTCCACTTTCCCGCCCGATCCCCATGTCCCTTGATTCCCCTAGAGTCCAAAAATCCATCGATCTCAGCCATGAACATACTCAACGACTGAGCATCCACAGCCCTTTGGGGTAGAGAATTACAAAAGATTCACCACCCTCTGAGTGAAGAAATTCCTCCTCATCTCAGTCCTAAATGGCCGACCCCTTCTCCTGAGACTGTGCCCCCGAGTTCTAGAGCTTCACCGAGGCTGAAATCGGCCACTTTGAGACTCCCGACTTCTCCAAAATCAAGATGTTGTCGGGTTTCAGGCCCCGGTGGACGACGTGGTTCTTGTGCAAAAAGGCGACGGCGCTGGTCACTGTTTTCAAATCTTACAATGGAAAAGAAGTGACTGAATAATAAACTATAAAAATAATTATCTGTATATTAAATAACCACTGCACCATTTTTGTAGCATGCTAACAAATTTTTTTTACTCAGAATACCTCTGCATTTCCAGTCTGTAACTCACTCATATTTAGTTAAATTGTTCTGTTGACAGTGACTTCTTGTGAATTATTGTTTTGTTGTGCATTTTCTTGTTGCATTTCCTGCTTCCATTTCATAGAAACATAGAAAAATAGGAGCAGGAGTAGACCATTCGGCCTTTCGAGCCTGCTCCACCATTCAATATGATCATGGCTGATCCTCCATCTCAATACAATATTCCCACTCTCTCCCCATACCCCTTGATGCCTTTTGCATCTAGAAATCTATCTATCTCCTTCTTAAATATTGACCTCCACAGCCTTCTGTGGTAGAGAATTCCACAGGTTCACCACCCTCTGAGTGAAGAAATCTCTCCTCATCTCAGTCCTAAATGTCCTACCCCTTATCCTGAGACTGTAACCCCTCGTTCTAGACCACCCCAGCCAGGGGAAACATCCTCCCTGCATCCAGTCTGTCTAGCCCTGTCAGAATTTTATACGTTTCAATGAGATCCCCTCTCATTCTTCT
The DNA here is from genome assembly GCA_030390025.1 of Squalus acanthias. Taxonomy (NCBI): domain Eukaryota; kingdom Metazoa; phylum Chordata; class Chondrichthyes; order Squaliformes; family Squalidae; genus Squalus; species Squalus acanthias. Next base: position 25,363,205 of record CM059449.1, on the reverse strand, counting down.
AAACTCTAGTGAATACAGGCCTAGTCGACCCAATCTCTCCTCATACGACCGTCCTGCCATCCCAGGAATCAGTCTGATGAACCTTCGCTGCACTCCCTCTATGGCAAGTATATCCTTTCTTAGGTAAGGAGACCAAAACTGCACACAGTACTCCAGGTGTGGTCTCACCAAGGCCCTGTATAACTGTAGTAAGACATCCTTGCTCCTGTACTCAAATCCTCTTGCAATGAAGGCCAACATACCATTTGCCTTCCTAACTGCTTGCTGCACCTGCATGTTTGCTTTCAGTGACTGGTGTACAAGGACACCCAGGTCCCTTTGTACACAGCGAGTGGTTATGATCTGGAATGCACTGCCTGAAAGGGTGGTGGAGGCAGATTCAATCGTGGCTTTCGAAAGGGAATTGGATAAGTACCTGAAGGAAAACATTTACAGGGCTATGGGGAAATGGCGGGGGAGCGGGACTAGCTGAGGTGCTCTTGCAGTGAGCCGTCACGGGCTCGACAGGCCGAATGGCCTCCTTCTGTGCTGTAACCATTCTAGGATTCGATGATAACTTGGACAAGGCCAGCTCCACGTTTTCCGGAGCTTCGCAGAGGATCTTCTTGATGACCACACGGGCCCCGCTCTTCCTCACCGCGGCCTCGTACACCACGCCGTAACTGCCTCGGCCGGCCTCCTGCACCAGGCTGTGTCTGGGCTCCCACAGCAGGCCCCGGTTGCCTGGTCGTAGCACCGCCGCCACCGTTGGCACTCACCTCATGACGCTCCTCACAGTTTGTACCTTTTGCGACGTCGTGAGTTTCCATGGTCCGCACGTCGCTGAGGGGAGGCGCTCACACTCCACGTAACTGGCAGTGAGAGGCCGAGGCAGGCTCGTCTCCCGTCCTCTCCACCCCCTCTCTCTCACTCACTGACTGCCGCGACCATCTCTGTCCTTTACACCAGGGGACGGCTCGTGGTGAAGGCGGCCGCACTGCGTGGGGCCGACGCTTCATCCGTCGCTTTTCACGGCTCGAGCATCACAAGGTGAGCGCGACCAGCTATGCAAGGGGAGAAAAAAAACATGAGATTTGACAGTTCTATCGCGAGATCATGAGGGAGGCATAATTTTACTTCGAAATCGCATCTGTCGCGATAAATTCACGAGAGTTGGCACGTCTGTGCTTCACATCCAGCCAGGAAAGACCAAAATGTTTCCCTTTGTCTTTAAAAGGGGCCTGCTGCGATGGGGAGGTCTTTCCTCTAAAATGGTGCACATTCCTGATTGTCACCTGTTGAACGGAATCAATTCATCTGTGGAATATAGCAAGGCCTACGTGAACTCTGAGGTGAGAGGCTCCGTCAGTTTTACTCTGTATCTAACCCGTGCTGTACCTGCCCTGGGAGTGTTTGATGGGACAGTGTAGAGGGAGCTTTACTCTGTATCTAACCCGTGCTGTACCTGCCCTGGGAGTGTTTGATGGGACAGTGTAGAGGGAGCTTTACTCTGTATCTAACCCGTGCTGTACCTGCCCTGGGAGTGTTTGATGGGACAGTGTAGAGGGAGCTTTACTCTGTATCTAACCCGTGCTGTACCTGCCCTGGGAGTGTTTGATGGGACAGTGTAGAGGGAGCTTTACTCTGTATCTAACCCGTGCTGTACCTGCCCTGGGAGTGTTGGATGGGACAGTGTAGAGGGAGATTTACTCTGTATCTAACCCGCGCTGTACCTGCCCTGGGAGTGTTTGATGGGACAGTGTAGAGGGAGCTTTACTCTGTGTCTAACCCGTGCTGTACCTGCCCTGGGAGTGTTTGATGGGACAGTGTAGTGGGAGCTTTACTCTGTGTCTAACCCGTGCTGTACCTGCCCTGGGAGTGTTTGATGGGACAGTGTAGAGGGAACTTTACTCTGTATCTAACCTGTGCTGTACCTGCCCTGGGAGTGTTTGATGGGACAGTGTAGAGGGAGATTTACTCTGTATCTAACCCGCGCTGTACCTGAGCAGTGTAAAGGAAGCTTTCACCCTTGTCAGCTGGTACAAACCCTCCCTTCACATTATGGAAGATGCCAGCCCGACAAAGAATGTTGCAAATGCACGTGATGTGATTCACACATGTGTCGGTGCTTTAAAATTGTCTTATTGACTTTGGAGTCACAGTGACTGCATGAATCTCACACTTGCACTGCTAACGGCTGTTGTCAAAGTCATGCCAGTGCATAAGTGGTACAGAATCAGCAACACGTACACTTGTTGCAGTGAGTGTTTCTCCAAACAATTTGAAGAAAATGTGGCCGATGAATTGCCAAATCTTTCTTTCCAGGTAAAACTTTCACTAAAGTAAGAGAAATGGTTTACGAATTCCTTTGGTAATGCTTACTTCCTTCATCCTACCTCCGGTTACGTAGTAACATTGCAATGTTTTGGGCAGGAGCGGACTATTTGTCCCTCCAGCCTACTCTTTAAACTTCCCATCATGTTCCTTACCTCAGCTTTCGAACATAATAAATGTATTAGAAAATAAACATACCTCATATTAACATAATTAAACATACCTATGAAGATGTCTTTTGTGCCTTGGATTAGTTTGCACTGACATGGCACCTCTCACAACCTCAGGACAACCCAAAGTGAAGTGCAGTCATGCTGTAATGCAGGAAACGTGGCAGCCAATTTGCGCACAGCAAGCTCCCACAAACAGCGGTGAAATAAAGGACCAGATCATCTGCTTTAGTGACGTTGGCAGGGATAAATATTGGCCAGGACACCGGGGAGAACTCCCCTGCTCTTCGTCGAGTAATGCCATGAGATCTTTTAGATTCACCTGAGGGGACAGACAGGGCATCGGTTTAACGTCTCATCCGAAAGACAGCACCTCCCTCAGCACAGCACTGGACTTTCAGCCTGGATTATGTGACCAAGTCTCTTGAAGAGGGACTATGAACCCACAACCTTCTGACTCATATATTTGTACTGAATATATTTAAGAAGGAGATAGATAGATTTCTAGACACAAAAGGCATCAAGCTGTATGGGGAGAGAGCGGGAATATGGTATTGAGATAGAGGATCAGCCATGATCATATTGAATGGCGGAGCAGGCTCGAAGGGCCGAATGGCCTACTCCTGCTCCTATGTTTCTATGCAACCACTGAGCCACAGATGATTAACGCTTTTAATTGGCGGTGTCAGTCTCTCTTAAAAGCCTGGCTAAGACATGGTTCAGAATCACCACACTGTCAGCTAGAGGGAGTCTACCGACTCCACAGTTCTGAGGATGATGCAGTCCGAGCACGTGCAGAATTATCCCGACGTATCAATAGAATGGAAAGAATATTTAATCCCAGGCTGTAACAGCCCATATTCATTTGTTTGATTGTCCAAATGATTTGAAAAAAATTGGATAATGAATTTCAAAATCTCTTCCAAGTAAAACTTAAAAATAAACAAATTAATTTTTACTTCGGAGAGAGAGAAACATTTGCAAGGAGCCAAAGTCTACGAGATTATTTTTTTCCCAAGACCCATTATAAAACGATTGCACTGTGCCGTGCGTTTAACTGCCCCACCTCTAACTTTGAGCCAGATGGAAATCAGAGTGGCTTCCTACTTCAGATAACGCACCCAGTTGCGCATATCAAATAAAGACACAGGATATTAATTACTACACAACACACCCATTCTTAAAGGCATATCAGATATCATCATTATTTTAAGAACAGAATCCTATAACTCTAGCTGTCCCTATTTAGCTGTTGGTACTTCTCCATTTGTAGCCTGTGTACAGTACATAGTCCATAGACGATATGCAGTATTTTCTCCATAGTCTTCTTCTTCTTCTTAGGCAGTCCCTCGGAACCGAGGATGACTTGCTTCCACACTAAAAATGAGTTCTCAGGTGACTGATGAGTCCAATGCGGGACCTACAGTCTCTGTTACAGGTGGGGCAGACGGTGGTTGAAGGGGCGGGTGGGTGGGGTGCTTGAGTTGACGTGCGCTCCTTGCGTTCCTTGCGCTTGGCTTCCGCTTGTCCCCGGCGAAGAGACTCGAGGTGTTCGACGCCTTCCCGGATGCTTCTCCTCCACTTTGTGTGGTCTTGGGCCAGGGATTCCCAGGTGTCGGTGGGGATGTTACACTTTTTCAAGGAGGCTTTGAGGGGGTCCTTGAAGCGTTTCCTCTGCCCACCTGGGGCTCTCTTGTCATGTCGGAGCTCCGAGTAGAGCGCTTGTTTTGGGAGTCTCGTATCGGGCACGCGGACAATGTGACCCGTCCATCGGAGCTGATCGAGCGTGGTCAAAGCTTCGATGCTGGGGATGTTGGCCTGAGCGAGAACACTGACGTTGGTGCACCATCCTGCCAATGGATTTGCAGGATCTTGCGGAGGCAGCGTTGGTGGTACCTCTCCAGTGCTTTGAGGTGCCTGCTGTACATGGTCCATGTCTCTGAAGCATACAGCAGGGTGGGTATCACTACTGCTCTGTAGTCTATAGCCTTTAAACAGTACATAGCCCATAGCCTATACAGAGTAATTAACCTATAGATAGCGTACTCAGCCCATAAAAGAAAAAGAAACTCTTGCTTTTATACAGCGCCTTTCACAATCTCAGGACATCCCAAAGCCCTTTACAGCCAATTAAGTACTTCTGAAGTATAGTCACTGTTGTAATGTAGGAAACGCAGCAGCCAGTTTGCGCACAGCAAGCTCCAACAGCAATGAGATAATGACCAGATAATCAGTTTTAGTGATGTCGGTTGAGGGATAAATATCAGCCAGGATACTGGGGAGAACTCCCCTGCTCTTCTTTGAATAAGGTCAGCTGTGGCTCAGTGGGTAGCACCCTCGCCTCTGGGTCAGAAGGTTGTGGGTTCAAGCCCCTCCCCAGGTGACTTGAGCACGTAAAGCTAGGCTGACACTCCAGTGTCGGAGGTGGCGTCTTTCGGATGCGACCTTAAACCGAGGCCCCGTCTGCTCTCTCAGGTGGACGTAAAAGATCCCGTGGCCACTATTTTGAAGAAGAGCAGGGGAGTTATCCCCGGTGTCCTGGCCAATATTTATCCCTCAACCAACATAATTAAAGAAACAGATTATCTGGTCATTATCACATTGCTGTTTGTGGGAGCTTGCTGTGCGCAAATTGGCTGCCGCGTTTCCTACATTACAACAGTGACAGTACTTCATTGGCTGTAAAGCGCTTTGACACGTCCAGTGGTCGTGAAAGGCGCTATATAAATGCAAGTCTTTCTTTTCTTTTTAATGCTGTGGGATCTATTACACCCACCTGAGAGGACAGACAGGGCCTCAGTTTAACATCTCATTGAAAAGTACGCCCTTAGTATTGCACTGGAGTGTCAGACTAGATTTTGTGCTCAGGTATCTGGAGCGGGACATGAACCCATAATCTTCTGACTCAGAGGTGAGGGTGCTGGCCACTTTTTTTAAATTATTATATCATTTATTGAACATTAAGAACATTTACAACATCGTGATCATTCCATTGTATCATTCAAATCCATTCCGCCGCACTGCACAGCCATTCCTCCACCACATATTAACATCAAAACCTGAAGTTTAATTTGTCTCCCGTAACATATATTAATCGATTGTACTTTAAAAATTGATCATAAAATACTATCTTTAAATTCCTTTCTGAATAAAACATCCACAGAGCCTTATAATGATCTTTTAGCTTATATTTAAAATACTATTTTAGATTGATTCTCCTCCCCTTAAAAACCAGAGCATTCCTTCTTTGCACAATCACGAATCTAGCCAAACTGAACATTAAATTAATTGCCGCTCCGCTGGACTCGGGCAGACTCTCCTGCAATCCCCATCTCAAAATTGAGTCCCACGGGATTCCCATTCTCGGTCTTCGGTCCCCACCCAGCAAAAAAACCTCACACAACTGTTGAACATAGTACTTAAAATCATTTAACTGCGGACATAACACCAGTAAATGGGACAGAGTCTCATCCCGTGTCCCACACACTGGGCAAGTTTCCCCCTCCACTCGTCCAATCTTACACAGTCCGTCATGGTAAAAATCCGGTTATGAGCCAGTTTGAAATCCAGTTCAATACACTCTGGACATTAAAAATTTGCCCACACTCCCTTTCAAATCCTGTTGAAGTCCAGCTGTGGGTATATGCTCTGCCAAAACTCCTGACCAGCAGGTGTCTTGAATCACCATTATCTAAATACCTCATAGAAATCTCGAGTATTACAGTTGTCAAATTGGACCAACTCTCCCCCTTTCTCCAGCAGAAAGCTTGGAAAAGCGGGACGCATTTTATTTCCTTTGGAGATTTCCGCATTTATTTCTTCCATCCAATCCTGTGGCATTGCCCTCACAATCTTCTCATACATGATCATAATTGCTTTTTCCTCTACCTCCTGATCCTCCTCCCACACCATGTCCCTCACTACCGCTTCCGGCAACCAACCTGGAATTACCTCATATAATACATCTTTCACACATATAATACCAGCTTTTATAAAAGCTTGATTAAATAATACCTCTCCTTCGATGTTGACCCACCTGTTCAAAAATAAGGGCTGTTCTAAAAATTCCTCAGCACCCTTGGGCATAAACTGCACACTTTTTAAAAATTGGGCCCAAGTCTCTAGAACCCCCTTATACAACCTAGGGAGAGTTTTAATCGATTTCAAAAACATATTATTGTATTCCATATCCAATATCCCCTGCCCTCCCATCCCACTGCATTTAAAAAAATGCTCAAAACAACTCTTCCAAAAACTTGTATTTGACTTCTGAAGAAATCTCTTCACCCATTTGATTCTAAAGGATTCTTTCTTCAAATCAATATCTGGGAAATTGAGTCCTCCCTGATTTCTCCGTCCAATGATGGTATTGTAAGCAACCAAGGCTGCTTTCCCTTCCCATAAAAACCTCACACAAGCCTCTCGGATGGACTTTTCCGCCCACTCAGGAATATCCTCCACCGTCAATAAGTACCATAGTTCAGATAGCAGGAGAGCGGACACCACTGTCGCTCTTCCTTGCACTTTCAACCACCTTCTTTCCCATCTTCCCAAAATCTTTTTAATTTTCATAACCTTTGGTTCCCAATTTAATCGATCCACTTCATCCCTGTCTTTCTTGCACCCCATATGCACCCCCAGAACTTCCAAAACCTCCACCACCTTAAAGGGACTTTCCTCCAACCATTCCCCCCTACCCCTTCCTGCAACTAGGCATTGGGACTTACTATAATTCACACTGGTTCCTGAAGCTCTACAATACTCCTCCACTACGTCCATAGCTTTCCTCACTGACTCCCCATTTCTCAATGTTAAGGTTGTGTCATCTGCATATTGGTGCATCACCGACACCAGCCCGGAACTGGGAACCGCAATCCCGACTACACCTTGTTTCTTTTGCATCATGTAACCTAATGGTTCTGCTGCCAATGTGTACAACAATGGGGACAGGGGACAACCCTGTCTCACTGACCTCTGTATCGGAAAATAATTGGATAAAAAACCATTACATATAACGCAGCTAAATATGTTTGAATAAAAAATCCTTATCCACTCAATGAAATTTTCCCCGAAACCAAATGCTTTCAAAACCATCAATAAAAACTCATGAGAGACCCTATCAAAGGCTTTCTCTTGATCTATCTTTAATACATGAGCCTCCCTCCCACTCTCTTCCATGAGCTCTATCGCATCTCGGATTGAGACCACAGAGTCTGCGATGACTCCATAGGACTGAGAGGGCAAAACTATCTGCGGCAACACCTCCTTCATACAATTTGCCATAACCCTCGCCAAGATCTTATAATCCACATTTAATAATGTGATGGGCCTCCAATTCTTCAGATCCCTTCTATCCCCTTTATTTTTATAAGCTAAGATTATGACACCTCTCCTCATAGATGGGGCCAGGCTTCCCTCAATTTTAATCTCCTTAAAAACCTCTAAGAGCAATGGACTTAAAATCTCAAAAAATTCTTTATAAAATTCTGCACTTAGTCCATCGGACCCTGGGCTTTCCCCCCCACTTCATTCCACTTATTGCTACTTTTATTTCCGCTGATCCTATTTCTTTGTCACACATGCTTCTCTAATCCTCCTTTAAACCCTCTTCAATAAAAGCACTAACCTTCTCCATCGTCAAATTGGAAATGTCTTCTTTTGTATATAACTCTTGATAAAAGCTGCTAATCGCCTCTAAAATCTCCCCACTTTCATTAATGATCTTCTCCCCAACCTTCAACTCTCCAATTAATGATAATCTTTGTCGCAGCTTCTCTTGCTCTAGAAAATATCTAGTGCATCTTTCGCCCTCCAATGCATCTTTAGCCTTTGCACGGAGAATGGCCCCCTTGCATTTTTCAGCTTGCAATAATTCCCACTCTTCTTTTAAAACCCGGAACTTAGTCTCAGCTCCCTTATCCCCTCCGTCAACTGCTTTACAAACATCCGTAAACCTTTTGTTTATATTCTCTTCTCGACGCTGGTTAGCTGCCGCTCTCTCTTTCCCATAACGTACCGAAAAAACTTTTACTTCATATTTGAAATTGTCCCACCAAACTCTTCTTTCTTTCAAGAACAAAGGTTCCTTCCGAGCATTCTTTATCATATTTAAAATCCCTTCTTTATAAACAATTTCTTTCAGGTATTGATTGTTTAAAATCGACACCCTTGGACCGATTTTAACTCTGCTGTTCCTAATTCTAAGAGTCAAAGCCGAGTGGTCACTAAAAAATAATTTTTTATAATAAATCTCCATCACCTCAGAACTTAACCCTTCCCGCATTAACACAAAATCTCTGTTTTAAAACATCACCCACCCAACCTGTTCTGGAGAACTCCCTTTTTATGGGGTTCCGATCCCTCCATAAGTCTCTCAAATTTAAATTTGCCATCATTTTTACAATCATCCCTCTGGAGTTATCATCCTTAAAGGTCATCTGGGCTGAAATGTCCATCCGAGATAAAAATACATTAAAATCCCCCACTATACCAGGGTTTTCCACCTCTGCCACTTCAGTGAATAACCACCGAAAAAACTCACGCCACTTGCAATGGTCGTTCGGTGCATAGATATTAAAGAGATCGTAAGTAAATTCTTCCATTTTTACCCTTAGCCGTAAAAATCTCCCCTCAGTGTCCTTATCCACCAAAGCAACGTTCTCTTTTATGGACGGTCTCACCAAAACAGCCACTCCTCTATGGTTATTGTTTGCACAACTTGCAAACACCTCTCCCTTCCAAACCTTCCGAACTCTTTCTAGGATATCCTCATCCCAAAAGGTTTCTCGCAGACACAACAAGTCAGTGCCTTTAAAACCCTGCAACAACTGCTGCAATTTCTTCTCACCCCTCAGTCCGTTCACATTACTCGAGACCAATGTAATCATGGCTCCGAATAAGGGAAGTATGCCTGATAATCTCCCCATCATTTAATCTCTGGCCCTTCCCTCCTCTCATGCTCCTTCTCAACTTTTCGGGCAGCTGTTGCCTTTTCCTGCAGCCTCTGGCTCTTTTTCACCTCCTGTTTGAAACTTCCCTGCTGTTTCAGCCTCTTCCTTGCATTAGGTTTGGGCCGAGGAGCTGCCCCTTTTCCCTCCTTCTGCCCCTCACTAACTATTCCCTTTCCACACGATGCCACCCCACCCCTCACTTCCATGTCTCTGTCCCCCTCTGATTCCTCACTCTCGAGCTCTTCTGTGACCTTCTGTTCCTGCTCCCCGTCAGATACATAATCCTGCTCCCTGTCAGATTAATCATCTCCCATAGAGAGTCTTCCTGCTATCGCAGTTTCTCCAACAATGCCGCTCCCTTCGGCCTCGTCATCCCTTGCTCCCTGATCCTTCTCTCTCTGGGACAATGGCGCACCAATATTGCTCCCTTCTGGCGTCTTTGTCTCGCCGCTCTAGTCCTGCTGCTTCTTTAAGGCTCCTGCCTCTTGCACCCTCTCCTTGTCTTGCCCCCTCCTGCTCACCGAGATGTCCTACTCCCCATCTTTCTTTGGAGTACTTACATTTACCACGCACCCCGCTCCCGCCTCCTCTCCCCCCGCGGACACCAGATTCTTTAGGGAGAGCTGAATCATATTATGGCTCGACTCTGCCCTCGACCCATGCTGCCCGCTGCTGTCTTTGTCCTTTTCCACCGTACTTGGTGTGTTTTCCACCATCTCCATCCTGTTCTCTGCTCCACAATTTTCTGCCTCTTCCTGCGCTCTTTTTTCCTTTAATTCACCACTTGTGTCCTCCGCCTGCTCCGCTCCTCAGCCGTTCCATTCACACCTCCTGCTCCTTCTCCCATCTCCTCGTCACTCATAGAGCTTCCTTCTGCCTCACACTCACAGCGGGTGGGACCTTTGTGACACACCCCACAGCTCTCCGCCTCGCAGCTCCGAGCGACGTGTCCAGACTCGCCGCAATTATAACAGTACAAGTCCGGACAGCTTCTTACAAGATGGTCATGTCCAAGACAATAATAGCAAACCTTCACTTGGTTATCATGCAGTACTCGGAAGTACTGCACTCCTTCCATTGTCTCGAATTTCATGCTGTATGGCAATGACTTCACCCCCTCTGGGAACCGCACCTTTCTGTAATGGGTTCCATCTGCTACCCGTGTTCCTGGATAGTATCTCCTCTTTATTGCCGAGCAAATTTTAATGTCCCACGACTCCAACTTTTTGATTAGCACCTCGTCCTCAATATAAACCAGCAAGTTTAAGAATGAGACCAGCACCTCTTCCAAATATAGCAGAGATACCTCCAAGAACTTATCACCAACCGTCAAACTGAGTAAAAGTCTTTCCACCTCCTCCCGGCCACTGACCATCACCTCGAACCCAACATTCAGCTTTGGTCGGCAGGCAAAGCAGCTTCCCTCACCGCAGTCCTCATGTTCCGCTTAGATAATATCCCAAGCTCGTATCTCCTTGTTGTCGCACTGAACCACCACTGTGTTTTCTTTTCCAAACCTCCTAGGATCCCAGCCCAAATCTTTGGGCCTTTTTCTCTCCCTTCTAACCACAGTTACTCCCCTGATTAAATTCATCTTGGGAACACTGTCCTCTGAGGGGTCCAGCACTCCAGGCCGTTTATGGGCCAAAAAGGCCCTAAAACCTGAAAAAAAACACACCACCAACTTTTTACAAGCTCACTCCAACTCCCTGCAGTAATCAGGCAACCAGCAGCACCTGCTCACTCCTAGCCCCTATGGAATACTTTACATAAAGAGTGAAATAACTTGCATTTATATAAAGCCTCATATAACTCTCAGAACATCACAAAATATTTCACAACCAATGGATTAGGTATGAAGCGCAGCCATTGTTATTTCGTAGGCAAACGGTAGTCACGTTGCACACAGCCAGGTCGCACAAACAGTAAATGAGATCAGAAAGACTTGCATTTCTATAGCGCCTTTCACGACCTCGGGACGTCCCAAAGCGCTTTGCAGCCAATGAAGTACTTTTTGAAGTGCAGTCACTGTTGTAATGTAGGAAACGCAGCAGCCAATTTGCGCACAGCAAGCTCCCACAAGCAGCAACGTGATAATGACCAGTTAATGGTATTTTTTTATTTGGCGGTGTTGTTTGACGGAGGGATGTCGGCCAAGACACCTGGGGGGATCTCTGCAGCATTGCCTCAGTACCGCACTTGGCGGGTCAGGGGTCAGAGAGCGTTGGCACCTGACACAAGCCGAGACCTTCCTTGTATCCATTGACCTCACATTCTCCACTGGGTTGGGTAACTGCAAGTGTGTGTGTGTGTGTGATCTGGTGCCAATTAGAAAAAGGCTGTTTTTCTCCTCTCCAATCTCGGCTGCTCACACACACATGGAGACACACATACATTCGCTACACTTTCGGCTGCATTTGGCAGGGTCCCAATAACTGTTGTGGGATCGTTTCCTCTAAGCTGCTCGATCCAGCCTCTGCCTCACATTCGCTCTCAGACACACACACACAGTGCCCGGGGCGAGCCCGGGGAAAATCAAGAGGACCTCGACAGAAACGCTCGGCTTCTCCTCCCGCTCTGCAATCTGGGAATCATTCCTCGCAGTTCTTGGAGTTTCGTTTGGATTTCTTTGCTGGGATTTTTTTTTTTTTTGCTACCCTGTATGAACCTTTCCGACCCGCTGGAAGTCTGTGTTGCGAGGGATGGTGCACCTGCTGGGAATCCTACTGCTGATTCTGCCAAGTTCTCAAGGTGGGAAGGACAGACACACAGATAGACAGACACAGACACACACAGACCAAGACAGACACACAGACGCACATAGAGACACACAGACAGAGAAACAGACACACACACACACACGCAGACACACACACACAGATACAGAAAGAAAGTTTTGGAAACTTCAGTAACTTGGCAAAGTAGTCCGTTTCAGAAAGTAACGTGTCGGTTTCACAAGTTGAACAGTAGTAAGTTTCACAAAGTAAGACACGTCAGTTTCACAAACCAGGCAACATAAGTTAGTTTCACAAGTTGAACTGACGTCAGTTTCACAGCACAGATTTATTTACTTCATGTACAAAGCAAATCAACCAAAGGAAAACATCGCGTCAGTAACCCGCATCCCTGTTAACGCTCAATTCACAGGGCAACGTTTACTCAATGTTCTCGGTTCCGAATAGTTAACCGGTCAGGAATGAGTCGAGGGGAGATCAGTGCACTGCTGTAAAGTGAGCACAGATATCACAAGGGAGCTCCGATCACCAGAAGCTCGCCCGGCTCGACCGTCACATTCCAATGAAATTAGTTTTAGTTCAATCCATTTGTCCATTCGCATTCCATGTGTCTATATCGGAGTGGGTTTTATTCAACATGTTGGCTTGGGCACTGGTTGGGGTCTCAGTGGCTTGTTTTGGATTATGAACAGTAGCTCTCGTCCCCTCTGTGTGTGTGTGTGTGTGTGTCCAATGAGGGAGAACAAATGGTCAGGCTTTGTAAACGCCAGGGTTCAAACCACAAACCAACATTCACCCCGCCAGCGCTTCCCCATCAAAAGGTGGACGAAAAGACTGTCTGACTTCGGACCCAGCAAAGTTCCCTTCCTTGGCACAGCTTAAAGTTAAGATGTGCCAAAATAAGACATTGAGGCAATAGTTATTTTAGTAAGATGGAGGTAGCGTCTTATTCCCTTGAGTGTAGAAGAATGAGGGGTGATCTGACCGAGCTGTTTACAGTGTTAAATGGATTCGATAAGGTAGAGAGAAAATATCTCCTTTGATGGGGGATTCAACAACAAGGGGACATTAGAGCTCGGCCATTCAGCAGCGAAATCAAGAGACACTTCTTTATAGAAGGGTAGTGGAAATCTGGAACTCTTCCCCCCCCCCCCCACAAAAACAAAGGCTGTGGATGCCGGAGGGCAAGTGGAGCTTCCTAGATTGAGATGGATGGATTTTTGTTGTGTATGAGGATCAAGGGTAAATGGAGTTGAGGTGGAGATCAACCATGAACTGATAGAATGGTGGAACAGGCTGGAGGGGCTGAATGGCCTCCTCCTGTTCATAATGTTCCTTAAAATTGTGGAACAGTTTCCCAGAGGAGGATGGTGGGACTGAATACCATTGGAAGATTTAAACAAAGGATCTGGGTGAATTCTTATTAGGAATGGGGATATAGGGTGATTTGTTCATGTTAGGGAAGGGGGGAGCGGTGCAATCAGCTCGGGTTCCAACGCCTGATTGCTGTGGAGTGACTTTAGCTGGAAAGTGTGCACAGGTGTGCAGACATTAGGTGAAGACGGGGTGAGCTATGCTGCCATGCCTTCCTTTTTTTTAATTATTAATTCTTGGGATGTGGGCATCACTGGCAAGGCTGATATTGATTGCCCGTCCCCAGTTGCCCTTGAGAAGGTGGTAGTGGACCTTCTCCTTGAACAGCTGCAGTCCGTGTGGCGAAGGTGCTGCCACAGTGCTGTTAATTAGGGAGTTCCAGAATTTTGACCCAGCGGCGATGAAGGAACAGCCATTATATATCCAAGTCAGGATGGTGTGCGACTTGGAGGGGAGCTTGGAGGTGGTGGTGTTCTCATGCGCCTGCTGCCCTTGTCCTTCTAGGTGGAAGAGGTCGCGGGTTTGGGAGGTGCTGCTGAAGAAGCCTTGGCGAGTTGCTGCAGTGCATCTTGTAGATGGCACACACTGCAGCCACGGTGCGCAGGTGAAGGCGGTGGATGGGGTGCCAATTAAGTGGACTGCTTTATCGTGGGTGGTGCTGAGCTTCTTGAGTGTTGACGCAGCTCGACACCAGCCCTGGTTGAATAGCCGGACTAGGCTCACGCGATAAGAATGACCACTTGGGTGGAGTGCCAGGTGACTACTGGTAAATGGCGCAACATCAGCCCACATGTCCTCAGGAGAGAAAGGGGGTGAACACTGGAGGAGGAACGGTTGCCTTCTAAGGGGTTTGAAGCCCCTCATATTTACTGGAACTGTAGGTTGGAATCACATCAGCTGCCACAGTATAATGGGCCATTCTTTAGCAATCTATGAATGTTTGTTTGGGATAAGGAGTGCAGGATGGGGAGTGTTTTTACTCACTTCCTCTCCTTGTTCTTATTTTTCTCAGTAAATTAAGTCACACATCCTCTACTACACCGACCCTAAAAAAAAACCTGGCCTGGACAGTTTTTGTTCTGGAAACCTAATCAGGAAGCGTTTTGATGAATGACACTTTTTTTTTTGGTCCTGCGCAGCAAGAGGCCTGATTCTTTTGTACGATGTTGACACACTGAAAATGGCAGGACTTTGAAGGGGTGTAAATAAAGGCATTGACTCAGGGATCACTGAGACCAGGGTGTGTGCTGAGGAAGTTCGGCACCTACTGGAAGGGGCAGAAACCAAAAGGATGCCCATCCTCCACTCCCTTCGCCCCCACATTGCCGGCCGTGCCCTCAGCCACCCGGCCCCGCCCTCTGGAATTCCCTCCCTCAGCCCTTCCGCCTCTCCATCTCCCTCTACTTCTTTAAGATCCTCCTTAAAACCCACCTCCTTGGCCAAGCTTTCGACCTCCCCTCCTAAGAGCTTCTTCTTTGGCTCGGTGACCAGGTTTTTTTTAACATCTCCATTAAACTCCTTGGAACCTTTTCCTGTGTTAAAGGCCCCAAATAACTGCCAGGTGTTGTTGTTGTAGTAGAGAAGTTAAAACGTTTACTCTGTTCAATTACATAAAAAGAAGAGATACACAGACAAATAGATCGATGATAGACAGACAGATAGATAGATAGAAAGACAGATAGATTGAGAGATAGAGAGATAGATAGATAGATAGATAGAAAGACAGATAGAAAGACAGATAGATAGATAGACATACAGATAGATAGATAGATAGAAAGATAGAGAGATAGATAGACATACAGATAGACAGATAGATAGAAAGACAGATAGATAGATAGATAGATGGATAAAGAGACAGATAGATAGATAGAGAGAGAGATAGAGATAGATAGATAGATAGATAGACATACAGATAGATAGATCGATAGAGAGATAGATAGACATACAGATAGACAGATAGATAGATAGAGAGACAGATAGATAGATAGAAAGACAGATAGATAGATAGATAGACATACAGATAGATAGATAGATCGATAGAGAGATAGATAGACATACAGATAGACAGATAGATAGATAGAAAGACAGATAGATAGATAGATAGACATACAGATAGATAGATAGATAGAAAGACAGATAGATAGATAGATAGATAGAAAGACAGATAGATAGACATACAGATAGATAGATAGACAGATAGATAGAAAGACAGATAGATAGATAGATAGATTGATAGAGAGACAGATAGAGAGATAGATAGACATAAAGATAGACAGATAGATAGATAGAGAGACAGATAGATAGATAGATAGATAGATGGATAGAAGACAGATAGATAGAGAGATAGAGATAGATAGATAGATAGACATACAGATAGATAGATAGAGAAATAGAGATAGATAGATAGAAAGACAGAGAGATAGATAGATAGAGAGATAGAGATAGATAGATAGACAGACATACAGATAGATAATAGACAGACAGATAGATGATAGATAGGGATAGATAGACAGATATATAGCTAGCAATAGGTACATAGACAGACAGACAACTATATAGATATATAGCTAGCAATAGGTAGATAGATAGACAGACAGACAGACAGATAGATAGATAGTGATAGACACAGACAGATAGATAGATATAAAGCTAGCAATAGATAGATAGATAGATTGATAGATAGATGGATAATAGATTGATAGATAGATAGACAGACAGATATATAAATATAAATCTAGCAATAGGTAGGTAGATAGATGGATGGATGATGAATGGATGGATGGATGGATATTAGGATAGAATTCCCTACTCCTGAGTCTGGGGCTATTGGATTGAGTAGGCGTAGCGCCCATGAGGATGCCTGTCTGATTTTAAAAGTCCATTTATAGATACAGAGACACAGTGAGTGAGAGGTAGAATGAGAGATCGATAGATAGCTGGGAGGATGCAGTAAATGCGAGAGTCTGTACTCAGTGCAACAGAGAAGAAGCAAGCACAGGCCGGTGAGGAAGGGGTTCAGTGAGAAAGGCAGGAATAATGGGGTGCGGTGCGGTTGGATGATGATCTCTAAGAGACGAGAGCGAGAGAGAAAGAATGGGAATAAGATAGACGAGAGGGGAAAGAAGGAATGAGGAAGTAAAGAACGTAGGAGTAGGGAAGGAAGATATGAGTGAAAGCTAATAAGGTGATAGATGAAGGACCGAGAGAGGAACTGAGGTGACAGTGCTACTTTACATAGAATACACAGGATTTACAGCACAGAAACAGGCCATTCGGCCCAACCGGTCCATGCCGGGGTTTATGCTCCACACGAGCCTCCTCCCACCCCTCTTCATCTCACCCCATCAACATATCCTGCTATTCCTTTCTCCCTACTATACTTATCTAGCTTCCCCCTCTTCGCCTCAACCATTCCCTGTGGTCGCGAGTTCCACATTCTCACCACTCTCTGGGTAAAGAAGTTTTCCTGAATTCCCGATTGGATTGAAGGTCCTGCGCTCTGAGTCATGCCCTTGCTGTATAGTCTCAGTGCTACCAGCCCTTCTGCTGATCCCAGTGCTGAGTGTCTGCTTGCTGGATGACTGCCAGCCCTGAGTCAGTCCCCAGCCTGAGCCCTGGCTATGATTGCTCCGCGCAGCCTGGCCTCTTGTCTCTTTCCCACGCTCAGAGCAGACACTGGTATTTTCCTGTCAGCTAGCCCACCACAGAAAGAATGACAGATCTCACTCACCCTTTTACCCACCATAGCTGTCTGCGACTCGAGCCCACAGTTACACTGCACACACACACACACACACACACACACACACATACAGGTCCCCTGAAAACAGACTCCTCAAATTGTAGTGTGCACTGACTCAGTAATGTACAGTATGGTCATGGGATGGACAAGCCAAGCTATTCTAAGAAGTCAATATTAAATTGAATCAGTCCTGCATTAATGCATACCGTGAGTGCAGCAATAATGAATGAGCTGACGTTTCATATAAATATTCTATTTCCATTGTATGTCCTGTAGAGGCAGGCAGACAGTGCCAGCATTGTGGGACTGTCACCCAACAGCACATAATCTTATAGAGTACATGTTCTGCCAGAGTTTGTACTTACGTACTGAGCCCTGCATTATACAGGGGGGAACAGAGTATTACAGATCTAAATATATTCTATGCTGAGCCCTGTACTGTACAGGGGGCGAGAAAGAGTATTAAAGGTCTATATATATTCTATACTGAGTCCTGTAATATACAAGGGGTGTGAGAATTACAGGCATATATTCTATGTTGAGTCCTGTAATATACAGGAGACAGAGAGAGAGAATGACAGTATATTTATATTCTGTACTAAGTCCTGTAATATACAAGGGGACACAGAGAGTGTATTCAAGGTCTATTTATAGACTATACTGAGCTCTGTACTATACCAGGAGCGAGAGAGAGTGTTACAGTGCTATTTATATTCTTTTTGAAGTGTAGTCACTGTTGTAATGTAGGAAACGCATCAGCCAATTTGAGCACAGCAAGATCCCATACACAGCCATGTTAAAATGACTAGACGATATGTTTTTTTAATGATGTTGGTTGAGGGATAAACACTGGCCAGGACACCGGGCAGAATTCCCCCTGCTCTTCTTCGAAATAGTGCCACTGGATCTTTTCTCGTCCACCTGAGAGAGCAGACGGGGCCTCGGCTGAACGCCTCATCTGAAAGACGGCACCTCCGACAGTGCCGCGCTCTCCCTCAGCGCTGTCTTGTGCTCAAGGCCCTGGAGTGGGACTCGAAGCCCTCGACCTTCTGACTCAGAGGCAAGAGTGCTACCAGAGCGAGCCACG
Organism: Squalus acanthias; assembly: GCA_030390025.1. Taxonomy (NCBI): domain Eukaryota; kingdom Metazoa; phylum Chordata; class Chondrichthyes; order Squaliformes; family Squalidae; genus Squalus; species Squalus acanthias. The sequence continues at coordinate 25,344,834 of CM059449.1, read as the reverse complement.
GCTGACTGTGTGGGGGGGAGGGGGGGGGGAATCGGCTGGTTTCGTTTGCCAGGGCCCTGACAATAATTGCTCCGGCTCAGTTGCTGTTCCTTTGAAGCAGAGTCGGGGAGGATGTTTAGTTTCGCAGACTGTGGTGTGGGAGCTGTGAGGGGCCTCATCCACCCAGGATGTTGCACAAACTGAAACACTTAGCCAGCACAGCCCAGGCTCCAGATAAGAGCTCCTTTGAAGCTGCCCGTACATTGATTAGCCTGCAACATTGAGCTCATTAGCCCATTTGGGAAAGGATAATGAGAGTGATTATATATGCGTGCACATAACGGGTCACATGGATCGGCAGATACCAGCTGGAAGGTCATTGGGTGAACTGATAATGATGTGGCTGTGGCATTGCCATCTTACCGCTGCAAGCGAAGGCAACAGGAGCAATAATAAAGGCAAGACAGGCTTGCATTTAAACAGCCCACTTTCATGACCTCAGGACGTCCCAAAGCGCTTCACAGCAAGGTCCCACAAACGGCAATGTGATAATGACCGGATAATCTGTTTCAGTGATGTTGGTTGAGGGATAATTATTGGCCCAGGACACCGGGGAGAACTCCCCTGCTCTTCTTCGAAATAGTGGCCATGGGATCTTTCAGGCCCACCTAAGAGGGCAGACGGGGGCCTCGGTTTAACATCACATCCGAAAGCCGGCACCTCCGACAGTGCAACGGACTCCCTCAGTACTGCACTGGGAGCATCAGCCGAGATTCTGTGCGCAGTCTTAAAACCAATTCCTCCACCAAGCCAAACACTGCAGCAAGTATATTCTGTGCAGTCCTATCGAGTTTCTGCAGCAGACGCCGCTCGTTGTCTGAACCTATCTACGTCCTGAGAAAATTGTAGCCACCTGTACAAGATTAACAAAATTGAGGCTCATGGAATAGGTGGGTCAGTGGCAGCTTGGATAAGGAATTGGCTTAAGGACAGAAAACAGCGAGTTGTGGTAAATGACGGTTTTTCAGACCGGAGGATGGTAGACAGCGGTGTTCCCCAAGGGTCAGTGCTAGGGCCACTGCTTTTTTTGATATATATAAATGACCTGGATATTGGAATATAGAGTAGAATTTCTAAATTTGCCGATGACACCAAACTTGGGGGTGTGGCAAACACTGATGATGATACCAATCGACTGCAACAGGACATAGAAAGGCTAGCAGAATGGGCAGACAAGTGGCAGATGGAATTTAATACGAAGAAGTGTGAGGTGATGCATTTTGGCAGAAGGAACAGGGAGAGGCAATATACACTTAATGGCACAGTTTTAAAGAGTGTGCAGGGACAGAGGGACCTGGGACCCCAGCTATTCACAATATACATTAATGATCTAGATAAGGGAACTAAATGTAATATCTCCAAGTTTGCAGATGACACAAAGCTGGGTGGGAGTGTGTGCTGCGAGGAGGATACCGAGAAACTCCAGGATGATTTGGACAGGTTGGGCGAGTGGGCAGAAGCGTGGCAGATGCAATATAACGTGGATAAATGCGAGGTTATCCACTTTGGTGTCAAAAACTGAAAGGCAGACTATTATCTGAATGGCAATAGATTGGGAGAAGGGGAAGTGCAACGAGACCTGGGTGTCCTTGTGCACCAGTCGCTGAAGGTAAGCATGCAGGTGCAGCAGGCGGTGAAGAAGGCAAATGGTAAGTTGGCCTTCATAGCGAAAGGGTTTGAGTATAGGAACAGGGATGTCCTGCTGCAGTTGTACAGGGCCTTGGTGAGACCACACCTTGAGTATTGTGTGCAGTTTTGGTCACCTTATCTGAGGAAGGATGTTCTTGCCATGGAGGGAGTTCAGCGAAGATTCACAAGGCTGATACCTGGGATGGATGGAATGACATATGAGGAGAGATTGGGTCGATTGGGCTTATACTCGCTGGAGTATAGAAGAATGAGAGGGGATCTCATCGAAACATATAAAATTCTGACAGGTCTGGACAAACTAGATGCAGGAAGAATGTTCCCGATGGTTGGAGAGTCCAGAACCAGGGGTCATAATCTAAGGATAAGGGGTAAGCCATTTAGGACAGAAATGAGGAGGAATTTCTTCACCCAGAGAGTGGTGAATCTGTGGAATTCTCTACCACAAAAGGTAGTTGAGGCCAAGTCATTAAATGTATTCAAGAATGAGTTAGATATATTTCTTAAAGCTAAAGGTATCAAGGGATATGGGGAGAAGGCAGCTACAGGGTACTGAATTTGGATGATCAGCCATGATCTCATCGAATGGCGGAGCAGGCTCGAGGGGCCGAATGGCCTACTCCTGCTCCTATCTTCTATGTTTCTATGGAGTTAATGTGCATAGGTCCCTGAAGGTGGCGGGACATATTGAGAGAGTGGTTAGCAAAGCATATGGGATCTTGGGTTCCATAAATAGAGGTATTGAGTACAAAAGTAGAGAAGTTATGCTGAACCTTTATAAAGCGCTGGTTAGGCCACAACTGGAGTATTGCATCCAGTTCTGGTCACCACACTTTAGGAAGGATGTGAAGGCCCTTGAGAGGGTGCAGAGGAGATTTACCAGAATGGTTCTGGGGATGGGGGATCTTACCTACCAGGACAGGTTGGAGAAGCTGGATTTGTTTTCATTAGAGCAAAGGAGGTTGAGGGGTGATTTGATAGAGGTGTACAAGATTATGACGGGTTTGGATAGGCTAGACGGGGAAAGGCTGTTCCCACTAGTTGATGGTACAAGGACTAGGGACGCAGATTTAAGGTTTAGGGCAAGAGATACAGGGGGGATGTGAGGAAAAACGTTTTTACACAGCGAGTGGTGAGGATCTGGTATTCGCTGCCGATGGAAGTGGTGGAAGCGGAGACACTCGATGTTTTCAAGGGGAGACTGGATAGGCACTTGAGGGAAATAAGCTTGCAGGGTTACGGGGATAGAGCGGGGGAATGGGACTGACTGGATTGCTCTGCAGAGAGCCGGCACGGACTCGATGGGCCGAATGGCCTCCTTCTGTGCCGTTATGGGGGAAAAATTCGGTTGCTTTGCACCTCCCATTAGCGCCATAAGAGGGCACTAACGGGGCGCAAAGCAACTAGCGCCCAGGCGCGGCGCCGGCAACGCCTCCCGTGAAATTCAGCTGGAGGTTAGCGGCAGCGGTAACCGTTAGCGCCCTGCAGCGCTGCACCACCGGTGATGACGTCATCGTCATGCACAGCGCCCCGGCCACGATCTTCGGTAGCGCTTCCTGACTTACTGCCGGACGCTATGTCCGACAGGGTCAGGGATGCGTATGTGAGTCTGGGGTGGCGCGAATTAAAGGCGAGGTGCCAGGCGACCATTTTTGTTGCTGGCCACCTGCCAGCACCTGCACCCGTTGCCATCCCCGGCCCCCTGACCAGCCCCCCCGTGGAATGCCGGCCGAGCTCTTTGAGCCCGGCACATCTCTTGAGTGCCGGGCTCTTTTGCCAGCACTCCGATCTCTGGTGGCCCAGCTGGGCCCCGGATCGCGCGGCGCAAGGCCCCTCCCCTTTAAGAAGGGGAGGAAGGCCTGCAATACCGCGGCACATAGCGCCGCGATATTCCCTCGCAGCACCCCAAGAGGGAGGTGGGGCGCTTCCAGTAGCGCCCCTCCTCCCTCTCGGGGCGTTACATGGGAAAGTCAGCCGCGGGGGCGCTAATTTTTTCGGAGCGCTAAAAGGGGGCGCGACTCAATTTTTCCCCCCATGACTCTATGGGGGAGAAATTCGGTATCGCCCCGTTTGGGGCGCAATTATCTGCCAGGCACAAAGTTTAGCGCCTGGCGCTAATTATCGCCTCCAACTGCAAACTTGACTTTTATCGCCCCTGGAGGTGATTTGAGCGCTAAATCAGGCGCTACACATCTGTCTTAAGGCGCTAACGCCAAGGAGCGAGGCGCTACCTCAGAGCGCTGGCGAAGCTCATGTGATGTCAGTCAGCAATGGAACACAGAAACAATGGCGCCGGCCAGTTCTTAAAGGGGAGGGTCGATCTTGCTTTCCATCCACATCCTGCTCATTGCAGCCTTGAATCTCGGCCTGGAGTGACCTGTACATCAAATCTGCTGGAAAGAACAATGGAGAGTACCAGGGAAAGAGCTCAGAGTGCAGCCCCCACAATCTCTTCTAAATCGATGCAAGAAAGGTCAAATCAAAATGAACCTGTAAAGTGCTGCTCAGTACCCAAAACTCCTTCACACAGCGTTGAATCTCTCCAGAAGTCTCTCTCTCTCTCTCAGAATGCGTGGTGCAAAAATGTCGCTGACAAAAAAAGGCAGGAAGCGGTCGCCTTTAAATAGCGCTCCCCCAGTCCCTTCCCAACTGCAAAACGTTCCCCTCAACCTGTCGTTGCTAGCAGCAGGCTGAAAGGCAGGGGCACCACTCAATATCCGGTCTGGGGTTCTACCGGGGCGTTGCATACTCGACTGACGTCACGATCTGCGGGCGCAGGAGATTGTGGTGGTAGTGTTTTGCACCGCCGCAAAATGTCTGGTCAATTTTGCAAGCAGCGCAAACATCGCCACGCCCGGGCGCTAGTTGCTTTGCAACCCATTAGCGCCCTCTTTTTCCCCCTATGACTCTATGACTACAAAGTGACAGTGGCCAATGAGGGTGACTAAGGAGACGGTCACAGCAGACAGCAGAGGAATGAGGCCTGAAAAGGCTAGGCCGCAACCAACACCAATTAGGCCGCATCCTGTTACTCAGCTGCCATCAGTCTGCATCCAGCCAGATACGAGAAGCTAACCCACCCATCAAAGATCAGGCAGCCAACAAAAGGAGGCTAGCCAATCACCACGCACCCAGACAGGCTGCAGTCAAACCAGCGGCCCACTGGAAGTAGGGTTGCCAACACCTCCAGGATTGTCCCGGTGTCTCCAGGGATCAAAGATTAATCTCCTGGACACTGCTGCGAGAAAACCCCGGGAAAAATCACAAGGGCATTGAAAAAAAAGTGTCTTATTTTTAATTTTCTTGCAACCCGTTTTTTGTTTCATTGATTTAAAAAAATTGAAGGTGGGAGAAGAAGCTGGTTGACAGGCTGGGGCATTTGCAGGCTGGGGGACATACAGTGAAATCTCCAGGAATACGTCCAACCAGAGTTGGCAGTCCTAACAGCATGCCAGCGGGAGTGAGGCCTGATAGAAGCAGGAGTCGAGGGGGAGAGGCAGTGCCGCTGATTCACACAGCGGCTCTGTCAATCCAGGAGTCTGGTGTGTACAGCAGGCTTCGACATGAACCAAAACACTTACTGCACCAGGGCAGTTACCCCTCCTGCTGGTTCCAAGTACAAACTTTAGGGGACCTGCTGGTGAGACTTCCTCTTTAAATAGGGTCCTGAAGGAGAGACTCCCTCTTTAAATAGGGTCCTGATGGTGAGACTCCCTCTTTAAATAGGGTCCCGATGGTGAGACTCCCTCTTTAAACAGGGTCCTGATGGGGAGACTCCATCTTTAAACAGGGTCCTGATGGGGAGACTCCCTCTTTAAATAGGGTCCCGATGGGTAGACTCCCTCTTTAAATAGGGTCCTGAAGGAGAGACTCCCTCTTTAAATAGGGTCCTGATGGTGAGACTCCCTCTTTAAATAGGGTCCCGATGGTGAGACTCCCTCTTTAAACAGGGTCCTGATGGGGAGACTCCATCTTTAAACAGGGTCCTGATGGGGAGACTCCCTCTTTAAATAGGGTCCCGATGGGTAGACTCCCTCTTTAAACAGGGTCCTGATGGGGAGACTCCCTCTTTAAATAGGGTCCTGATGGTGAGACTCCCTCTTTAAACAGGGTCCTGATGGGTAGACTCCCTCTTTAAATCAGGTCCTGAAGGAGAGACTCCCTCTTTAAATAGGGTCCCGATGGGGAGACTCCCTCTTTAAAACAGGGTCCTGATGGTGAGACTCCCTCTTTAAATAGGGTCCTGATGGTGAGACTCCCCCTTTAAATAGGGTCCTGATGGTGAGACTCCCCCTTTAAATAGGGTCCTGATGGGGAAACTCCATCTTTAAACAGGGTCCTGATGGTGAGACTCCCTCTTTAAATAGGGTTCTGATGGGGAGACTCCCTCTTTAAACAGGGTCCTGAAGGAGAGACTCCCTCTTTAAATAGGGTCCTGATGGGGAGACTCCCTCTTTAAACAGGGTCCCGATGGTGAGACTCCCTCTTTAAACAGGGTCCTGATGGGGAAACTTCCTCTTTAAACAGGGTCCTGATGGTGAGACTCCCTCTTTAAACAGGGTCCTGATGGTGAGACTCCCTCTTTAAACAGGGTCCTGATGGGGAGACTCCCTCTTTAAACAGGGTCCCGATGGGGAGACTCCCTCTTTAAATAGGGTCCTGATGGTGAGACTCCCTCTTTAAATAGGGTCCTGATGGTGAGACTCCCTCTTTAAACAGGGTCTTAATGGTGAGACTCCCTCTTTAAATAGGGTCCTGATGGAGAGACTCCCTCTTTAAACAGGGTCTTAATGGTGAGACTCCCTCTTTAAATAGGGTCCTGATGGAGAGACTCCCTCTTTAAATAGGGTCCCGATGGAGAGACTCCCCCTTTAAATAGGGTCCTGATGGTGAGACTCCCTCTTTAAATAGGGTCTTAATGGTGAGACTCCCTCTTTAAATAGGGTCCTGATGGTGAGACTCCCTCTTTAAATAGGGTTCTGATGGGGAGAATCAGGTTTAAAGTGATCCTGACTGGAATCCTTTTTTAAAAGGTTCCTGATGATGTGAATCCCTTTTAAAGGGATGCTGATTGGGATCTGCCCCTTGAATACAACTTTCAGATGATGTAAACATTAAAGTTCCCAATTAGATCTGCTGGTGGGGGCGGTACTTTGATATTGTGGCGTTTTGTTAGCATTTGATCTGACAAGTTTGTGGAGTAGAGGTTGCTCATTTCATACAAATATGGTGCCAATTCCATATTGCTTTGTGCTG
>CM059449.1:25245392-25330392 GCA_030390025.1 Squalus acanthias | reverse complement strand
TGTGAGTGTGTGTGAGTGTGAGTTTGTGTGTGTGTGAGTGTGTGTGTGTGAGTGTGTGTGTGAGTGTGAGTTTGTGTGTGTGTGAGTGTGTGTGTGTGAGTGTGTGTGAGTGTGTGTGTGTGAGTGTGAGTTTGTGTGTGTGTGTGCCGCAAACACATCACTGTGCTGTCGATTGTCTCTCATGCGACAAACGTATTATTTATAATCTGCTTTGATCAAATATATGAGGTAAAATCACGAACACAGTATTCATGCGACAGCAGGTGCAGGATGAATGGACTGTGTGGCTCAGTTTTGAAGAGGTGCAGCAGAGAGTTCAGAACGGGCTGTTAGGCATTCGGAGGGGTAGAAATTTATTCCGGGCAGTAGCGCAAAACGGACAGTATTTCATCGGCCGCCCGTTATACGCCCGGCCCAATATTCGGTTCCATTGATGTAAGTAAAACTGAATATAGGGGCGGGCGTGTAACAGGCGGCTGACGGGATAGCGCCCGAGATGAATTTCTAGCCGGGACTGTCTGAGCGCTCCGTTAATATGAGGATGTGGCCCCTTTGAGCAGTGAGGTAAATACTGGTGTTGCCTGAGTGTCATTTGCTGCCCTTCAAATTGCTCCAATTCACTCTGGATGACCCCACCTGCCACCCCCGTGGTTAAATAATGTACCAACACTCACTCCCTGGGAAGATATGAAGCATTAGATGCAGGGAGGATGATTCCCCTGTCTGGAGAGTCTAGAACCAGGGGTCACAGTCTCAGATAAGGGGTCGGCTATTTAGGACTGAGATGAGGAGAAATTTCTTCACTCAGAGGGTGGTGAATCTGTGGAATTCTCTACCACAGAGGGCTGTGGAGGCTCAGTCATTGAGTATATTCAAGGCTGAGATCGATAGATTTTTGGATACTAAGGGAATCAAGTGATATGGGGATCAGGCAGGAAGGTGGAGTTGAGGTCAAAGATCAGCCATGATCTTACTGAATGGTGGGCAGGCTCGAGGGGACGTATGGCCGACTCCTGCTCCTAATTCTACGTTCTTATGTTCTTATATGAAGAATGGGCACTCATGTGAGGGAGGAGGGAGGGGTAAGGGAAGGGAGAGCGCGATCGGCACCATTGGAACTTTACCTCGGGTGCTGGTGGAAGTGAGGAGTCACTGGGAATAGGCCTGTCTGGTGACAGTGAGGAGTCACTGGGAATAGGCCAGCCTGGTGACAGTGAGGAGTCACTGGGAATAGGCCTGTCTGGTGACAGTGAGGAGTCACTGGGAATAGGCCTGCCTGGTGACAGTGAGGAGTCACTGGGAATAGGCCTGTCTGGTGACAGTGAGGAGTCACTGGGAATAGGCCTGTCTGGTGACAGTGAGGAGTCACTGGGAATAGGCCTGTCTGGTGACAGTGAGGAGTCACTGGGAATAGGCCTGCCTGGTGACAGTGAGGAGTCACTGGGAATAGGCCTGTCTGGTGACAGTGAGGAGTCACTGGGAATAGGCCTGTCTGGTGACAGTGAGGAGTCACTGGGAATAGGCCTGTCTGGTCACAGTGAGGAGTCACTGGGAATAGGCCTGCCTGGTGGCAGTGAGGAGTCACTGGGAATAGGCCTGTCATGTGACAGTGAGGAGTCACTGGGAATAGGTCTGCCTGGTGGAAGTGAGGAGTCACTGGGAATAGGCCTGTCTGGTGACAGTGAGGAGTCACTGGGAATAGGCCTGCTTGGTGGAAGTGAGGAGTCACTGGGAATAGGCCTGCCTGGTGACAGTGAGGAGTCACTGGGAATAGGCCTGCCTGGTGGCAGTGAGGAGTCACTGGGAATAGGCCTGCCTGGTGACAGTGAGGAGTCACTGGGAATAGGCCTGTCTGTTGACAGTGAGGAGTCACTGGGAATAGGCCTGCCTGGTGACAGTGAGGAGTCACTGGGAATAGGCCTGTCTGTTGACAGTGAGGAGTCACTGGGAATAGGCCTGTCAGGTGACAGTGAGGAGTCACTGGGAATAGGCCTGTCTGGTGACAGTGAGGAGTCACTGGGAATAGGCCTGCCTGGTGACAGTGAGGAGTCACTGGGAATAGGCCTGTCTGGTGACAGTGAGGAGTCACTGGGAATAGGCCTGTCTGGTGACAGTGAGGAGTCACTGGGAATAGGCCTGTCTGGTGACAGTGAGGAGTCACTGGGAATAGGCCTGTCTGGTGACAGTGAGGAGTCACTGGGAATAGGCCTGTCTGGTGACAGTGAGGAGTCACTGGGAATAGGCTGCCTGGTGGAAGTGCTGCCATTGTGTTTTTGCAGGTATCCTCCGGTCATTTCCTCGCCTCTCCTGATGGTGCCCACTCCTCGCTGGGGCACAGCGCAGCGGGCGGCAGCAGCCCGGCACTACCCCGGCCGAGTGACCACTCTTCACTCACCGGCCTGAACGGTCAGCGTCGGCAGGGAGCTAAACGGTGCGGGAGCCTTGCAGCGGAGATCTTGGTGTCAGCCGTGGCTCCATAGGTAGCTCCCTCGCCTCGGAATCAGAAGGTTCATCGGTTCAAGTCCCACTCCAGAGACTTGAGCAGATAATCTAGGCTGACATTCCCAGAGCAGTGCTGAGGGAGCGCTGCACTGTTGGAGGTGCTGTCTTACAAATGAAACATTAAACCGAGGTCCCGTTTGCCCTCACAATTGGATGTAAAAGATCCCATGACGTTATTTTGAAGAAGAGCAAAGGAGTTCTCCCCGGTGTCCTGGGGCCAATATTTATCCCTCAATCATCATCACTACAACATCGTTATCTGGTCATTATCACGTTGCTGTTTTATGGGAACTTGCTGTGCACAAATTGGCTGCCGTGTTTCCTACATTACAACAGTGACGACACTTCGTATGAGGAGAGATTGGGTCGACTAGGCCTGTATTCACTAGAGTTTAGAAGAATGAGAGGGGATCTCATTGAAACGTATAAAATTCTGACAGAGGTAGACAGACTGGATGCAGGGAGGTTGTTTCCCCTGGCTGGGGGAGGTCTAGAACAAGGGGTCTCAGGATACGGGGTAGGACATTTAGGACTGAGATGAGGAGAAATTTCTTCACTCAGAGGGTGGTGAACCTGTGGAATTCTCTACCACAGAAGGCTGTGGAGGCCAAGTCACTGAATATATTGAAGAAGGAGATAGATAGATTTCTAGACACAAGTGGCATCAAGGGGTATGGGGAGAGAGCGGGAATATGGTATTGAGATAGAGGATCAGCCATGATCATATTGAATGGCGGAGCAGGCTCGAAGGGCTGAATGGCCGACTCCTGCTCCTATTTTTCTATGTTTCTATGTTTCTAAAGCTTTGGGGTGTGCGATGGTCGTGAAAGGCACTGAAAGTGCTTTCGTTTTTTTTCTTTCTTTCCCCTTCCCTGTGCCTGAAGAATCGGAAAAAGAGCCGGAGTCGGGTTACCTCAGATCGTTGCCCTGCCTGTGACGCCCAGGATTTCCTGAGGCTTCCCAAATGGACGTAACCAGGGCAGCGGTGATAATGATGAGGCAGGAAATGCGTTCATGGTGTCTCCCTCCCATCGCAATTCCAGGATTTAGGATTGTTCGGCATCCCAGCGGAGGGGCAACTGAGACCCCGGCAGACTGGAGGGCCAGCAGGAGTCTGGGGGCTGGGGGCAAAGAGTTTCCAATCGAGAACAAAATTGGGTTCCACACCCTTCCTCCTCCACTCCCACTCCCACTCCCACTCCCGGACAGTTTCAAACACTTGGAGTTTTCGGGACTGGGTCGTTCCCAGAAGCTGGCCTGAGGCTGGTGTTTGGCCCAGGCAGGCACATCGACCAGTGGGTGGAGAAACGTGACCAGCTCATTCCTGGCAAATGATGTCCGTCACGGGTGGCAGCAAACCATCTATTATTATTGGCAATGTCCAGGTCCCGGTGGGACCCAGTGACTGAGGCGGCTCACCATGTCAAAAAAATGCTTCTTGTGGTTCTGGTGTTCACTATGGCCGGAGATCAGGGTCCTGGGGCTGGTGATCGGGGTCCTGGGGCTGGAGATCGGGGTCCTGGGGCTGGTGATCGGGGTCCTGGGGCTGGAGATCGGGGTCCTGGGGCTGGTGATCGGGGTCCTGGGGCTGCAGATCGGGGTCCCTGGGCTGGTGATCGGGGTCCTGGGGCAGGAGATCGGGGTCCTGGGGCTGGTGATCGGGGTCCTGGGGCTGGAGATCGGGGTCCCTGGGCTGGTGATCGGGGTCCCTGGGCTGGTGATCGGGGTCCCTGGGGCTGGAGATCGGGGTCCCTGGGCTGGTGATCGGGGTCCTGGGGCAGGAGATCGGGGTCCTGGGGCTGGTGATCGGGGTCCTGGGGCTGGAGATCGGGGTCCCTGGGCTGGTGATCGGGGTCCTGGGGCAGGAGATCGGGGTCCTGGGGCTGGTGATCGGGGTCCCTGGGCTGGTGATCGGGGTCCCTGGGGCTGGAGATCGGGGTCCTGGGGCTGGTGATCGGGGTCCTGGGGTCCTGGGACTGGTGATCGGGGTCCTGGGGCTGGAGATCGGGGTCCTGGGGCTGGAGATCGAGGTCCTGGGGCTGGAGATCGGGGTCCTGAGGTCCTGGGGCTGGAGATCGGGGTCCTGGGACTGGTGATCGGGGTCCTGGGGCTGGAGATCGGGGTCCTGGGGCTGGAGATCGGGGTCCTGGGGCTGGTGATCGGGGTCCTGGGGCTGGAGATCGGGGTCCTGGGGCTGGTGATCGGGGTCCTGGGGCTGGAGATCGGGGTCCCTGGGCTGGTGATCGGGGTCCTGGGGCAGGAGATCGGGGTCCTGGGGCTGGTGATCGGGGTCCTGGGGCTGGAGATCGGGGTCCCTGGGCTGGTGATCGGGGTCCTGGGGCAGGAGATCGGGGTCCTGGGGCTGGTGATCGGGGTCCCTGGGCTGGTGATCGGGGTCCCTGGGGCTGGAGATCGGGGTCCTGGGGCTGGTGATCGGGGTCCTGGGGTCCTGGGACTGGTGATCGGGGTCCTGGGGCTGGAGATCGGGGTCCTGGGGCTGGAGATCGAGGTCCTGGGGCTGGAGATCGGGGTCCTGAGGTCCTGGGGCTGGAGATCGGGGTCCTGGGGCTGGAGATCGGGGTCCTGGGGCTGGAGATCTGGGTCCTAGGGCTGGAGATCAGGGTCCTGGGGCTGGTGATCGGGGTCCTGGGGCTGGAGATCGGGGTCCTGGGGCAGGAGATTGGGGTCCTGGGGCTGGTGATCGGGGTCCTGGGGCTGGTGATCGGGGTCCTGGGGCAGGAGATTGGGGTCCTGGGGCAGGAGATTGGGGTCCTGGGGCTGGAGATCTGGGTCCTAGGGCTGGAGATCAGGGTCCTGGGGCTGGTGATCGGGGTCCTGGGGCTGGAGATCGGGGTCCTGGGGCTGGAGATCGGGGTCCTGGGGCTGGAGATCGGGGTCCTGGGGCTGGTGATCGGGGTCCTGGGGCAGGAGATTGGGGTCCTGGGGCAGGAGATTGGGGTCCTGGGGCTGGAGATCTGGGTCCTAGGGCTGGAGATCAGGGTCCTGGGGCTGGTGATCGGGGTCCTGGGGCTGGAGATCGGGGTCCTGGGGCTGGAGATCGGGGTCCTGGGGCAGGAGATCTGGGCCCTGGGGCTGGTGATCGGGGTCCTGGGGCAGGAGATCGGGGTCCTGGGGCAGGAGATCGGGGTCCTGGGGCTGGAGATCGGGGTCCTGGGGCTGGAGACCGGGGTCCTGGGGCAGGAGATCGGGGTCCTGGGGCAGTTGATCGGGGTCATGGGGTCCTGGGGCTGGAGATCGGGGTCCTGGGGCTGGAGATCGGGGTCCTGGGGCTGGAGATCGGGGTCCTGGGGCTGGAGATCGGGGTCCTGGGGCTGGAGATCGGGGTCCTGGGGCTGGAGATCGGGGTCCTGGGGCTGGAGACCGGGGTCCTGGGGCAGTTGATCGGGGTCATGGGGTCCTGGGGCTGGAGATCGGGGTCCTGGGGTCCTGGGGCTGGAGATCACGGTCCTGGGGCTGGTGATTAGGGTCCTGGGACTGGTGATCAGGGTCCTGGGGCTGGAGATCGGGGTCCTGGGGCTGGAGATCGGGGTCCTGGGGCTGGAGACCGGGGTCCTGGGGCAGGAGATCGGGGTCCTGGGGCAGTTGATCGGGGTCATGGGGTCCTGGGGCTGGAGATCGGGGTCCTGGGGTCCTGGGTCTGCAGATCACGGTCCTGGGGCTGGTGATCAGGGTCCTGGGGCAGGAGATCGCGGTCCCAGGGCTGGAGATCGGGGTCCCGGGGCTGGAGATCACGGTCCTGGGGCAGGAGATCGGGGTCCTGGGGCAGGTGATCAGGGTCCTGGGTTCTGTTGAAAATTTCTCCTCTGCCACAGTGTGTACAAGAACTGAGATTAAGTGTCGGTGAGGGTTTGATGGAACAATGCCAAGAACAGGAACTGCCTTTGATCGGCCTCCAATAGCCTCAGAGTTTTTTTGGGGGCTGTTATTCCTGACCGAGATGGAAAGTTGGAGTTGCTCCAAAGTTTATCAGTGAGCTACGGCAGGGAGGAGGGATTGGAATGAGTTGCACACCACACTGCGAGCTTCTTGAACTTTCCTTTTGTTTTCTCTTTCCTACACTGAATGTGCTTACTCTTACCGATGCACTGCGCACACCTCCGCCCTTATACACCCAGCACGCACTCCTTCGCCCTGAAGTCATCCGTCCGATATCCTGCCGTCTCCCCCCGATTCGGCCCCGGTGTTACCCGTGCTCCCAGATAGCAGGCGGCAGCAGACAGCCAAGGCCCAAGGGATATAAATACTGACGATTGCCCCTAACCCGGGCATTTGAGCAGCCAAGTTTACTTTTACATATTGTTCAGTCTTCGGTGGCGGGGTGGTGGTGGGGTGTGGTCCATTGACCCGCCTCACTACCATCTCTGGGCTGCCAAGGACATTTAATGTCTGCCCTCGGCCAACTTACGATATGGGTTTCCCAAAACGAAAGAAAGACTTGGATTTATACAGCTCCTTTCATGACCTCAGGATGTCCCAAAGCGCTTTACAGCCAATGAAGTACTTTTTTTTTTGAAGTGTAGTCACTGTTGTAATGTGGGAAACGCAGCAACCAATTTGCACACGGCAAGATCCCACAAACAACAGTGAGATAATGACCAGATCATCTGTTTTTAGTGATGTTGGTCGAGGGATAAATATTGGCCAGGACATCGTGGAAAACTCCCCCTGCTCTTCTTCAAATAGTGACTGTGGGATCTTTTAGTTCCACCTGAGAGGGCAGATGGGGCCTCGGTTTAACATCTCACCTGAAAGACGGCACCTCCGACAGCGCTGCACTGGAAGTGTCGACCTGGATTATGCACTCAAGTCTCTGGAGCTGGACTTGAACCCACGACCTTCTGACTCAGAGGCGAGAGTGCAATCCACAGAGTCACGGCTGGGACATATATCAACAAATCTTCTGGATGTGTTACCACTGAGACAAGGCCAACGTCAGAAAGATTGGCTGCCCAATGCCCTTCCTCGCCTTACATAAGAACATAAGAAATAGGAGCAGGAGTCGGCCATATGGCCCCTCGAGCCTGCTCCGCCATTCAATAAGATCATGGCAGATCTTCTACCTCATCTCCACTTTCCTGCACTATCCCCATAGCCCTTGATTCCCTTAATATCCAAAAATCTATCGATCTCTGTCTTGAATATACTCAATGACTGAGCATCCACAGCCCTCTGGGGTAGAGAATTCCAACGATTCACCACCCTCTGAGTGAAGAAATTTCTCCTCATCTCAGTCCTAAATGGCCGACCCCTTATTCTGAGACTGTGACCCCTGGTTCTCGACTCCCCAGCCAGGGGAAACATCCTCTCTGCATCTACCCTGTCAAGCCCTGTAAGAATTTCATATGTTTCAATGAAATCACCTTTCATTCTTCTAAACTCTAGAGAATATAGGCCTAGTCTACTCAATCTCTCCTCATAGGACAATCCCCCCATCTCAGGAATCAGTCTGGTGAACCTTCGTTGCACTCCCTCTATGGCAAGTATATCCTTCCATAGGTAAGGAGTCCAAAACTGTACACAATACTCCAGGTGTGGTCTCACCAGGGCCCTATATAATTGCAGTAAGACGTCTTTACTCTTATACTCAAATCCTCTTGTAATAAAGGCCAACATACCATTTGCTTTCCTAATTGCTTGCTGTACCTGCATGTTAACTTTCAGTGATTCGTGTACAAGGACACCCAGGCCCCTCTGAACACCAACATTTCCCAATCTCTCACCATTTAAAAAATACTCTGCTTTTCTATTTTTCCTACCAAAGTGAATAACTTCACATTTCTCCACATTATATTTCATTTGCCATATTCTAACCCACTCACTTAGCTTGTCTATATCCCCTTGAAGCCTCCTTGCATCCTCTTCACAACTTACATTCCCACCTAGCTTTGTATCATCAGCAAACTTGGATATATTACATTTGATCCCCTCATCCAAATCATTGATGTAGATTGTGAATAGCTGAGGCCCAAGCACTGATCCTTGCGGTACCCCACTAGTTACAGCCTGCCAACCCAAAAATGACCCGTTTGTTGCTACTCTCTGTTTTCTGTCCGTTAACCAATCCTCAATGCATGCTAGTGTATTACCCCCAATCCCATGAGCCCTAATTTTGTTTAATAACCTCTTGTGTGGCACCGTATCGAATTCCTGTTGATTGCCCAATCGCTGTCATTGCCCCTTTAGCACTCGTTCTCTACGTTCCCTCTTTGAAATGTTCTCTCCCCCATCCTCCTCCCCCCAGCCCCTGTCATATCTCAGGCAAAACAGGCAGGACTCGCACTCCCTGACAGTACGTATATTCGCAGACCTCGTGATTTGGGTGACAATTCTAACAGATGGAGCGGAGTGTCGGGACTATGATGCTTAACCCTCTGCGAACTCCGCGCTCCTCCAACTTTGGCCTCTTGTGCATCTTCCCTTCCTTCGCCCCACCATTGGCGGCCCTGCCTTCAGCCATCTCGGCCCCAAGCTCTGGAATTCCAACCCGAAACCTCTCCACATCTCTCTCTTCTTTCAAGACACCCCTTACAACCTACCTCTTTGACCAAGCTTTTGGCCACCTGTACCTAATATCTCCTGTATGTGGCTCGGTGTTGAGTAAGTGTGAGAATCGAGCTGCGCTGGCCTCGATTTTCTGTTAGTTTGCTGCAGGCACATTTCCCCCTGACTGCAGGTAAAGTAGACCTGCCGGTGTTTCTGGTGCGGGTGGGGCTGTGGAAGGACAGCAGGCCAAACCCGGCTCTTTTTTTTGGTCAGCTGGTTGTCTGACATGAGGGGAAACCCATTCATTCCTGTGTTTACAAATCTCCAAACCAAACTGCACAGGATCGCACCCGGAGCTTCCCCTGCCTCGCACTAACCTAAGCCCAGAGAACCCAGGTGCCAAGGCTTTAGTAACCACCAATAACCCTCCATCGGCCCTTCGCTGAGACACCGAAGGGCCGAGTTTAACCTTTACTTCCTTTTGCGTTAGTTTTAAAATCTTTAACTTGCCTTTTTTCCCCCTCTCTTTTCTTCCCCCATTGCCGTTGTCCATTGGCAACAAATTGTGGGGGCGGGGAATGAAATAATTTTGACTAAAGACCGGCCAGCTCTGTAGGCCAGGTTTTCAGCCTATCGAAATGTCACAAAGAACTGAAAATGGACTGCTTGTCATGGCAATGAGGCCTAAGTCAGGCTTTGATGCTTTCGCCCGTGGCCACTGCTGAAACCCTCATCCATGCCTTTGCTACCTCTAGACTTGACTATTCCAACGCACTCCTGGCCAGCCTCCCACATTCCACCCTACGTAAACTTGAGGTGATCCAAAGCTCGGCTGCCCGTGTCCTAACTCGCACCAAGTCCCGTTCGCCCACCTCCCCTGTGCTCGCTGACCTACATTGGCTCCCGGTTAAGCAGCGCCTCGATTTCAAAATTCTCATCCTTGTTTTCAAATCTCTCCATGGCCTCGCCCCACCCTATCTCTGTAATCTTCAGCCCCACGACTTCACCCCCCACCCCCGAGATATCTGCGCTCCTCCAATTCTTCCCTCTTGAGCATCCCTGATTATAATCGCTCCAGCATTGGTGGCCATACCTTCTGTTGCCTAGGCCCTAAGCTCTGGAATTCTCTGGCTAAACCTCTGCGCCTCTCTTTCCTCCTTTAAGACGCTCCTTAAAACCTACCTCTTTGACCAAGCTTTTGGTCACCTGCCCTAATTTCTCCTTATGTGGCTCGGTGTCAAATTTTTTGTCTTATAATACTCCTGTGCAGCGCCTTGGGACGTTTTACTACATTAAAGGCGCTATATAAATACAAGTTGTTGTTGTTGTCAAGCAGCAAATGGCTGCTGACCAATGAGGGAAGACGAATGGTAAACTCTTTGCTCTCCCCCCCGCCCCCCGCCCCGTCACCTCCACCTCTCTCCCCACCCCCATCCCGCCCCTCCCCCACACCCCACCCAACTCCCCACCTTCACCGAGTGAAAGAAAAATAGCGTTTTTCAGAACTGGCAGCAGCGATCGACTGGACAACAACAATCGCTGCACTTCCAAAGGTGTCTCGTTGCGTGAAGCTCTTTTGAGAACTTTAGATGACACGATACAAGCTTTCAACGTATTGACCCAGTGAATACGGGAAGCCTTTGATTGTTATGTTTTGACTGGTGGCCCCGTGTTGTGTCTCCGCTCAGCCCTCAGGCAAGGGTCCATTCTAAACAAGTCTCCGGGTGTAAAAGGGAAACTTCGCAGAGACATCTCTTGAAGAGGGAGTCTCGGCAGCACGGGCAACTCGTTTACACAGTGCCTTTCACAACCTCCGGACATCCCAAAGCGCTTTACAGCCAATGAAGTACTTTTTGAAGTGTAGTCGCTGTTGTAATGTGGGAAACGCGGCAGCCAATCTGCGCACAGCAAGCTCCCACAAACAGCAAGGTGATAATGGCCAGATGATCTATTTCATTGATGTTGATTGAGGGATAACTATTGGCCTAGCACACCGGGGAGAACTCCCCCTGCTCTTCTTCGAAATAGTGCCATGAGATCCTTTACACCCACCTGAGAGAGCACACCTTGAGTACTGTGTGCAGTTTTGGTCGCCTTATCTGAGGAAGGATGTTCTTGCCATGGAGGGAGTGCAGCGAAGATTCACCAGGCTGATACCTGGGATGGCAGGGATGACGTATGAGGAGAGATTGGGTCGATTGGGCTTATACTCGCTGGAGTTTAGAAGAATGAGAGGGGATCTCATTGAAACTTATAAAATTCTAACAGGACTAGACAGACTAGATGCAGGAAGGATGTTCCCGATGGCGGGGGAGTCCAGAACCAGGGGTCACAGTCTAAGGATAAGGGGTAAGCCATTTAGGACTGAGATGAGGAGGAATTTCTTCACCCAGAGAGTGGTGAACCTGTGGAATTCTCTACCACAGAAGGCAGTAGAGGCCAATTCATTAAATATATTCAAGAAGGAGATAGATATATTTCTTAAAGCTAAAGGGATCAAGGGATATGGGGAGAAAGCAGGGACAGGGTACTGAATTTGGATGATCAGCCATGATCTCATTGAATGGCGGAGCAGGCTCGAGGGGCCGAATGGCCTACTCCTGCTCCTATCTTCTATGTTTCTATGTAAGTTCACCCAGTCCAGTCCTTTCCCCACCCAATGTCAGCACAAGCACTTTCCAACAGAGTCACAGAATCGTACAGCCATTCGGCCCATCCTGACTGTGCCGGCTCTTTGAAAGAGCTATCCAATCAGTCCCACTCTCCCCTGCACTTTCCCCGTAGTCCTGCAAATTTTTCCACTTCAATCCAATTCCCTTTTGAAAGTTACGATTGAATCTGCTTCCACCCCCCTTTCGGTGCATTCCAGATCACACCAACTCACTGTGATGCCTACCGTTGTTGAATAGACGACCAGGCTCCAACAAGAAGGGTCACTTAGGCGAAAAGCTGGAGGAGTGGAGGGGAGGGAGGCCTGGTGCTGTGCAATGTGCCGCAGTAATGGGTCCGCACAGTCAGGAGAGGACGAGAGAGAAGGGTAAGGTTTCTGCTCCCTGCCTCTGACTGTTTCCACGCCATGTGTTGTGAAGGGGAATGCCAGTGGCTCTGCTCCAGTACTCAATTCCAGCAGTTCCTTATCTCGGTTGTTGATCGGTGCCGGCTGGCTGTGTGACATAAATCACTACATCCAACATTTCCTTTGAAATTGGTTCCAGTGTTAATGGGCAGCTCATAAATACATAACATCTGAGAGTCAGGTCTGCGCGCTCGATGAATCAAAGTGATGTGTGTCCTGTAATACCCTCTGCCAGTCTTAGTGACCGGTGTCCTGTAATACCCTCTGCCAGTCTTAGTGCTCTGTGTCCTGTAATACCCTCTGCCAGTCTTAGCGCTCTGTGTCCTGTAATACCCTCTGCCAGTCTTATTGCCCGGTGTCCTGTAATACCCTCTGCCAGTCTTAGCGCTCTGTGTCCTGTAATACCCTCTGCCAGTCTTAGTGCTCTGTGTCCTGTAATACCCTCTGCCAGTCACTGTGTCCTGTAATACCCTCTGCCAGTCTTAGTGCCCGGTGTCCTATAATACCCTCTGCCAGTCACTGTGTCCTGTAATACCCTCTGCCAGTCTTAGTGCCCTGTGTCCTGTAATACCCTCTGCCAGTCACTGTGTCCTGTAATACCCTCTGCCAGTCTTAGTGCTCTGTGTCCTGTAATACCCCCTGCCAGTCTTAGTGCTCTGTGTCCTGTAATACCCTCTGCCAGTCTTAGTGCTCTGTGTCCTGTAATACCCTCTGCCAGTCTCAGTGCCCTGTGTCCTGTAATACCCTCTGCCAGTCACTGTGTCCTGTAATACCCTCTGCCAGTCTCATTGCCCTGTAATACCCTCTGCCAGTCTCAGTGCCCTGTAATACCCTCTGCCAGTCTCAGTGGCCTGTAATACCCTCTGCCAGTCTCTGTGTCCTGTAATACCCTCTGCCAGTCACAGTGCCCCGTTCCTGCAATATCCTCTGCCAGTCACTGTGCCCTGTAATACCCTCTGCCAATCACAGTGTGCTCTGTCCTGTAATACCCTCTGCCAGTCACTGTGCCCTGTAATACCCTCTGCCAATCACAGTGCGCTCTGTCCTGTAATACCCTCGGCCAGTCACTGTGCCCTGTAATACCCTCTGCCAGTCTTAGTGCTCTGTGTCCTGTAATACCCTCTGCCAGTCATTGTGCCCTGTAATACCCTCTGCCAGTCACTGTGTCCTGTAATACCCTCTGCCAGTCACTGTGTCCTGTAATACCCTCTGCCAGTCACTGTGCCCTGTAATAGCCTCTGCCAGTCACTGTGCCCTGTAATACCCTCTGCCAGTCACTGTGCCCTGTAATATCCTGTAATGTTGAGGGATAAATATTGGCAGGACACCAGGGATAACTGCACCTGCTCTTCCTCGAAATAGTGCCATGGGATCTTTTATATTCACCTGCGAGTGCAGACGGGGCCTCTGTTTAACGTCTCATCCAAAAGACGGCACCTCTGACAATGCAGCGCTCCCTCAGCACTGCACTGGGAGTGTCAGCCTAGATTAGGTGCTCAAGTCTCTGGCGCGGGAGGCGAACCCATGACTCCTGAATCCTCACGCCCGACCCACTGGGCCACGGCTGACACCCGCTGCTGCTCAGGGTGCCCTGTCCCCTGTGTATATCCCCACTCTCCGTCACAACCGCGCCCGTCTGACTTCCGCCCTTTTTTTTGATTGCGAACCTTGCTTCCTCTCCAGTTGTTTGCCACCCTATGTTGGTGACCAGTGCCAGTACTCGGACCCCTGCTCCAGCGCCCGATGTTTGCACGGCGCCACTTGTGAAACCCTTCTCCGGAATGGCTCCGTCGCGTCCGCCTGCTTCTGCTCGCCGGGCCACACGGGCAGGTGGTGCGAGGCGTTTCTGAACAGCGCCTGCCTGAGAAGTCCCTGTCTGAATGGAGGGAAGTGCGAGCTGGTCTCCAGCAACAACTACAGATGCAGGTGCCTGCACGGCTGGACAGGTAAGCGGGGGGGCCCTGCTCCCAGTTGTTCTCCAGTGGCCCCTGACGGGGAAATTGAAGTATGTGGACATGGTGTGAGGGCAGAATCAGAATCTGTGATGCTTTAACGAGCGATTAGCTTGGGGTGGCGCGCGCCGGCCATTTGACCGAGGTGCCGGAGGACGGACAGCACCTGTGGAGCTAAAGCCCTGCACTGAATCAGCACCTCCAGTGAGAGGAGGGGGAGAAAATGCATCGTCATAGAATCATACAGCACAGAAGGAGGCCATTCGGCCCATCGTGCCTGTGCCGGCTCTCTGAAAGAGCGCTCCAATTAATCCCACTGCCCCCCTGCTCTTTCCCCACAGCCCTGCAAATTGTTTCTTTTCAAGTATTTATCCAATTCCCTTTTGAAAGTTACTATTGAATCTGCCTCCACCACCTTTTCAGGCAGCGCATTCCGGATCACAACAACTCGCTGCGTAAAAAAGCATTCTCCTCATCTTCCCTCTGGTTCTTTTGCTAATTTTCTAAAATCTGTGTTAAGAACATAAGAAATAAGAGCAGGAGTGGGCCATACGGCCCCTCGAGCCTGCTCCGCCATTCAATAAGATCATGGCTGATCATCGACCTCAACTCCACTTTCCCGCCCTATCCCCATATCCCTTGATTCCCCTAAGTCCAAAAATCTATCGATCTCAGCCTTGAATATACTCACTCAGCATTCACAGCCCTCTGGGGCAGAGAATTCCAAAGATTCACAACCCTCTGAGTGAAGAAATTTTCCTCATCTCAGTCTTAAATGGCCGACCCCTTATCCTGAGACTATGCCCCCTAGTTCTAGACTCTCCAGCCAGGGGAAACAATCTCTCAGCACCTACTCTGTCAATCCCCTTCAGAATCTTGTATGTTTCAATGAGATCACCTCCAGAGAGTATAGGCCCATTCTACACAATCTCTCATCATAGGACAGCCCTCTCATCCGTAGGTTATCGAACCTCCTGCCAGCGGACAGTTTCTCCTTATTTACTCGATCCAAACCTTTCATGATTTTGAACACCTCTATTAAATCTCCCCTTCACCTTCTCTGCTCCATGGAGAACGCTCCCAGCTTCTCTCCAGTCTCTCCACACAACTGAATTCCCTCATGCCTGGTATCATTCTAGTAAATCTCCTCTGCACCCGCTCCAAGACCTTGACAACCTTAAAGCGAGTGAGTGGTGGGGAACAAGAAACCCTGGTATTGTGCTGGGAGACTGGGCCCGGTCTTTCCAGGCCTTCTCTGGAGCCCTGCTCATAGCTGCGGCCCCTCAAACATTTCCACATGTTGTTTATTTCACTTTGTTCTCTAAATTCTTGCCAGCCGTCGAATGCTGCGACCCTCGATTTAAAAATTCTCATCCTCGTGTTCAAATCCCTCTATGGCCTCGCCCCTCCCTGTCTCTGTAACCTCCTCAAGCCCCACAAGCCCCCGAGATCTCTGCGCTCCTCTAAGTCTGGCCTCTTGTGCATCCCCGATTTTAATCACTCCACCATTGGAGGCCATGCCTTCAGCTACCTAAGCTCTGGAATTCCCCCCCTAATTCCTAAACCTCTCCGCCTCTCTCTCCTCCTTTAAGACGCTCCTTAAAACCTACCAATTTGACCAAGCTTTTGGTCACCGGTTCCAATATCTCCTTATGTGGCTCGGAGTCGAGTTTTGTCCGATTACGCTCCTGTGAAGTGCCTTGGGAACGTTTTACTACGTTAAAGGGCTGCTATATAAATACAAGTTGTTGTTGATTTCTACTGGGGCTGACCGACCCTTTCCGCAGCGAGCCTTTCTGTGTCACGGGGCCAGCTGCATCGCGCGTGTCGCCACCATGCCAGGCGGGGTCAGTATCCCGTCGACGAGCGCGGCGCGGCGCGGTGCGGCGTGACCGGGGCACCAAGTCGGAAAGGCGGCGACTGCTTTTGGCAAATGGTGCGCCGTCACCTGCGGGAGGTCCTCTCACCAGGTGCAGCGAGGGTTAAAAGCATTCCCGGCAGTTTAGACGGACCCTTTTGTGGCCGAGAATCTTGACGTCACGGCGATTATATGTCCAAGTCAGGGTGGTGTGTGAATTGGAGGGGAGCTTGGAGGTGGTGGTGTTCCCATGCGTCTGCTGCCCTTGTCCTTCTAGGTGGAAGAGGTCGCGGGTTTGGGAGGTGCTGCCGAAGAAGCCTTGGCGAGTTGCTGCAGTGCATCTTGTAGATGGTACACACTGCAGCCACGGTACGCCAGGTGGTGGAGGGAGTGAATGTTACAAATAGGACCAATACCACTGACGCTTTCTTCTACCTTTCAGGGCAGCACTGCCAGTTGGCGGACCTGTGCACCGCCAACCCCTGCACCAACGGCGGGAAGTGCACCAGCACCAAGGGGCACTTCACCTGCCAGTGCGGCCGGGGGTTCGAGGGCCAGGTGTGCGAGATCGACGTGGACGAGTGCGGCTCCGGCGGCGCCGGGCCCTGTCGGAACGGAGCGACCTGCGTCAACGAGCCTGGCTCCTACAGGTGCTCGTGCCCGCCTGCCTACACGGGCCCCAACTGTGAGGTCCCGTCCAGCTCCTGCTTCCCATCCTCCTGCCAGAACAGAGGGACGTGCATTCCGAAGGCTGGCGCGATGTACCGTTGCGCCTGCCTCCCAGGTAAGGCCCCGCTCGCTGTCGCTTAGCTCGCAGCGAACCACCGAGGTCAAAAACATTCATGGGGTGGATTTTCTGCTCTGGTGATGCCGGGATGGGGGGGTTGGGTGGAGAGGCGGGGGAGGCACATATCGGGGATCCACAGGGATTTTCCATCCATTAAAACTCGCCTTTTATAACACCATATTACCCTGTTGGCTCAGTTGCTCAGTGCGCCGCAGGGTGAGGTATTGTGGTGACATCAAAGCCAGATCTGGCCCAAACACAACACCCACAGGGGAGACCCTGAGTAACCTCAGTGTAGATGTAGGGGAGACCCTGAGTGACCCTAATGGGATATGTAGGGGAGACAGAGTGACTCCAGTGGGATATGTAGAGGAGACAGAGAGTGACTCCAGTGGGATATGTAGAGGAGACAGAGTGACTCCAGTGGGATATGTAGAGGAGACAGAGTGACTCCAGTGGGATATGTAGGGGAGACAGAGAGTGACCCTAGTGGGATATGTAGGGGAGACACAGAGGGACTCCAGTGGGATATGTAGGGGAGACAGAGAGTGACCCTAGTGGGATATGTAGAGGAGACAGAGAGTGACTCCAGTGGGGACGTTACTACATGTTTTGTTGTGACGTGATATATATTTGATATATCTGAAAGTGCTACGAGGCCAGCTTCCTCTCCCTCCTGGACATTGGGAGTAAGTAACCACACTGAATGGTTTCAACCATTGTATATTTTGCGGTTTGCAGATCCCCACATCTGATTTCTGCTCAGTTGCCCATGTTTTTTTCTTTCTTCCCATAGCTCGGTAATTACTGCTCTTTTGCTCCTCTTATGAATAGACATTACTGTCCTTCGTCACCACGAACATTTTCAGCAGGGGCTGGAAACGAGGGAGTCCGATAATTCACTCACAGCCACTGACTGCTTAAGTGGCAGTTGAAGGGTCGTCACATGGTCAGGGTGGGATGTCCTCAGTGGAACCCATTAAAAGGTCTTAAAACCACACTGTGGTGTTGCAGGAATGTGTTTCCATGGCTACTGCTTGGCTGTTTTTTTTCCTGTTTGGACTCTCCCAGAGATGATGCGGCCTTAACTCCCTGTGAGCGTCATTTCTCCCAGCCTCCCGTGAGGTTTCTGCTGGCTTCTGGTCCACTGCTCTTTGGGGCTGTGCCATGCATCTGCCGAACATGCTTCTGGCACAAAGCACGATGAAAGAAAATGTGGAGCCTGGTCTCGGAAACAGCTCTTCCTTTTTAACATCGTCAGCTGCAGGCTGAACTTGGCCAGCCGCTCTGGTTTCCAGGGCGACTCGAAAGGAGCATAGGAACCGGAGGAGGCCTTTCAGCCCCTCGAGCCTGCTCCACCGTTCAACTGCATCATGGCTGATCTGCGCCTCAACTGAATTTACCTGCCTTTGCTCCATATCCCTCGATTCTGAAGGGGATTGACAGGGTAGATGCTGAGAGGTTGTTTCCCCTGGCTGGAGTGTCTAGAACAAGGGGGCATAGTCTCAGGATACGGGATAGGCCATTTAAGACTGAGATGTGGAGGAATTTCTTCACTCAGAGGGTTGTGAATCTTTGGAATTCTCTGCCCTAGAGGGCTGTGACTGCTGAGTCTTTGAGTGTATTCAAGGCTGAGATATGATGTGGAGATGCCGGTGTTGGACTGGGGTGGACAAATGTGAGAAGTCGCACAACACCAGGTTATAGTCCAACATTTTTATTTGAAATCACAAGCTTTCGGAGCGGCTGCTCCTTCGTCAGGTGAAGACTTCACCTGACGAAGGAGCAGCGCTCCGAAAGCTTGTGATTTCAAATAAAACTGTTGGACTATAACCTGGTGTTGTTCAAGGCTGAGATAGATAGATTTTTGGACTCTAGGGGAATCAAGGGATATGGAGATCGGGCAGGAAAGTGGAGTTGAGGTGGATGATCAGCCGTGATCTTGTTGAATGGCGGAGCAGGCTCGAGGGGCCGTATGGCCAACTCCTGCTCCTATTTCTTATGTTCTTATGTACCCTTACCCAACAAAAATCTATCGCTCTCAGTCTTGAAAGCTCCAATTGACCCCCAGCATCCACAGCCTTTTGGGGGAGCGAGTTCCAGATTTCCACTACCCTCTGTGTGAAACAGTGCTTCCTGATTTCCCTCCTAAATGGCCTGGCCCTAACTTTAAAATGATGTCCCCTTGTTCTTGAAGCCCCCCACCAGAGGAAGTACTTTCTCCGTATTTACCCTATCGAATCCTTCTACCATTTTCGCCACCTCGATCAGATCACCCCTCAATCTCCTATATTCAAGGGAATACAAGCCAGCCCAGCAAGGGACCCAGAACAATAATGTACAGGGCATGGGGAAAGGATAGGGTGACTGAACTAATTGTCTTGATCTTTCAGAGAGGCAGCACTGGTGCAATAGGGCGAATGGCCTCCCTCTATATGGTAAATCTCTGTGATTTGATATTGAAGGAGTTACTGTAATCTTTCGCAGTCACAGGAAGGCTATGTTGCACTAAAGATGATGCATCCTCAATCTTTATTAATATAGAGCAGGGGATCACTGGATAGTGACCGAGAGCACAAACTGTGGTTGATGGGCTTTCCCTCCTAGCTAGCCTGAGGCGTGGAGCCAATTGCAATACCCCTTTTATGCTAAAGCCTTTATAAGTCACTGGTTCGGCCTCAGCTGGAGTATTGTGTCCAATTCTGGGCACCACACTTTAGGAAAGATGTCAAGGCCTTGGAGAGGGTGCAGAGGAGGTTTACTAGAATGGTACCTGGGCTGAGGGACTTCAGTTATGTGGAGAGACTGAGAGAAGCTGGGATCGTTCTCCTTAGAGCTGAGAAGGTGAAGGGGAGATTTAACAGAGGGGTTCAAAAGCATGAAGGGTTTTGGTAGAGTAAATAAGGAGAAACTTTCCACTGATGGGAGGGTCGGTAACCGGAGGACGCATTTAAGATAATTGGCAAAAGAACCAGGGGGGAGATGAAGAGAATTTATTTTTACGCAGCGAGTTGTTGTGATCTGGAATGCGCTGCCTGAACGGGCGGTGGAAGCAGATTCAACAGTAACTTTCAAAAAGGAATTGAATAAATACTTGAAAGGGAGAAAATTGCAGGGCTACGGGGAAAGAGCAGGGGAGTGGAACTAATCGGATCGCTCTTTCAAAGAGCCGGCACAGGCACGATGGGCCGAATGGCATCCTTCTGTGCTGTATCATTCTGTGATTCGGTTTCTCTGGCTAAGATTGGTCCCGTTAACACGGACTAAGATCGAGCCTGAAGGTTTCCTGGACCGTGTGGCTTAGTGACACAATGGATAAACCCCCTCAGCCATGCAGGGAGCATCCACCCCATCACACCCACTTCTGATCTAATATAAACTCTGAGCTTTATGAAAAGGGGGCAGGGAGGACGGGAGAAAGGAACATCTGCCCGCGTTCATGTCCCACTGAAGCTGACTGAGAGCAGCACTGGCCTGGTAGGTGAACCTGCATTTATCCAGCACCTTTCACCACCTCAGGACGTCCCAAAATGCTTGACAGCCAATGTAGTACTTTTGAAGTGTAGTCACTGTTGTAGGAAAGTTAGCAGCCAATTTGCGCACAGGCAAGGTCTTACAAACAGCAATGAGATAATGACCAGTGAATTTTATTTTTTCAATCATAAATATTGGCCAGAACACCGGGGAGAACTCCCCTGCTCTTCTTCAAAACAGTAGCGGTGGGATCTTTTGCGTCCACCTGAGAGAGCAGACGGGGCCTCGGTTTAACGTCTCATCTGCAAGACAGCACCTCAGACAGTGCAGCACTCCCTCAGCACTGTACTGGGAGTGTCAGCCTAGCTTTATATGCTCAAGTCTCTAGAGTGGGGACTCGAAAGCAATACCTTGTGACTCAGAGGCGAGCGTGCGGCCCACTGAGCCACGGCTGACGTTGCGGCTAGATGACGGGACCAAAGAGGATGAGGCAGGTGACAAAATATCCGTAGAAGGTTGCCATCTGCTCCCGTTTTTAACGTCTGTTTTCCCGCAGCTTTTGCCGGCCGGTTTTGTGAAGTGAACGTCGATGACTGTAAGGCGCACCGGTGCCAGAATGGCGGGACGTGTGTGGACGGGGTCAGCGCGTACGATTGCAAATGCCCCTCGATGTGGACTGGTAATAACCTCCGTGATATCCTAACATCTACACTAAACAGTTCTAGCAAAGTCTTCAGCTCCCCCGTACTTCAGCGGATGAAAGAAGTGCACAGTTCAGGGGGTTGATGGGGTAAGGTCTCGGTGAGTTCAGGGGTTGGTGGGATAAGGTCACGGTGAGTTCAGGGGCTGGTGGGATAAGGTCACGGTGAGTGCAGGGGTTGGTGGGATAAGGTCACGGTGAGTTCAGGGTCTGCTGGGATAAGGTCATGGTGAGTTCAGGGGTTGGTGGGATAAGGTCATGGTGAGTTCAGGGTCTGCTAGGATAAGGTCATGGTGAGTTCAGGGTCTGCTGGGATAAAGTCATGGTGAGTTCAGGGGCTGGTGGGATAAGGTCACGGTGAGTTCAGGGGTTGGTGGGATAAGGTCGCGATGTGATCAGGGTCTGCTGGGATAAGGTCACGGTGCGATCAGGGGTTGGTGGGATAAGATCGCGATGTGATCAGGGTCTGCTGGGATAAG
The DNA here is from genome assembly GCA_030390025.1 of Squalus acanthias. Lineage (NCBI taxonomy): Eukaryota > Metazoa > Chordata > Chondrichthyes > Squaliformes > Squalidae > Squalus > Squalus acanthias. The sequence continues at coordinate 25,309,060 of CM059449.1, read as the reverse complement.
GTCACGGTGAGTTCAGGGGTTGGTGGGATAAGGTCACGGTGAGTTCAGTGGGCTCGTTGAAGGGGAACGTTCTTTTTCAACAACTCCCACAGAAGTAACGACTGATTCAGACGTCTGTTTTACGAGCCTGTGGAGGGCGGGTGATGTGCGAACGGATGAACCGTGACATGGTGCGACCCTCCCCTAAGCTCCCTCATTGGGTTTGCAGGCCGGTACTGCACTCAGGATGTGGATGAGTGCCAGCTCCAGCCCAACCTGTGCCAGAACGGGGGGACCTGCACCAACACGGACGGCAGCTTCAACTGCATCTGCGTCAACGGCTGGTCCGGCGACAACTGCAGCGAGAACATCAACGACTGCACCGAGACCTCCTGCTCACAGGGCGCCACCTGCCACGACAAGGTGGCAAACTTCGTGTGCGAGTGCCCGCCGGGCAAAAAAGGTAAGAGTGCGCGAGCTTTTACACACGCAAGGGGTCCTGGACTTTGGGTGAATGGTGGGTGTGGGGGGGGGAGGCGCGGGTGGGGTGGGTCCTGGTACTTTTGTGTATGGGGAGGGGAGGGGAAGCGCCTCGGCCACTCTCGATGTGCCGGGTTGGACAGTGCGAGTTGGCAGGACATCTTAACCGTGGAGGGTCCACAGCCAGGCCTTATCCTGCCCTCGCCCAACATCTGCACGAACAAACCCTTGCCGCAGGGGCCACTGGACACTCGGATCAGGAGCAGGAGCCCTGGCTCGTCTGCGGAAACAGAGTGGGGTAATTTTCAACTTAACTCGCCGGGCGGAAATCCCACGGGATCGGCAGGAACACCGGTTACACCCCGCCCGATATTCCTCTCCACCGACTTCAATGAAGGGTAAAATCGTCGCCCCCCGATCCCATCAGTTTTCAGATGGATAGATTAGGTTAAAATTGCCCCTTCAGTGAGTGGTCAGTCTATGGAACAGGCTCCCTCAGGGAGACGGTGGAACCAGTTCCTGTTGATTCATTGCATTGCAAATTGGACAGATTTCTTTCAGAAAATAACATTTTGGGATACAGTTTATGAGCTATTTGAGACATGACATGTGGTGAGTGTAGCAATGCTTGGGAGGAACAGCTGACTTTGGACCAAAGCTCTCCACCACTGGGGGTTCCCTCGCGTCATGCCTGGGTCAGTTGTAGACTATTTGATCGAGACTGAATGCTATGATTAGTCAACAACTCCATTATCGTTGCTTCATGCGACTATTATGATGGAGGACGGTGAACTAGATGGACCGTGGTCTTTTTTGTCGAGCAATTCCTATGTTCCTCCTTCCACCTCACCCTAAAACCCAGGGATATGACCATGTGAAGGATGAGAAAAGACCATCAGGCCTATCAAGCACGTTGTAACCTCACAGACCGTTCCTTCCTTCCTTCCTTCCTTTTCTTCTTTCCTTCCTTCCATTCCCTTCCCCTTTTCTTCCTTCCTTCCTTCCATTTCCTTCCCTTTCTTTTTCTTCCCTTGCTTCCTTCCTTCCTTCCTTCCTTCCATTTCCTTCCTTTCTTTTCTTCCCTTGCTTCCTTCCTTCCTTCCTTTCCTTCCTTCCCTTTCTTTTTCTTCTTTCTTTCCCTTCCTGCCATCCTTCCCTCCCTCCACACGTAATGCTATGTATTGACGCTGAGTAACCGGTTTGCCGTTTGGTCCTAGGGCTGGTCTGTCACCTGGACGATCCCTGCGTCAGTAACCCATGCCACGAGAACGCAGTCTGCGAAATGAATCCGCTAACGGGACGAGCCATGTGCCAGTGTCCTGTAGGCTTCAAGGGCCCGTCATGCAAGCAGGACATTAACGAGTGCAAAATAGGTGAGTTTGTGACCGGGTCAGTAACTGATTGAGCTGCGGTGTTCTCCCAATCTCCTTTCCCTTCCCTTACTGTCTCCCTTTGCACGGCGCCTCGCGTTAACCCTTTGACTGCTGAGCTCAGTCGTTCAACAGCCCTTATCCTAGTTTAACTTGTCAAACAACAAGCGGCTAGCACTCCCGGGTCAGGTAGGATGCACCCAGATGCAGAGTAAAGCTCCCTCTACACTTCCCCCAATAACATGCCCGCGTCTCTGTCACAAGAGCTCGATTGCTGCAGTCCCACACTGACTCCTCACACCAGCAATCCCGTGGCCTTTCAGGAGCAGAATCTGGGGCAGTTCTGTGCTGTGGGCCGAGCCCACGAGGAACTGGACTGAGACAGCCAAACTCATTTCACATAGGACCCTGACAGCCAGTAGGTGAGGGGAGGCTATCATCCTGTCAGGGTGGGCTGGGTTTGAACCCAGATCCCAGAGGTGAAAGGCCAAATGAAAGAATTTGCATTTACTGTATATAGCGCCTTCCACAAGCTCAGGATGCCCCAGAGTGCTTTTACAGCCAATGAAGTACATTTGGAAGTGCAGTCACTGTTGTAATGTAGGAAAGGCAGCAGCCAATGTGCGATCAGCAAGCTCCCACAGACAGCAATGTGATAATGACCAGATAATCTGTTTTTAGTGATGTTGATTGAGGGATAAATATTGGCCCCAGGACACCAGGGAGAACTCTTCTCTTCTTTAAATAGTGCCGTGGGATCTTTTACATCCAGAGAGAGGGGGCTATACAGACGGGGCCTCAGTTTAACGTCTCATCCGAAAGACAGTGCAGCACTCGGAGTGTCGGCCTTGATTATGTGCTTAAGCCTCCCTGGAGTGGGACTTGAACCCACCACCTTCTGACTCAGAGGCGAGAGTGCTACGCACTGAGCCACGACTGACACATAGGTCAGAAGTTGGCAACTCTTCTGGATGTTGAACACTGATGCCTGTAACAGGGCGCTGAATAGTGATTTTTCCTGTTTCGATGACCAGTTTCAGGCTGGTTAACATCAAACGGCCCTTGCGGAGTGTGGAGGTTGCACATGTTCTGTGCGGGGGGGAGGGGGTTCTGTACCATCACGCCCCCCTCCCCTTAGCCGCATTTCGAACGCAGCCTAATGTTTTTTTTCCCGGAATCTTCTTGGGCAGGAGCCAATCCCTGCGAGCTGAACGGCCGCTGCGAGAACAACGTGGGTTCCTTCAAGTGTCGCTGCCTGGCGGGGATACACGGGCGCGCGGTGCGAGCAGGACGTCAACGAGTGCCTGTCGAACCCGTGCCGGAACGAGGCCACGTGCCTGGACCAGATCGGCGAGTTCAAGTGCATCTGCATGCCGGGTAAGGTCACAGGTTCAAACCTAACTTCATTGAACCGTTTTCGGGAAGAGCAGGCCTTGCTCTGCCGATGACTCAAAGAAAGAAAGACTTACATTTATATAGCGCCTTTCACAACCACCGGACGTCTCAAAGCACTTTACAGTACTTTTTTTGGAGTGTAGTCACTTGTAATGTGGGAAATGCGGCAGCCAATTTGTGCACAGCAAGCTCCCACAAGCAGCAATGTGAAAATAACCAGATAATTTACTTTTGTGATGTTGGTTGAGGGATAAATATTGGCCAGGACACCAGGGATAACTCCCCTGCTCTTCTTCGAAATAGTGGCCGTGGGATCTTTTACGTCCACCTGAGAGAGCAGACGTCGGTTTAACGTCTCATCTGAAAGACGGCACCTCCGACAGTGCAGCGCTCCCTCAGCACTGCACTGGAGTGTCAGCCTGGCTTTTGCGCTCGAGTCCCTGGAGTGGGACTTGAATCCACAACCTCATGGGTAGAAGTACTTGCCGGACCGGGTAAGAGGCGACGGCTTCCCTTCCCTTCCCCGAAGGACGGTAGTTATCCAGTTGGGTTGTCATGACGACCTTTCCTGATCCATTTTTTTTTCTGGTGCCAGCCCCGCAAATCACCAGATTTACTGAATTCACTTGCACTATTTCGCCAATCCGGGGATTTGAAGGTCACGACCTCCGCTCGCCCACCCGTTATCGAGACCGAGAGGCCGCCGGACCTGTGCGCATTGAAGCAGCCCCGGCCCCAGTCTTAGGGTTGCCAACCCTCCAGGATTGCCCTGGAGTCTCCAGGAATTGAGGATTAATCTCCAGGACACTGTTGGGAGCAACCCTGGAGAAAAATCACCCCCCACCAAATGGTGTTTTTACAGTTTCTGTGGACACTTTCATTTATTAGTTATAAAAATATTGGAGGTGGGGGAGGGAAAGAGGCTGTTTGACTGAGAGGTACGAACCATCCAATCGGATATCAAGGAGTCTGTTCGCTTTCCAATTGGCCGTGCGCCCAGGGGATCGACCAATGGCGGGCGTGGGAGAACGGGGCGTTTGGCGGCGGGCGGTCATGTGAACAAACCTCCAGGAATAGGCCCGACCAGAGTTGGCTACCCTACCGCGGGCTCTGCGGTTAACCCTGTGTGTTCTGCCCTCAGGTTATGAAGGCCTCTTCTGTGAGATCAACCGTGACGAATGCCTGAGTAACCCCTGCCTGAACAACGCCGCGTGCGAGGACCGCGTGAACGACGTGCACTGCCAGTGCCCTCCGGGTAAGGGATGCGTGACATTGGGCAACGGGATTGGGGCCTGTATCTTGTGTTTGAAGGAAGAAAGAAAGAAAGAAAGAACTCGCATTTCTACATAATGCCTTTCGCCACCTCGGGAGGCCCAAACGCTTCACAGACAATTACATCTTTTGGGGGGGATTGTTGTCATGTGGGAAACGTGGCAGTCAATTTGGCTATTCACCAATCAGGGAGCAGCATTTTCCCTTCTTCCAGGCACGAGAACTTTAAAGAGCTGAAGTGCAAAGCTGACGGGAAACAAGCCAGCGGGAGCCGTGTGGTCCAGGTCAAAGGATCCCACGGGATCCTCTAGGCCCACAGGCTACCTCCTGGAGACCCCTCCACCAACCCACGAAAACAGCCAGTGTTACAAGATCAGGATTATTAGATAATATGTTTTATCTCCCCTCTCTCTCTCTCTCTCTCTCTCTCACTCCTCTCTCTCTCTGTCTCCCCCTCACTCTCCCTCTCACTCCCCTCTCTCTGTCTCCTCTCTCTCTCTCTCTGTCGCCCCTCTCTCTCTCTCACTCCTCTCTCTCTCTCTCTGTCGCCCCTCTCTCTCTCTCTGTCTCCCCCTCACTCTCCCCCTCACTCTCCCTCTCACTCTCCCCCTCACTCTCCCCCTCACTCTCCTCTCTCTCTCTCTCTCTCACTCCCTCTCTCTGTGTCTCCCTCTCTGTCTCCCCCTCTTTCTCTCTCTCCCTCCCTCTCTCTCTCTCTCTCTTTCCCCCTCTCTGTGTCTCCCTCTCTCTCTCCTCTCTCTCTCTCCCCCCTCTCTGTGTCTCCTCTCGCTCTCTCCCCCCTCTCTCGCTCCCTCCCTCTCTCTCTCTCCCCCCTCTCTGTATCTCCCTCTCTCTCTCTCTCCCCCCTCTGTCTCCCCCTCTCTCCCCCTCCCTCTCTCTCTCTCTCCTCCCCTCTCTGTCTCCCCTCTCTCTTTCTATCTCCCCTCTCTCTCTTTCTCTGTCTCCCCCTCGCTCTCCCCCTCCCTCTCTCTCTCTCTCTCTCTCTCTCCGTCTCTCTGTGTTTCCCTCTCTCTCATCTCTCTCTCTCTCCCCCTCTCTCTGTCTCCCCCTCTCTCTCTCCCCCTCTCTCTGTGTGTCTCTCTCTCCTCTTTCTTTGTCTCCCCCTCTCTCTCTGTCTCCCTCTCTCTCTGTCTCCCTCTCTCTCTTTCTCTCTCTGTCTCCCCTCTCTCTTTCTATCTCCCCTCTCTCTCTTTCTCTGTCTCCCCCTCGCTCTCCCCCTCCCTCTCTCTCTCTCTCTCTCTCTCTCCGTCTCTCTGTGTTTCCCTCTCTCTCATCTCTCTCTCTCTCCCCCTCTCTCTGTCTCCCCCTCTCTCTCTCCCCCTCTCTCTGTGTGTCTCTCTCTCCTCTTTCTTTGTCTCCCCCTCTCTCTCTGTCTCCCTCTCTCTCTGTCTCCCTCTCTCTCTTTCTCTCTCTGTCTCCCCTCTCTCGCCCCCTTTCTCGCTCCCACTCTCTCTCTCTCTCTGTACATATTTTTCACTGTCTGTCAGTTTTATAATGATGTGGAGATGCCGGCGTTGGACTGGGGTGGACAAAAATGAGCAGTCGCACAACACCAGGTTATAGTCCAACAGATTTATTTAATTTTACAAGCTTTCGAAGCAGTTCGCTCCTTCGTCAGGTAAGTTAGCAATGAGAGAATCTCCCAGAATTCACAATTTAAACCCAGACAAAATCTATTCACATTATTTAATGTGAATAATAATGTGAATAGATTTTGTCTGGGTTTAAATTGTGAATTCTGGGAGATTCTCTCATTGCTAACTTACCTGACGAAGGAGCGAACTGCTTCGAAAGCTTGTAAAATTAAATAAATCTGTTGGACTATAACCTGGTGTTGTGCGACTTCTCAGTTTTATAATGGGCAAAGTGTTACAGGAAGTGCATGATTTACGCAATGTTTTAACACATTATGGACATATATGCCACAATGTCCTAACAACAGCCAATATGCCGACTGCCGATGGAGGGCTCTGGCTCTCCTGTTCATTAATCGCTGTCCTCGTGCCAACTCTGTCCGCGATCAGTTTGACTCTGTTACCTTTAACCTCTCGTTCTCTCCTTACCCCAGGATTCGCAGGGCTGAGATGTGAGATTAACATTGACGAATGCTCCAGCACTCCTTGCCTGAACGGAGGAAAGTGTGTCGATCGCCCCGGGCGGTATGACTGCGAGTGTCCAGAAGGTGTGTGCCGCTGTTTTGTCACGGGGTGTGTCCGTTGGCAATGGTCTCTGTCCCGCAGGGTCATCATGTGACTGGAGAGTCTGTGCATGAAGCTATCAGTTTGAGATGTTGGTCTCCAGTATGACGCGCGGCCCAAGGCTTCGTGTGAATTGCCTTATTGCACATGAGGTGGTGGAGGGGGAGAGGAGGTCAGGAGGTGGAGGGGGAGAGGAGGTCAGGAGGTGGAGGTGGAGGGGGAGAGGAGGTCAGGAGGTGGAGGTGGAGAGGAGGGTGCTAATCTCATTGACCCGCCCCCCCCCAGCAACCTTCCTCTCCCCCTGCCACCTCCACCTCCTGACCTCCTCTCCCCCTGCCACCTCCACCTCCTGACCTCCTCTCCCCCTCCACCTCCACCTCCTGACCTCCTCTCCCCCTCCACCTCCCCCTCCTGACCTCCTCTCCCCCTGCCACCTCCTCGCCCCTGCCACCTCCCCCTCCTGACCTCCTCTCCCCCTCCCCCTCCTGACTTCCTCTCCCCCTGCCACCTCCCCCTCCTGACCTCCTCTCCCCCTGCCACCTCCCCCTCCTGACCTCCTCTCCCCCTCCCCCTCCTGACCTCCTCTCCCCCTGCCACCTCCCCCTCCTGACCTCCTCTCCCCCTCCCCCTCCTGACCTCCTCTCCCCCTCCACCTCCCCCTCCTGACCTCCTCTCCCCCTGCCACCTCCCCCTCCTGACCTCCTCTCCCCCTCCACCTCCCCCTCCTGACCTCCTCTCCCCCTGCCACCTCCCCCTCCTGACCTCCTCTCCCCCTCCCCCTCCTGACCTTCTCTCCCCCTCCCCCTCCTGACCTCCTCTCCCCCTCCACCTCCACCTCCTGACCTCCTCTCCCCCTCCGCCTCCTGACCTCCTCTCCCCCTGCCACCTCCCCCTCCTGACCTCCTCTCCCCCTCCCCCTCCTGACCTCCTCTCCCCCTGCCACCTCCCCCTCCTGACCTCCTCTCCCCCTCCCCCTCCTGACCTCCTCTCCCCCTCCCCCCTCCTGACCTCCTCTCCCCCTCCGCCACCTGACCTCCTCTCCCCCTCCCCCTCCTGACCTCCTCTCCCCCTCCGCCTCCTGACCTCCTCTCCCCCTGCCACCTCCACCTCCTGACCTCCTCTCCCCCTCCCCCTCCTGACCTCCTCTCCCCCTCCACCTCCTGACCTCCTCTCCCCCTGCCACCTCCACCTCCTGACCTCCTCTCCCCCTCCACCACCTACTTTACACTTTTCCCCTTTTCTCTCCACTCTCCAGCCTCTCCCTCCCTCTTCTTCATCTCCTCTGTCCACCTTTCTCTGCCCCCTCTTCCGCTCTTTGCCTCTTGCCTCCCCTACTCAACCCCTTTCCCCTCGCTTCTCCTCCCTCCCCTCTCCCCCCACCCCTTTATCTCCTGAGGGTGCTGGCTCGCTTCTGGGTTCGATTCTACGCTCGCAGTCTGCCCTCCGGTACCTCACCCAAGTGCACATTCCTCATGAGTGAGCCTGGACTGTTGAATGTCAACAGGCTAGTCGACCACGATGGGGCACCTCATAGGAACACAGGAACAGGAGGAGGCCATTCAGCCCCTCGAACCTGTTCCGCCATTCAATGAGATCATGGCCGATCTGTGTCTTAACTCCATCTAACCATCTTGGTTCCATAACCCTTAATAGCCTTACCTAACAAAAATCTATCAATCACAGTTTTGAATTTTCCATTGACCCCATTACCCTCAACAGCTTTTTGAGGGCGAGAGTTCCAGAATTCCACTGCCCTTTGTGTGAAGAAGTGCTTCCTGACATCACCCCTCAACGGCCTCGCTCTAATTTTAAGGTTACGCCCCCCTTGTTCTGGACTCCCCCCATCAGAGGGAATAGTTTCTCTCTATCTACCCTATCAAATCCTTTAACCATCTTAAACGCTTCAATTTGATCACTCCTTAATCTTCTATACTCCAGGGGATACAAGCCCAGTCTGTGCAACCTGTCCTCTTAATTTAGCCCTTTTAGCCCCGGGATCATTCTGGTGAATCTGTGCTGCCCCCCCCTCCAAGGCCGATATATCCTTCCTGAGGTGCGGGGCCCAGAACTGAGCGCAGTGCTCCAGGTGGGGTCTCACCAGAGGTTTATACAACTGAAGCATAGCTTCCACCCTTTGTATTCCAGCACCGTTGACATAGGCCGACTGAGGTCTGTTGAGCCTGATTCTGTCCTCATTCAGCACTCACCCACTTGCGCGTTCTAGCAGGTGCCACTGGATAACACCCAGAATGGAAACCCAAGCTGATGTTTCCATTCTGTCCCACACTCCAGAGGTGTAATCCCTTACTGCTGCCGCCACAACCACCCAGCTCCCCCCCGCCTGAAATCAACTAACTCAGCGCAGATCAGATATCGAACCTGGGACCTTCCTGGTCTCTCTGGGGCTCAGTGCCACACCTCATGGTTCTATGAGTAGCAGGAGCGAGGAGGACTGATCCTGAGTCAGAGGAGTGGAGGGAGTGATCTAGAGTCGGTGGAGTCTGACCAGAGGTTTATACAACTGAACAGCTGTTTGGGCAACGCGGTGGCATAGTGGTTAGCACTGTTGCCTCACAGCGCCAGGGACCCGGGTTCGAATCCGGCCTCGGGTGACTGTCTGTGTGGAGTTTGCACATTCTCCCCGTGTCTGCGTGGGTTTCCTCCGGGTGCTCCGGTTTCCTCCCACAGTCCAAAGATGTGCGGGTTAGGTTGATTTGGCTATGATAAATTGACCCTTAGTGTTAGGGGGATTAAATATGTGGGGTTACAGGGATAGGGTGGGATATGTGTCGGTGCAGGCTCGATGGGCCGAAATGGCCTCTATCTGCACTGTGGGGATTCTGTGATTCTGTGAAAATTCTGTGATTCTGAGTGGAGGGAGTGATCCAGAGGTGGAGAGGTGGAGGAGTGGAGGGAGTGATCTAGAGTCGGTGGAGTGGAGGGAGAGAGGGAGTGATTCAGAGTCGGAGGAGTGGAAGGAGAGAGGGAGTGATCCAGAGTCGGAGGAGGAGAGGGAGTGATCTAGAGTCGGAGGAGTGGAAAGAGAGAGGGAGTGATCCAGAGAGGGAGTGATCCAGAGTGGAAGGAGAGAGGGAGTGATCCGGAGTGGAAGGAGCGAGGGGAGTGATCCAGAGTCGGGGGATTGTTGAGGAGTGGAGGGAGCGAGGGAGTGTTCCAGAGTTGGAGGGAGCGAGGGAGTGTTGAGGAGTCGAGGGAGTGTTCCAGAGTCGGAGGAGTGGAGGGAGCGAGGGAGTGTTCCAGAGGGCGAGGGAGTGTTCCAGAGTCGGAGGAGTGGAGGGAGCGAGGGAGTGTTCCGGAGTGGAGGGAGTGTTCCAGAGTCGGAGGAGTGGAGGGAGCGAGGGAGTAATCCAGAGGTGGAGGGAGTGAGGGGAGAGTGATCTGGTGACGGAGCGAGTGAGGGAGAGAATGTGAGGGGGAGTGGTCTGTTTTCCTAATCGGTGGGCTCGCGCTCTCTCTCTCTCTCTCTCGACAGGATTCGAAGGGCCAGTCTGCCAGATGAACGTCGATGACTGTATCCGAAGCCCGTGCCACTATGGGACTTGCCTGGATGGGATCGCCGGCTACTCCTGTGTCTGCGTCCCCGGGTACACGGGGCGGATCTGCAACATCGAGATCAACGAGTGCCTGAGCCAGCCCTGTCGGAACGGGGGGCGATGCACCAACCTGGTGAACGACTACCGGTGCGTCTGCCCGTCTGGGACCTCAGGTAACCGGGGGACTCTAGCCGGCGGGGGAGAGCGGGGGTTGATGGGTGGGCGTGACTTGGTAATGGCGTAGGATCTGGGCGGTCAGCAGAGTTCTGCAGATGGAGGGTTGGAGGCCGGCCAGGAGAGAAGTGGATTAGTCGAGTCTGGAGGTGATCAACACATGGTTGAGGGTTCCACCAACAACTGGGCTGAGGTACGCTTGTAGGGTCATTGTGCTGGAGTCTCCAGGAATGGAAGATTGATCTCCAGGATACGGCTGCAAGCAAACCCCGGGGAGAAAAATTATCGGAAAATTTTTAAAAATTGTGCGGTTTTTAAAAAAATGTCTTTGAAAGCTTTCGCTTATCGGTTATTACAAAATAACATTGGAGACGCAGATAAAAAAAGAGCCACTTGACTGAAGTTGTGAGTCATCCAGTCGGGTAACGAGGAGTTTGTTCGCTGCCCGATTGGCCGCGGGAGGGTGGCGCGCCGCAAGGATTGGCGCGTCGGGTGGACGCAGCAGGTCACGTGACGCAACCTCCAGAAATACATCCCGCCAGAGTCGGCGTCCCTTAAAGGGGTGGCAGTGGGCGATGGGGAGGATATGGGTCAAAGGTCGAATAGGGCGCCAAGGTCACCAACAGCCTGAGACAGTTGTCGAGGAGGTGGGGGGGCTGGGGGTGGAATCGGTGCGGAAGGTAAGGGGGTTTGTGGCAGGGGAGCGAATGAGAGGGCTGAAGACTTCGCCTTCGGCCTACCCAACGGTTTAGGTGGAGACGACTGCGGCTCACCCAAGACTGGCAGCTGACAGCGCAGAGGTCGTGGCGGGGTCGAGTGAAGGTGGGTGCCGTCAGCGTACCTCTGGAAGCTAAACCCCATATCTGACCCCGAGGGGCATGAAAGCCTCGGTATGACTTTCTTCTGCCCGTTTATATTGCGGAAGAATTATCCCATTTGAGTAGGTTACACTACAACAGAGGAATGTTGTGTAAGTGCATTAAAGGCCTTATTGTTACCGGGAGTGTCTCCGTGTTCCATTCCCAGCAATGACATCCCTCATTTTGATGAGGGACAGACTTGCATTTATACAGTGCCTATCACAACCTCAGGAAGTCCCAAAGCGCTTCACAGCCAATGAAGTACTTTTTGAAGTGCACTCACTGTTGTAATGTAGGGAACGCGGCAGCCAATTTGCGCACAGCAAGCTCCCAACAAACAGCAACGTGATAATGACCGGATAGTCTGTTTTAGTGATGTTGGTTGAGGGATAAATAGTGGCCGGGACACCTGGGAGAACTCCCCTGCTCTTCTACGAAATAGTGGCCGTGGGATCTTTTACGTCCACCTGAGAGAGCAGACGGGACCTCAGTTTAACATTGCTTTCGGAAGACCTCCGACAATGGAGCACTCCCTCAGGTGGGACTGTGCTTCACTCCCAGCAATGAAATCCCTCATTTTGACGAGGCACAGACCTGCATTTAAACAGCGCCTATCACGATCTCAGGACGTCCCAAAGCGCTTCACAGCCAATGAGGTACTTTTCGAAGTGCAGTCACTGTTGTAATGTGGGAAACGCGGCAGCCAATTTGCGCACAGACTGGATTACGTGCTCCCTGGAGCCGGACTTGAACCCATGATCTTCTGACTCGGGGTGAGAGTGCTACCAACTGAGCCACGGCTAATGTGCAGCAAAGTACGCAACAGTTGATGAAATATTGCAAGTGAAGTAATGCTGAGCTGGCACGGTGCCCTGGTCGGTGCCACTGAGTGGAACTGATTGATGACTGGGTAGTGTCAGCCCGCCCAACACACACCTCCTCTTGTTTTTGTCTTCATTTCTTCCTTTTCTCTTTCCTTAAGGGCCGCACTGTGAGATTGACATTGACGAGTGCGTTGGCAATCTGTGCCAGTCTGGACACTGCAAGGACTATGTCAACGGGTACATCTGCGTGTGTGACCCTGGGTTCACAGGTAAAAGAAATCAGTCGCCTGCTTCCAGTCCATTCCTCCCTGCTCTTTGTTGCACGTTCTGCTGAATTGAGGGTGAATATTCTTGGTCAGTTAGCTACTCACTTGGTGCCATTGAGCAGAGAATTTATTTTAAATTTGGATTTCCAGAGCCAGGTGCCTGTTAGCCTGTTCCCACTTTTAGGCTCTTAAATCTATCTTCCATAAACTACCACAAGACTTGTGAACACCGGTAAGGCTTCCTCCATGAGATATCAGTACACTGACTGGGGTCTCTCAGTCCCCTCTCCCTCAGGGAGATATCTGTACACTGACTGGGGTCTCTCAGTCCCCTCTCCCTCAGGGAGATATCAGTACACTGACTGGGGTCTCTCAGTCCCTCCCTCAGGGAGATATCTCTACACTGACTGGGGTCTCTCAGTCCCTCCCTCAGTGAGATATCTGTACACTGACTGGGGTCTCTCAGTCCCTCCCTCAGGGAGATATCAGTACACTGACTGGGGTCTCTCAGTCCCCTCTCCCTCAGGGAGATATCTGTACACTGACTGGGGTCTCTCAGTCCCCTCTCCCTCAGGGAGATATCTGTACACTGACTGGGGTCTCTCAGTCCCTCTCCCTCAGGGAGATATCTGTACACTGACTGGTGTCTCTCAGTCCCCTCTCCCTCAGGGAGATATCAGTACACTGACTGGTGTCTCTCAGTCCCCTCTCCCTCAGGGAGATATCAGTACACTGACTGGGGCCTCTCAGTCCCCTCTCCCTCAGGGAGATATCTGTGCACTGACTGGGGTCTCTCAGTCCCCTCTCCCTCAGGGAGATATCTGTACACTGACTGGTGTCTCTCAGTCCCCTCTCCCTCAGGGAGATATCAGTACACTGACTGGGGTCTCTCAGTCCCCTCTCCCTCAGGGAGATATCTGTACACTGACTGGGGTCTCTCAGTCCCCTCTCCCTCAGGGAGATATCTGTACACTGACTGGGGTCTCTCAGCCCCTCTCCCTCAGGGGGATATCTGTACACTGACTGGTGTCTCTCAGTCCCCTCTCCCTCAGGGAGATATCAGTACACTGACTGGGGTCTCTCAGTCCCCTCTCCCTCAGGGAGATATCTGTACACTGACTGGGGTCTCTCAGTCCCCTCTCCCTCAGGGAGATATCTGTGCACTGACTGGGGTCTCTCAGTCCCCTCTCCCTCAGGGAGATATCTGTACACTGACTGGGGTCTCTCAGTCCCCTCTCCCTCAGGGTGATATCTGTACAGACTGGGGTCTCTCAGTCCCCTCTCCCTCAGGGTGATATCTGTACACTGACTGGGGTCTCTCAGTCCCCTCTCCCTCAGGGTGATATCTGTACACTGACTGGGGTCTCTCAGTCCCTCCCTCAGGGAGATATCTGTGCACTGACTGGGGTCTCTCAGTCCCCTCTCCCTCAGGGAGATATCTATGCACTGACTGGGGTCTCTCAGTCCCCTCTCCCTCAGGGAGATATCAGTACACTGACTGGTGTCTCTCAGTCCCTCCTTCAGGGAGATATCTGTACACTGCCTGGGGTCTCTCAGTCCCCTCTCCCTCAGGGAGATATCAGTACACTGACTGGGGTCTCTCAGTCCCCTCCCCCTCAGGGAGATATCAGCACACTGACTGGGGTCTCTCAGTCCCTTCCTCAGTGAGATATCAGTACACTGACTGGGGTCTCTCAGTCCCTCCCTCAGGGAGATATCTGTGCACTAACTGGGGTCTCTCAGTCCCCTCTCCCTCAGGGAGATATCAGTACACTGACTGGGGTCTCTCAGTCCCTTCCTCAGTGAGATATCAGTGCACTGACTGGGGTCTCTCAGTCACCTCCCCCTCAGGGAGATATCTGTACACTGACTGGGGTCTCTCAGTCCCTCCCTCAGGGAGATATCTGTGCACTGACTGGGGTCTCTCAGTCCCCTCTCCCTCAGGGAGATATCAGTACACTGACTGGGGTCTCTCAGTCCCTCCCTCAGGGAGATATCTGTACACTGACTGGGGTCTCTCAGCCCCCTCTCCCTCAGGGAGATATCAGCACACTGACTGGGATCTCTCAGTCCCCTCTCCCTCAGGGAGATATCAGCACACTGACTGGGATCTCTCAGTCCCTCCCTCAGGGAGATATCAGTACACTGACTGGTGTCTCTCAGTCTCTCTCCCTCAGGGAGATATCAGTACACTGACTGGTGTCTCTCAGTCTCTCTCCCTCAGGGAGATATCTGTACACTGACTGTGGTCTCTCAGTCCCTCCCTCAGGGAGATATCTGTGCACTGACTGGGGTCTCTCAGTCCCCTCTCCCTCAGGGAGATATCTGTACACTGACTGGGGTCTCTCAGTCCCCTCTCCCTCAGGGAGATATCAGTACACTGACTGGGGGGGTCTCAGTAGCCTGTCCCTCAGGGAGATATCTGTACACTGACTGGGGTCTCTCAGTCCCTCCCTCAGGGTGATATCTGTACACTGACTGGGGTCTCTCAGTCCTTCCCTCAGTGAGATATCTGTACACTGACTGGGGTCTCTCAGTCCCCTCTCCCTCAGGGCGATATCTGTACACTGCCTGGGGTCTCTCAGTCCCCTCTCCCTCAGTGAGTTATCTGTGCACTGACAGAGGTCTCTCAGTCCCTCCCTCAGGGAGATATCTGTACACTGACTGGGGTCTCTCAGTCCCCTCTCCCTCAGGCTGATATCTGTGCACTGACTGGGGTCTCTCAGTCCCCTCTCCCTCAGGGCGATATCTGTGCACTGACTGGGGTCTCTCAGTCCCCTCTCCCTCAGGCTGATAGCTGTACACTGACTGGCGTCTCTCAGTCCCTCCCTCAGGGAGATATCAGTACACTGACTGGGGTCTCTCAGTCCCCTCTCCCTCAGGGAGATATCAGAACACTGCCTGGGGTCTCTCAGTCCCCTCTCCCTCAGGGCGATATCTGTACACTGCCTGGGGTCTCTCAGTCCCCTCTCCCTCAGTGAGTTATCTGTGCACTGACAGAGGTCTCTCAGTCCCCTCTCCCTCAGGCTGATATCTGTACACTGTCTGTGGTCTCTCAGTCCCTCCCTCAGGGAGATATCAGTACACTGACTGGGGTCTCTCAGTCCCCTCTCCCTCAGGGAGATATCTGTACACTGACTGGGGTCTCTCAGTCCCTCTCCCTCAGGGAGATATCTGTACACTGCCTGGGGTCTCTCAGTCCCCTCTCCCTCAGGGAGATATCTGTACACTGCCTGGGGTCTCTCAGTCCCCTCTCCCTCAGGGAGATATCAGTACACTGCCTGGGGTCTCTCAGTCCCCTCTCCCTCAGGGAGATATCTGTACACTGACTGGGGTCTCTCAGTCCTTCCCTCAGTGAGATATCTGTACACTGACTGGGGTCTCTCAGTCCTTCCCTCAGTGAGATATCTGTACACTGACTGGGGTCTCTCAGTCCCCTCTCCCTCAGGGAGATATCTGTACACTGACTGGGGTCTCTCAGCCCCCTCTGCCTCAGGACGATATCTGTAACACTATTGACTGGAGACCGGGGAGCAGATAAATTTGCTAAACTCTCCTGCCAGGACTGATGGCGCCGGAGGTGCTGAGACAGGCAGGGGCGAGGAGGAGGCATTTAGCAATGGGAAAGAAAGCTCCATTCATCCGCTCTGACAGTCGCTCTCAGTGTGAGTTGAAATATCGTGGGAAATTTACAAATAATAAAGAATTCTTGGTGGATGAGATTGACGTTGAACTGGTCCGGCAGGTTTTATCAGGAACTTATGTCACTCCTGGCAAAGACCAGGTGCATACGGAAAAACTGTAACCTCAATCTGTGCCATTCCCACACTCTGTGTTATTCCGCTTTGGAAATGTGAGGCGTTGGGAATGGGGGAGAGAACGCGATGCGGGGCGGGAGGGAGGGAAAGGGGAGGGTGGGTGGGTGGGTGTAGAAGAGAAGGCTTTGGAGCATATAATTTCAGCTGTCAGTGAGTTTATAAAGACACCACTCAATCAAGATACACCGGTGCCAGCATTAACCACAACAGCTAATCTCTGGTGATTTATGACAAACCACAAGTTATCCTGGGATGACCTGCGGCCTTGTAAATCACAGCCCCCCCCTTTTTTTAAAATCCTATGTTGAAGTCTCTCCCCTCCCCCTCCCTCCAGCTGCAGTTTCCTCTGAATGTAACATACACTGGCTTTCAGACGCCATTTGCCCAACGTGACACTGTCACTGGCACTGTAATGTGAATGAGGTGGTAATGCTCCCTCCACCCATTCACCTCCCCCCGGCCCCCCTGGCCCAGTGTGACTGAGGGCTTCTATTTTTTTTGCGTTATATTTTTGTCAATTTTTTTTTGCCTTATACCACTCCTGTGAAGCACCTTGGGATGTTTTACTGTGTTAAAGGCGCTATATAAATACAAGTTGTTGTTCTATCTTAAATGAAAGAAAGACTTGCATTTATATGGAGCCTTTCACAACCTCAGGACGTCCCAAAGCATTTTACAGCCAATAGAGTACTTTGCCGCTGTTGTAATGTAGGAAACACGACAGCCAGTTTGCGCACAGCAAGATCCCACAAACAGCAACATGATAACGACCAGATAATCCGTTCTTGTGATGTTGCTTGAGGGATAAATATTGGCCAGGACACCGGGGAGAACTCCCCTGCTCTTCTTTGAATAGTGTCGTAGGATCTTTTACGTCCACCTGAGAGAGCAGATGGGGCCTCGGTTTAACGTCTCATCCAAAAGACGGCACCTCTGACAGTGCAGCGCTCCCTCAGTGCTGCACTGGAGTGTCGGCCTAGATTTTGTGCCCTGGAGTAGAATACGAACCCACAACCTTCTGACTTTGAGGCGAGAGTGGCTACCGATGGAGTCACAGCCGACACTGCAGGGCTTTGACTCGGAGCTCCATCCTATCCTCACCCAACATCCGTACACTTCCCAGCAGTGTTCACTGTATAATGAGAACTCTTGCTGTTTCTCCCCTCCCTAACCTAGGGAGGTGCCAAGCCCATCCGTAGTGCCCCTATTGCTGACCTGGCTGAGGTCAGCTGACCCAGCAGAAGTTTGGGATGCACACTTGGGATCTACTGCTTTGTATGACTTACTGATCCACCACAAGTAGTTTTAATCATAAACCATCAGGGATACTGTCATAATTTCCAGGTTTTGCACTCCTGTAAGCAGACCATATGTCCCCTATGGTCCGGAGTGCACCTTTCCCTGCCCAATATCAATGTAAATGATAGCGTGACTCAGGAACCCTTATCGTGTGCACCGGTCACTGAAATATGGCACGTTCTACCACAGGCGTTCTCCGCTCTTTGTAGAAAGCAGACTGCAAAAAAGCTTTTCTTCACTTTTTTGTCTCTGGATGTGGGCAGCCCAGGAAAGGTCCCATTCATCGCCCATCCCTAGTTTCCACAAGGAGGTGCTGAAGGGCCCTCTCCTTATGATTTTTGCACTCCCGCAATGGCGTTAGGTAGGGAATTTCAGGATCTCGGCCTAGCGACAACAAAAGGATGTCGGTTTATGTCCAAAGCAAGATGGGCCAAATGGGCTCCTTCTATGCTGTAAAACTCCATGGGGGTCATTTTAACCTCACTCGCCGGGTGGGAATCCCATGGGATCGGGTGGGACGCCAGTTTTACACCGCGCCCAATATTACTGTCCATCGGTTTCAGTGGAGAGTAACATTGGGTGGGGTGTAAAACTAACGCTGCACCCGATCCCTTCAGATTTCTGATGGGCGTGTTAGGTTAAAATTGCCACCTGTGATTCTAAGCGTCACAGCTTGAGACCATCACCTGGTTTATTTACAGAAAATACATGAATAAGCAGTTTTTGCAGCGAGAACAGTTAATTTCCCAATGAAAAATAATAATGGCCTTACCTTCACCACCTTAAGCCTTTCAAAGCTAAGCTGGTTCAGATGTTTAAAGTGCAGACTACATCATGCTGAGCTGTGAAAACACAGACCGCACTGTCTCTGGGTGAGAGAGAGAGCTCTCTGTTTTAACCACTTCACCTTAAGTCTGTGAGATGGGAAGGGCTTAGCCCATCGAGCTTAGGCAACACCAGCGAATGCTCATTTTAAAAAGGTCTGCCAAACCTTTTTTTAAAGAGCCTGCATTTTTACTTTAGCATTTTAATAACAGGCCGTCGATCAAAATTGCCACCTTGAGGTAAGAGACAGCCTCTTTGATATAGGAGCAGGAGTGTCCCATACATCAGGTTTAGCTAAGCCTTCTGCCGTGCATATGGAATGAGACCTGGACCCTCAGATGCTGGAAGGAACCACAGTCATGGTCACAGTCATAGAGTTATACAGCACAGAAAGAGGCCCTTCGGCCCATCGTGTCTGCACCGGCCATCAAGCCCTGCCTATTCTAATCCCATTTTCCACCACCTTCTCACAATAGCCCGAAATGTTTGTGGGGGTACATAACTATCCTTCATTGAATAACTAATTAACACTTCAGAACACCACGGTGAAAAAAAACCTGCTTCCAGCCTGCTGGCTTATTCTAGAGAAGGGATGCTGAATCAAACATTCGAGCTCCCGGTGGCCTGTCACTTTAATTCACCGCTTCACTCCCACTCTGACCTCACCGTCCTCGGCCTATTACACTGTTCCACGGAAGCGCAGCGTAAGCTCGAGGAACAGCACCTCATCTTTCGGTTAGGCTCGCTACAGCCCTCTGGACTCAATATCGAGTTCAACAATTTTAGATCATAACCTCGGCCCCTATCACATTTATATTTTATTTTTTCATCCACCCCTTTGTTTGCCCCCCCCCCCTTTTTTTCCCTCCTAGCAGCTGGCAGCTGTCCTTCATTCTGCCAGTGCATTTCACACTTCTTTTAGCCTCAACCTGTCACATTAACACCACCTCTTGCCTTGATCATCTCTTAATGTCTCTTAATCTCTCCTTTTGTTCTTTCATCCCCTCCCCCTTTTCCCAGCTTTATCCTTGCCTTAAATCTATTTCATTTCCTGCTATTTCCAGTTCTGACGAAAGGTCTTCGACCTGAAACGTTAACTCTGTTTCTCTCTCCACGGATGCTGCCTGGCCTGCTGAGTTTTTCCAGCGTTTTCTGTTGTTATTAGAGAAGTATTATAAGCTTTTAAAAATTCAACTCAAGCAACACAAGCAAAGGCTCATTTTATAAAGGTATGCCAAACCTTTGTTAAAGCGTCTGTATTTTTAACTTGTTATTTTAATTCCAGGCTTCCGGTGTGACGTTGACATTGACGAGTGCATCTCCAACCCGTGTCACAATGGCGGCACCTGCAGGGATGGGGTGAATCGGTTCACCTGCGTCTGTCCGGATGGATATCACGACCCGCAGTGCTTTTCGAGAGTGGATGAGTGCAAAAGCAATCCCTGCGCACACGGGACGTGTCTCAGCAATGTCAGCGGGTATGAAATCAGGGTC
Organism: Squalus acanthias; assembly: GCA_030390025.1. Taxonomy (NCBI): domain Eukaryota; kingdom Metazoa; phylum Chordata; class Chondrichthyes; order Squaliformes; family Squalidae; genus Squalus; species Squalus acanthias. The sequence goes on along the minus strand of CM059449.1, from coordinate 25,289,231 downwards.
AGGGGTCAAAGAGCAGAAGACACTGGGCGGGGGGTGGGGGGGGGAGTGTGGCTCAAAACCCATCAACATGCAGGCAGGCAAATGGATACCTAAAAGGGGGACTTGCCACCATTTTTTTCGAGGGGTGGGGGCGGGGAGTTGTGGATGGGGGAGGGAATTTCAAGACATCTGCAAGAGTTTAGCGTCATTGTAACACCAACAAGTGTCAGTCGTGGCTCAGTGGTAGCAAGCTCGCCCATGAGTCTGAAGGTCATAGGTCAAGTCCCACCCCAGAAACTTGAGCACAAAATCTAGGGGAGTGCAGGCCAGAAAGGCTGCTGGCCAAAAACAGAAGCCAGAAGGCTCTCAGACCCAGAAGATCTTTTCAGGTCCCTAGAATAGAAGGTACTTGCCTTTTATTTCCCAGGCTCCACCGTGTTGCTTTTCTCTCCTCAGATCGTCTCATCTGATTGGGGCAGGTCAAAGGGCGTAAGGCTTGTTTTTGACCTCGAGGTGATCTTCCGGCCACACATCCGCGCCATCGCAAAGACCGCCCATTACCACCTCCGTAACACCGCCCGACTCCGCCCCTGCCTCAGCTCATCTACTGCTGAAACCTTCATCCATGCCTTTGTTACCTCTAGACTTGACTATTCCAACGCACTCCTGGCCGGCCTCCCACCTTTCACCCTCCATAAACTTTAAGCTCATCCAAAACTCTGCTGCCTGTATCCCAACTTGCACCAAGTCCCGTTCATCCATCACCCCTGTGACCTACATTGGTTTCTGGTTAAGCAACGCCTCGATTTAAAAATTCCCATCCTTGTTTTCAAATCCCTCCATGGCCTCGCACCTCTTTATCTCTGTAACCTACTCCAGCCTACAACCCCCCGAGATCTCTGCGCTCCTCCAATTCTGGCCTCTTGCGCATCCCTGATTTTAATCGCTCCACCATTGGCGGCCGTGCCTTCAGCCGCCCGGGCAATAAGCTCTGGAATTCCCTCCCAAAACCTCTCCGCCTCTTCACCGCTCTCTCCTCCTTTAAAACACTTCTTAAAATCTACCTCTTTGACCGGCCCTAATATCTCGTTATGAGGCTCGGTGTCAAATTTTGTCTGATAATCGCTCCTGGGAAGCGCCTTGGGACGTTTTACTACGTTAAAGGCGCTATATAAATGCAAGTTGTTGTTAATGTTCCCTCTCGGTGCTCCTCTGTTTGGACATTCACCTGACGTAGAGGGAGGGAATTGAGTCGGGAGACATTTCTCTGTCACTCCCCCATCGTTTAAATGGACTCAGTGGGCTGGGTGTTTTTTTCTGTGCTGGAATATTCCATGATTCCAAGTGCAGATGATGTGCAGCCGGTATTTTTCTTCAGGATCCTGCATTCCTTTTTTTTACAAATATATTCATTCTCGGGATGTGGACATCAAGGTCGTCATTTATTGACCATCCCCAGTTCCCCTTGAGAAGGTGGTGGGTCACCTTCTTGAACCGCTGCAGTCCGTGTGAGAAAGGTACTCCCACAGTGCTGTTAGGGAGGGAGTTCCAGGATTTTGACTCAGCGACGATAAAGGAACAACGATTTATGTCTAAGCCGGGATGGTATGTGACTTGGAGGTGGTGGTGTTCCCATGCGCCTACTGCCCTTGTCCTTCTTGGTGGTGGAGGTTGCGGGTTTGGGAGGTGCTGCCGAAGCTGTCATGTTACCCACCAAAATAGATTATTGGCCCATGCGCTGATCTTGCCCATTGGCACCATGGCTCCTTCATTGTTGAATGCCACTCTCCCCCTGGTCTTACTGCTTCAATAGGATGATCGCGTCATTCTCCTTTAGGGCCCCTGGGCGATGCAGTCTTGGCATTAGACACCGTGTTGGATCGTGATCCATGCAAAGCTGATGTTACTTCCCCCCGCCCTACCTTTCTGGGATTGTAGCTGGCTGACGTCACCCTTCCGTCAGGGTCATGGTCTCACGGTGCTGATGTCACTCAGCGCGTTTGTTTTCCTGTCGAACGACTGCTCCCTGTCATTTATTCTGAGCGTGGTGACAGGGTCCCTACTGTGAGGCCAGCCTACTGAACCGGCGCAATCTCTCATCGGTCGAGCTGAGCGCTGACCCTCCCCCAGAATGATCCCCCTGAATCGTTTCCACAGGATGTGGAGCACAGCTTTTTGTTGTGATTTGCAGGCAGGAAGCAGATGCTTCCTGATTGATAGGCCTCTGATTGTACCATGTAGGGTTGGGAAGGGAGTGACGGGCCTCCTCGTACAGTGTCAAATCCATGTATTCCACAGAGTCACGAACTTTATTCTTAACGCTCTCCTGTCCTCTTGGATTTATTAACCCTTCAAGCATGAATATCGAGAAGGGTAAGGGGGAGTCTCAAGATACTAACTGGTTTATAGCTAGATAAGATGATCCTACAATAGTATATAAAGTATTAAATGGTATCCCTTCCAGGGACTTGAGCGCATAAAGCTAGGCTGACACTCCAGTGCAGTGCTGAGGGAGCGCTGCACTATCGGAGGTGCCGTCTTTCAGATGAGACGTTAAACCGACGTCTGCCCTCTCAGGTGGACGTAAAAGATCCCACGGCCACTATTTCGAAGAAGAGCAGGTGAGTTATCCCCGGTGTCCTGGCCAATTTATCTCCCTCAACCAACATAACAAAAACAGATTACCTGGTCCATATCACATTGTTGTTTGTGGGACCTTGCTGTGCGCAATTTGCTGCCGCGTTTCCCACATTGCAGCAGTGACTCCACTCCAAAAGTACTTCATTGGCTGTAAGGCACTTTGAGACGTCCAGTGGTCGTGAAAGTCACTATATAAATGCAAGTCTTTCTTTATAGAGAGATACGATGATCCCACAATAGTATACCTAGAAGTAAAGGGAATCAGGGGTTACGGGGAGCGGGCTGGAAATTGGACATGAGTTTGAGTTCGGATCGGTCAAGGCCCTGTGGGTGGCGGAGCGGGCCCAGGGGCCGAGTGGCCTGGTCCTGCTCCTACTTCTTGTGTTCTTTAGAGTTGAGGTTGGATCAGATCAGCCATGATCTCATTGAATGGCGGAGCAGGCTCGAGGGGCCGATTGGTCTACTCCTGCTCCTATTTCTTATGTTCTTATGTTCTTATACAAAGTATTAAATGGTATATAGATAGATAAGATAATCCCACAATAGTCTACAAGGTATTAAATGGTATATATATGGATAAGACAAACCCACTATATTAGTTCAAGGCCGTAAGAACATAAATAGGAGCAGGAGTGGGCCATACGGCCCCTCGAGCCTGCTCCGCCATTCAATAAGATCATGGCTGATCTTCTACCTCAACTCCACTTTCCCGCCCAATCTCCATATCCCTGATTCCCCTAGAGTCCAAAAATCTATCAATCTCCACCTTGAATATACTCAATGACTGAGCATCCACAGCCCTCTGGGGTAGAGAATTACAAAGATTCACAGTGAAGAAATTCCTCCTCATCTCAGTTTTAAATGGCCGACCCCTTATCCTGAGTCTATGCCCCCGAGTTCCAGACTCTCCAGCCAGGGGAAACAACCTCTCAGCATCTACCCTGTCAATCCCCTTCAGAATCTTGTATGTTTCAATGAGATCACTTCTCATTCTTCTAAACTCCAGAGAGTATAGGCCAAATCTACTCAATCAGGTCAAGAGGACATTAGTTTAAATTAACAAAAAATAAATTTAAATCAGTTAATAGGAAAAAAAAAAATTCTCCATCGGGTGATTTTTTGAGGGGAATAATCTACCAAATGATGTAATATAGTATTTGGAAACTTTAAAGACTAGCATTTATGCAGGACCTTTCAACCTCCCAGGACATCCCAACGCACTTTACAACCAATCACATACTTTTGAAGTGTAGTCACTGCTGTGATATAGGAAACATAGCAGCCAATTTGTGCACAGCAAGGTCCCACAAACAGCGCTGAGATAAATGACCAGATAGTCTGTTTGTAGTGGTGTTGGTTGAGGGAGCAATGTTGGCCAGGACACCGAGAAGAACTCCCCAACTCCTCTTCAAATAGTACCCTTTGGATCTTTCACATCCATCTCTACAGGCAGAGGTGTGGCATCTCGCCTGAAAGACGGCACCACTGACAATGCAGCACTCTTTCAGTACCGCGCTGAAGTATCAAGCCTAGATTATGGGCTCAAGTCCTGGAGTGGGGCTTGAACCCCTGACCTTCTGACTCAGAGGGGACAGGGTTACCGCTAAACCAAGTTGATACCTGCAGTTAGTTGCTAGGTTGGGTGAGTTGGAGGAATTAAATGAACACCAGTGGCCCCAGTGACCTTTTGACATTCATAACTTGCTTATCTCCATAAAATGGAAATGTTGGCCTACTTCGTAACAAGGACCAAGGTTGACATTGTTTGTGAGGCGTTGGGAATGGGGGAGAGAACGCGATGCGGGGCGGGAGGGAGGGAAAGGGGAGGGTGGGTGGGTGGGTGTAGAAGAGAAGGCTTTGGAGCATATAATTTCAGCTGTCAGTGAGTTTATAAAGACACCACTCAATCAAGATACACCGGTGCCAGCATTAACCGCAACGGCTAATCTCTGGTGATTTATGACAAACCACAAGGTATCCTGGGATGACCTGCGGCCTTGTAAATCACAGCCCCCCCTTTTTTTAAAAATCCTATGTTGAAGTCTCTCCCCTCCCCCTCCCTCCAGCTGCAGTTTCCTCTGAATGTAACATACACTGGCTTTCAGACGCCATTTGCCCAACGTGACACTGTCACTGGCACTGTAATGTGAATGAGGTGGTAATGCTCCCTCCACCCATTCACCTCCCCCCGGCCCCCCTGGCCCAGTGTGACTGAGGGCTTCTATTTTTTTTGCATTATATTTTTGTCAATTTTTTTTTGCCTTATACCACTCCTGTGAAGCACCTTGGGATGTTTTACTGTGTTAAAGGCGCTATATAAATACAAGTTGTTGTTGTTATTGTTTTATCTTAAATGAAAGAAAGACTTGCATTTATATGGAGCCTTTCACAACCTCAGGATGTCCCAAAGCATTTTACAGCCAATAGAATACTTTGCCGCTGTTGTAATGTAGGAAACACGACAGCCAGTTTGCGCACAGCAAGATCCCACAAACAGCAACATGATAATGACCAGATAATCTGTTCTTGTGATGTTGGTTGAGGGATAAATATTGGCCAGGACACCGGGGAGAACTTCCCTGCTCTTCTTTGAATAGCGTCGTAGGATCTTTTACGTCCACCTGAGGGGGCAGACGGGGCCTCGGTTTAACATCTCATCCAAAAGACGGCACCTCGGACAGTGCAGCGCTCCCTCAGTGCTGCACTGGAGTGTCGGCCTAGATTTTGTGCTCAAGTCCCTGGAGTAGAATTCGAACCCACAACCTTCTGACTTCGAGGCGAGAGTGGCTTTGGGATATTCTGAGGGTCTGATAAGTCGCTATATAAATGCAAGTTCTCTCTTGGTTTAATAAACATTTAACTGTAAGAAAGTTGACTGGATAAATGGGAGGTTCTACTATTCCAGTTGCACCTCATTGGGGTGCTTTAGATCAGCAGCGACTGTTTTTTTTCCCCCCACCGTCCAATTTTCTCCCTACAGGCACTGACTCATGTTCCACCTGTACTGGCTGCCCTCTGGTACCTCCTCCAAGGGCCCATTCTTCGTGCGTTGATCTAGATGGAACAGTGTTACCCATTTGACCATGAGCAACAGGACGGGCAACATCACTTCTCAGCCTGAGCCTGTCCTCGTCCACTTCTACCTATACATCCCATCAGCAATCAATGGGCGACGACCAGGGAAGGGGACGCTGGCAGTAGCTTTTATTTTCCTTTCTAGCCCAGTGGGTACTGAGGGCAATTTGTGGCCCCTGTTCACTGGGCAGTCGTAATGATCTTTTGCAGAGTGGGGCACTCTCTCCTGCTGCTCCTAAGGATATTCAGGTGGACCTTCCAGTGGAGGAAAGTTGCTTTCTTGCTAAAGACACAGTGTAGCAGAAAGCGGTTGGACCTGTTGCTCATTGACACCATGGTTGTTGATTTATCTTCTCCAGATTTACATGCGTTTGCCAGCCAGGCTGGGCGGGCACCACGTGTCAAATGGATGTGAACGAATGCGAGTCGCACCCCTGTGTGCATGGCGGGACGTGCCGTGACCGGGTCAATGGCTATGACTGCACCTGCCCAAAGGGTTTCAAAGGTAAGTGCCGGTAGTGAGGTAGACACCAGTGTCGCAAGGATTGTAAAACTCTGGAGGGGGGAGGAGGAGAAGAGGGGGAAGAGTGGAAGGAGGGGGAGGAGAAGGAAAGAGGGAGGTAGGGAGGGAAGAGGAGGTGAGGGGAAGGAGGAGGAGGGAGAGAGGGAAGTGGAAGGGGGAGGAGGTGGAGGGAGGTAGGGAGGGAAGAGGAGGTGAGGGGAAGGAGGAGGAGGGAGAGAGGGAAGAGGAAGGGGGAGGAGGTGGAGGGAGAGAGGGAAGGGGGAGGAGGTGAGGGGAAGGAGGTGGAGGGAGAAAGGGAAGAGGAAGGGGGAAGGAGGTGGAGGGAAGGACATTCATCCTGCTCTTGGTAACTCAAACCTCATTAAATTCACCTCAGTATCTTGCTGTGAGTACATCATCAAGGAGGCATTGCAGAAGCAGCTTTATTGAACATTTAATTTGTACTGTAATGCCTGGGAGTGTTTGATGAAGCAATGTTTAGGCGAGGCTTTACTCTGTATCTAACCCGTGCTGTGCCTGCCCTGGGAGTGTTTGATGCGTAGGCTCTTTCACTGTTCCTTCAGTCTTCTCCCCTACTATCCACTCTTTGCTCTGTTTACCAGTTTGAGCCATTTATTGCATTAAAGGCACTATATAAATCTAAGCACTTGTTGTAGAGAGGGCAGTAAATGGAGAGCAGATCTCGAGAGACTGTGCGGCTGTCCCTCCTGGGGAGGGTGGGTCAGTTGGGTGCGGGACCGCCCTCGCTGGCAGGAGGATGGGCGCTGCCAGCTCGTCACCCAGGTAACGATCCTTGAGTAACTCCTTTGTTGTGTGTTCTTTGCACTAGGCCAGACTTGCCAGATAAATCAAGACGACTGCCTCTCCAACCCCTGTTTGAACAAGGGTCAGTGCGTCGACGGCACTGCCAGCTACCTGTGCCAATGCGAGCTTCCCTACACAGGTACGCCAGCGCTTCCAATTGTTGACCCTCGATCAGTGTTCGCCTTTAATCGGTCCTCATAGCTTTGCAACGGCTCGGTGGGTAACTGCATCTGGTGTGTTGCTGAGCCATGCAGACCGGAGTGGGGGAGTTGGTGGGGTGGGGGGATTGGGGGTGCTGCCTGTCTGTATTTTGTCATTGCCCACCGAATTCCAAAGATTAGCCACCAAATTAGCTGCGAGTTTAGTTTGTGGCAGGTATTAGTGTTCAGGGTCTCTGGCTTGAGGTACACACCAGGCACCAGGTATGTATCACAAGGAGTTGATACGCTAATCTTTGCCGATTATATACAGAGATTCTCACTATGGGTTAAGCAGCCAGTTTCATGGTCTGTTACTGTTTTGTGGGCTGGACCCATTGGCATTAAAACTGTGGTGCAGTTCTGGAGGCTGGTTTAGGGTCATCCTTTGATTAGGGTGGTCCTGTGGTTTAGGGTCATCCTTTGATGAGGGTGGTCCTGTGGTTCGGGTGATCTTTTGATTTGGGTGGTCCGTTGAGATTTGGGGTGGTCCTTTGAGATTAGCCTGATCCGGTGGTTAGGGTGGTTCTGTGCTTGGCGTGCTTCTGAGGATAGCGTAATCCTGTGGTTAGCCTGATCCTGTGGTTAGAGTGAACCTTGCGTTAGCATAGCCCATCGGTTAACGGATCAGATGGGAGAGTTCCTGAGTGTGATTGTACAAAGCAGCTTCTGCTGTCTCAATGATACCAGGAGCTGGTCAATTTTCCCTAACTTGTTTTTCTTGCAGGTCCCCACTGCGAGACACTACTCGCCCCTTGTGCTCAGGACCCTTGTAAAAGTGGCGGCACTTGCATTGAGTCAGCGGACTACCTGGCATTCTCCTGCGTCTGCCCAGCTGGATGGAAAGGTGTGGTAATTCATTTTATTTCATTCTCCATTCCACCATCTCCAGAGACCGTGGAAGTGAAGCCCTCCCGTGGTTGGTTCCTAATCGACACATGCGCCCCATGCCAAGAACAAAGGTCGCAATGTCCATTGGTCACGTGACCTGCTGTTCCAGCTCCTCTGAATTGGCGACAAGCAAATGTGTGACATATCCATTAGCAACTCTTGGAAGCTGGCAAAATAAGTAAGAGCCTGAAAACATTTCCAGAGCAGGAGCAGCACGGGTTAGATACAGAGTATAGCTCCCTCTACACTGTCCCATCAACTTCTCCAAAGTCAGGTACAGCAGGGGTTGGATGCAGAGTAAAGCTCCCTCTACACTGTCTCATCAAACACTCCCAGGGCAGGTAAAGCACGGGTTAGATACAGAGCAAAGCTTCCTCTACACTGTCCCACTTCACCTGAGGAAGGAGCAAATCGATAGCTCCGAAAGCTTGTGATTTCAAATAAAACTGTTGGACTATAACCTGGTGTTGTGCGACCTCTCAATTTTGTCCACCCCAGTCCAACACCGGCATCTCCGCATCATGACCACTAAACACTCCCAGGGCAGGTACAGCACGGGTTAGATACAGAGTAAAGCTCCCTCTACACTGTCCCATCAAACACTCCCAGGGCAGGTACAGCACAGGTTAGATATAGAGTAAAGCTCCCTCTACACTGTCCCATCAAACACTCCCAGGTCAGGTACAGCATGGGTTAGATACAGAGTGAAGCTCCCTCTACACTGTCCCATCAAACACTCCCAGGGCAGGTACAGCACGGGTTAGATACAGAGTAAAGCCCCCTCTACACTGTCCCATCAAACACTCCCAGGGCAGGTACAGCACGGGTTAGATACAGAGTAAAGCTCCCTCTACACTGTCCCATCAAACACTCCCAGGGCAGGTACAGCACGGGTTAGATACAGAGTGAAGCTCCCTCTACACTGTCCCATCAAACACTCCCAGGGCAGGTATAGCACGGGTTAGATACAGAGTGAAGCTCCCTCTACACTGTCCCATCAAACACTCCCAGGGCAGGTATAGCACGTATTAAATGCAAAACCCTATGGGGGAGAAATTCAGTGTCGCCCATTTTGGGGTGCGAATATCGGCCGGGCGCAAAGTTTAGCGCCTGGCGCTAATTATCGCCTCCGACTGCAAAATTCGATTCTATCGCCCCTGGAGGTGATTTGAGCGCTAAATCAGGCGCTACACACCTCTCTTAAGTTGCAAACGTCGGGGAGCGAGGCGCTACCTCAGAACACTACCGAAGCTCAAACGATGCCAGTTACCATGGAAGCCAGACAGACTGGCGCCGTCCAGTTCTTAAAGGGGAGGGGCCATCTTGCTGGCCAGCCACTCCCTGCACATTGCAGCCTTGAATCTCGGCCTGGAGCGACCTCTAAAACAATCGTGTTGGAAGCACTAGGCCCAGGGATGGAGCTTGGCGCTTAGTAACCTTAAAAGTGGTGCTGAGGGCCAGAACTCCTTAGGACAGCGTTAAATCTTTCCAGACGTCTCTCTCCCTCTCAACCTGCGTGTACCAAAAATTTTGCCGACAAGAAAAGGCAGGAAGTGGCCGCCTTTAAATAGCGCTCCCCCAGCCACTTCCTGACTGCAAAACATTCCCCTCTACCTGTCGTTGCTAGCGGCAGGCGGCAAGGCAGGGGGCGCGACTCAATATCTGGTCCGGGGCGCTGCCGGGGCGTTGCACGCTCAACTGACGTCACGATCTGCGGGCGCAGGAGATTGTGGAGGTAGTGTTTAGCGCCGCCGCAAAATGTCTGGTCAATTTTGCGAGCGGCGCTAAAATCGCCGCACTCGGGCGCTAAGTTCCTAACGCCCCGTTAGCGCCCCCCGAAGGCGCTAATGGGAGGCGCTAAGCAACCGAATTTTTCCCCCTTTTGTTTGCCAGCCTGTGGCTGCCCTCTCTGGCTTGGGTAGGTGGGTTCTGTGGAGAGTTTGTGCACTCCATATCATTACAACAGTGACTACAATTCAAAAGAAGTTCATTGGTTGTAAAATGCTTCGAATGTCATAAAAGCATAGAAATTTACAGCACTGAAGGAGGCCATTCGGCCCATCGTGTCTGTGCCGGCCGAAAAAGAGCTATCCAGCCTCATCCCACTTTCCAGCTCTTGGTCTATAGCCTTGTAGGTTACAGCACTTCAAGTGAATATCCAAGTACTTTTTAAATGTGATGAGGGTTTCTGCCTCTACCACCCTCTGGGTGAAAAAAGTTCTCCTCAACTCCCCTCTAATCCTTCTACCAATTACTTTAAATGTATGCCCCTGGTTATTGACTGCTAAGGGAAACAGGTCCTTCCTATCCACTCTATCTAGGCCCCTCATAATTTTATACACCTCAATTAGATCTCCCCTCAGCCTCCTCTGTTCCAAAGAAAACAACCCCAGCCTATCCAATCTTTCCTCATAGCTAAAATTCTCCAGTCCTGGCAACATCCTCGTAAATCTCCTCTGTACCCTCTTGAAGGTCATGGAAGGTGCTATATAAATGCAAGTCTTTCTTTCATATCGAGCAAACAGAAACTTTATCTATGTCGATTTCTCAGTAAGTTGATTTGGAAACTGTGAAGTATGAGGTCTGGTCTTCCAGACACTGTCAGATACTCGGTTCAGTACCCAGTTTGCTGAGTTAACTTATCTCAGGAGAGATGCTACATCTGATTTGGATGAGGGGACCAAATGTAATATATCCAAGTTTGCTGATGATACAAAGCTAGGTGGGAATGTAAATTGTGAGAAGGATGCAAAGAGGCTTCAAGGGGATATAGACAGGCTAAGTGAGTGGGCAAGAACATGGCAAATGAAATATAATGTGGAGAAATGTGAAGTTATCCACTTTGGTAGGAAAAATAGAAAAGCAGAGTATTTTTTAAATGATGAGAGATTGGGAAATGTTGGTGTTCAGAGGAACCTGGGTGTCTTAGTACACGAATCACTGAAAGTTAACATGCAGGTACAGCAAGCAATTAGGAAAGCAAATGGTATGTTAAGGAAGGATATACTTGCCATAGAGAGAGTGCAACGAAGGTTCACCAGACTGATTCCTGGGATGGGGGGATTGTCCTATGAGGAGAGATTGAGTAGACTAGGCCTATATTCTCTAGAGTTTAGAAGAATGAGAGGTGATCTCATTGAAACATATAAAATTCTTACAGGGCTTGACAGGTTAGATGCAGGGAGGATGTTTCCCCTGGCTGGGGAGTTTAGAACCAGGGGTCACAGTCTCTGAATAAGGGGTCGGACATTGAGGACTGAGATGAGGAGAAATTTCTTCACTCAGAGGGAGGTGAATCTTTGGAATTCTCTACCCCAGAGGGCTGTGGAGGCTCAGTCTTTGAGTATATTCAAGACAGAGATCGATAGATTTTTGGATATTAAGGGAATCAAGGAATATTGGGATGGTGCAGGAAAGTGGAGATGAGGTAGAAGATCAGCCATGATCTTATTGAATGGCGGAGCAGGCTCGAGGGGCCATATGGCCGACTCCTGCTCCTATTTCTTATGTTCTTATGTTCTAACTGGCCTCAGATTAAATGAGTTTAAGGAGAGAGGGGGAAATAATCAGTCACGGTCCAGTAAACCCTGGCTGGGAAGAGCACGTGTGTGGATATCAGGTACAGCTACAATCAGTACGGCATGGTGAGGTTCTCCCTGACACTCACTGCCTTGGCTCATAGGAACAGGAGGAGGCCATTCAGCCTCTCAAGCCTATTTAGCCATTCAATTAGATCCCGGCTGATCTGTATCTTAACTCCATCTCCCCGCCTTGGTTCCATGACCCTTAATACCCTTGGCCGAAAAAATAATCTATCAGTCTTGAAATTTTGAAATTTTCAATTGACCCCCCAGCCTCAACAGTTTTTTTTGGTGGGGAGGGAGAGTTCCAGATTTCCACTACCCTTTGTGTGAAGAAGTGCTTCCTGACAGCACTCATGAAGAATAACCACTCCCATGAGGGACGAGAGGGCGTCCCTGTGGAGGGCGGAGTCAGACTTTGCAGGGAATCAATTACTAAAAGCAGCTGTAATTTATTTTTCTTTGCAGGACGGGTTTGTGAGGAGGACATTGATGAATGTGTCTCTATCCCCTGCCTCAATCGAGGGGTGTGCCAGAACTCAGATGGTGGGCACGTTTGCAAATGCCAACCGGGCTACACCGGCCGGCTATGTGAGGTGGACATCGATGACTGCTCACCCAGTAAGTGACGAGCCGGTCGGCTTGCCTTTCTTATCTCCCCGCAGTTTTCTCCTCTTCCTTCCCTCCCTTCCCCCCCCAATATCCTGTCCCGCATACTGTTCTGGGACTGAAAGGTCAAGGCAGCAGCCTGTTCCTCGGCCACTACTGCTGCCATATTGAAACCGGCATCTGATCAAGTAGCACAGATCAACTCGTCTTCTGATTTCCCACTCCTACCCCCACGGCCTACATTATGAGCAAATGTGGGTGAGAATTAGATTAAACTACTCATGTCATTCCACACTGCAGCCCCTCCTCTCCCTCTCAGCTCCCTCCTCTTCCTCTCAGTTCCCTCCTCTCCCTCCCCTCATCTCCTCTCCTCTCCCCCTCCTCTCCCCTTCATCTCCGCTTCCTCGCCCTTCCCACTTCCCCTCCCCTCCCCCTCCCTCCTCTCTCCCTGCTCTCCCCTTCATCTCCACTTCCTATCCCCTCCCTCGCTCCCCCTCCGCTCTCCCTCCTCTCCTCTTCCTCTCCCCTCCCACTTCCCCTCCTCTTCCCTCTCCTCCTCCTCTTTTCCTCTCCCCGTCCTCTCCTCCTCTGCATGGCAGCCAATTTGCGCACAGCAAGCTCCCACAAACAGCAATGAGATAAATGACCAGATAATCTGTTTTAATGATGTTGGTGGGGGGATAAAAAAATTGAGCAGGCCATCCCGGCTCTTCTTTGAAACAGTGCCATGGAATTTTTCACATCCACCTGAGAGAGCAGACGGGGCCTCGGTTTAACGTCACATCCGAAAGACGGCACCTCCGACAGTGCAGCGCTCCCTCAGCACTGCACTGGGAGTGTCAGCCAAGATTCAGTGCTCAAGTCTGTGGAGTGGGAACTTGAACCCACCACCTTCTGGCCCAGAGGGGAGAGTGCTACCCACTGAGCCACGGCTGACCCCTGAGAAAACACTAGCTGAAACATGGGGGTCGCAGGCGTTGACCTGTTGTCGGTGCTGTAACAGTCTCTGATTTCATACTTCAGTTATGTGGAGAGACTGGAGAAGCTAGGATTGTTCACCTTGGACCAGAGAAGTTTAAGGGGAGACCTAATAGAAATGTCCAAAATTATTTGGGCCAGAAATTCGGCTCTCCGGCTTCCCGCAGGTGCAAGGATCGTGCGTGTACTTACCTACCGCGCCTGCCGTTGTGCTTCGGGCCCACGAGGAATTCGGGTCCTGGGCCTCCTGCAGCTGCCGGCGCGCAGTGCTTGCGTATCCCAGGGGCGCAGTTAGTTCGAAGCGTCCCCTGGGATCACGTGGGCCATGGAGAGCCAATCGGAGCAGGGAATCTCCATTCATAGATTTTGACAGGAAGACCTGTCAAATCTATGGATAGAGATCGGCCCAAAACCTCACTAAAACTTCAAATAAATTAAAAAAAAAAACATCACATTGTTAAAATAACTATAAATTACATAAATTAACTACTTTAAACAAAAATTTAAATTTTTGAAAAATTAATTACACTTTTTAACGGTGCTAAAAATAAACTTACCTTTCTTTAAAGTATGTAAAAAAGATAAACCTGTTGAAAAAATGTTTAAATTGTACTTAATTCATCACTTACCTTGTTAAAAGCAGGCCTTGCGCCTCCTTTTTAAATGTGCAGCTTTTCCATACTTACCCTCACGGAGAAACCTGAAAAAGAAAACGAAGTTCGCTGCGTGCGCGCTGCCTCTCCGGCGTACGCGTTCGACCTCTGAACCCCTTCCTTCAGGGGAACGAAAGTTCCGGTTTCCAGCGCATGCGCAGTGCATGCGTGAAACCGGCACTTTCGTTGGGTCTACGGGTGAGTACACAGCGCGTACTCACCCGCGGAGACCCGAATTTCTGGCCCTTCAAGATGTTTTAAGAACATAAAAACATAAGAAATAGGAGCAGGACTCGGCCATACGGCCCCTCGAGCCTGCTCCACTATTCAATAAGATCCTGGCTGATCTTCGACCTCAACTCCAGTTTCCCGCCCGATCTCCCTATCACTTGATTCCCCTAGAGTCCAAAAATCTATCGATCTCAGCCTTGAATATCCTCAAAGACTCAGCATTCACAGCCCTCTGGGGCAGAGAATTCCAAAGATTCACAACACTCTGAGTGAAGAAATTCCTCCTCATCTCAGTCTTAAATGGCCGACCCCTTATCCTGAGACTATGCCCCCTAGTTCTAGACTCCCCAGCCTCTCAGCATCTACCCTGTCAGTCCCCCTCAGAAACTTGTATGTTTTGATTGAGCAAGTCGGGAGAAACTGTTTCCTCCGGCAAGCGGGTTAGCAACCAGAGCACATATATTTTAAAATAATTGGCAAAAGAACTAAAGGGGAAATGAAGAGAATCTTTTCACACCGAGAACTGTTAAGATCTGGAAGGGCGGTGGAAGCAGATTCCGCAGGAACTTTCAAAGGGCCATTGGTCATGTACTTGAAGAGGACTAATTTGCAGGGTTCTGGGGCGAAAGCTGGGGTGTGGGGCTAAATTGGACAGCTCTTTCAAAGAGCCGACACAGTCTCTTATTTCCTGATTATAAACTGTTGCTGAGGAGGGACTGGATAACATTGAGTGGCCCGTCGTCCAAACATTGGGATGTTAGCAAGAATTACTGGGATGTTCAGGTCGATAGGACAACCAGTACTGGGGGCGTCAATCATTTTGATGATTACAGTACAACTAATTACAAGCAGTAACGAGGCAGTAAGTGCAAAAGATGGATTGTACCCCAATCCTTTGGAGAACAGGAGACCATGTGTCGAAACTGTTTGTTCTGTACTCCTGTTCCTCGCTCTTCCCCCTTAAGGCAGGACCCCAACTCCACGACCATGTCACCACCCACCCTCAGCCAATCACTGACACTGTAGACCCTGTAATCCATATATGGGCACGCTTCCATTTTGTTCCTCCCTGACTCTTTTCAGCAGTTTTGCAGCAGCACACTGCAGTAAGACAGTTTAGGATAACATGGTGGGGGGGGGAGAGAGTCAAATGAGACGTAACCTCCTGATGTCCTTTGCTCCTAGACCCGTGCCACAATGGTGGCTCCTGCGAGGACCAAGTAGGCTCCCTTGTGTGCTCCTGTCCAGCGGGGTTCACCGGCGAGCGTTGCCAGGACGACGTCGACGAATGCGCCAGCGACCCGTGCCAGAACGGGGCCGTCTGCAACGACTATGTCGACGGGTACACCTGCAGCTGCCCGCTGGGGTACGACGGCATCCACTGTGAGAACGACATTCCGGACTGCACCCCGAGGTACGGATAACGGATCACGGGCACCGGTGAACAAACTTACATTTATACAGCACCTTTCACCATCTCAGGACATCCCAAAGCGCTTCACAGCCAATGAAGTACTTTTTTGAAGTGTAGTCACTGTTGTAATGTGGGAAACGCGGCAGCCACTTTGCACCCAGACAAGCTCCCACAAATAGCAATGTGATGATGACCAGATAATTTGTTTTCAGTGATGTTGGTTGAGGGGTAAATATTGGCCAGGACACCCCTGCTCGTCTTCGAATAGTGGCCATGGGATCTTTTACTTCCACCTGAGAGAGCAGACAGGGCCTCGGTTTAATGTCTCATCTGAAAGACGGCTCCTCCGACAGTGCAGCGCTCCCTCAGCACTGCACTGGGAGTGTCAGCCTGGATTATGGGCTCAAGACTTTGGGGTGGGACTTAAAGCGACGACCTTCTGACTCAGAGGCGAGCGCGCTACCCACTGAGCCACGGCTCACACCGTATCGACAATCTGATGCACTGTGACCTTGGGCCTCAAATGGTCAAGGTGGTTGAGTTTAGCGGAGCAACCTGTTCTTGGCTGCTCTGGGGCTGAGCGGCCAGGATAACCCGGAGGCTTTCCTTACGCCCCCATTCCCTGCTTGGGGAATTTGAAAGAGCGCCGCCTTCGTTCAGAGAATTCGACCGCAGCCGTTGGTTGACGATTCCCGCCTCGGACAGGCCGCATTCGAAGCCAGGCTCCTGGGTGCCCCAGGTGCCAGTGGGCAGTGTTACTGTACCCGTTCCTTCAGTGTCTGCTGGGCAGAGAGACACAACCCCAGCACTTTGAAACATCCTCCACCCCCCCAGATTAAAGTGCCAGGGAGTGGAGAAACTAAGGGGGTGGTGGGAGGGGGTGGGGGAGGAGGCCTTAACTTGTCGTACAGTTTCTACAGTGCTAGCGATCTGCCAACTACCCCAGGGTCTTGGTGCGGACCGCTTCAGTAGAGGGGGGCGGGGGTCTTACTGTATTACTGTGGTCAATGAATGGTTTGCACCCGAAATATTGGGAGCAATTTTAAACTAGCCCCTCATCGGAAAACTGATGTCAGAGCCCACAGGCGCCTGCGCCCGCCAGAACCCGCTGTCTCATCGAGAGCCTTTTTTAAATTCCGCAGCTCGTGTCTGAACGGAGGTACGTGTGTCGACCGAATCGCCAACTTCTCCTGCCACTGCCCGGCCGGCTTTGCGGGTCAATACTGCCAGCAGGAAATAAACGAGTGCGACTCGCAGCCCTGTCTGAACGGAGGCACCTGCCAGGACGGCTATGGGGCCTACAAGTGCTCCTGCGCGCAGGGCTACTCCGGCAACAACTGTCAGGTAACGAGGCGGCGGAGGAAATGGAGGATCTGCCAGTCGCCGTGACGGATAAGGCGGCAACGCTCCTGAGGTCGCAAAGGCCGGGTGCGTTCTCGGTCCGGTGGCTCATTAGGAGCAGGAGTCGGCCATACGGCCCCTCGAGCCTGCTCTGCCATTCAGTAAGATCATGGCTGATCATTGTCCTCTACTACACTTTCCCGCCCGATCCCCATATCCCTTGATTCCCCTAGAGTCCAAAAATCTAGCGATCTCTGTCTTGAATATACTCAAAGACTCAGCATTCACAGCCCTCTGGGGCAGAGAATTCCAAAGATTCACAACCCTCTGAGTGAAGAAATTCCTCCTCATCTCAGTCTTAAATGGCCGATCTCTTATCCTGAGACAATGCCCCCTAGTTCCAGACTCTCCAGCCTCTCAGCATCTACCCTGTCAAGCCCTCTAAGAATTCAATTAGATCATGGCTGATCTGCACCCCAACCCCATTTACCCGCCTCTACACACATGCGGACTTTATAGTCTTCTGTGGCCATTTTGTCCCGTGGACGTGCGATTAAAGCCAAGATTACCTGAGATTAACATTTTTTTAATCCTGAGATTAATCGTAATTTTTTTTTAAAATCGCTTGACACCTAATTAAAAACCTTTTTGCCTGACTTCCATTCGTGCTCCTCATTTCCTCATTTTTATCTTGCGCATCCCCTCCCTCCCCCAAACCCCCTCCCCGGTATTGAACCCTTGACCACAGTGAAGGATTTCCCTGGGGCAATTCTGTCAAATCCTTTCATGGTCTTTGAAACTCGACGTCTCCTCTTTTCCAAAGAAAACAGATGCAACTTCCTTAGGTTTTCCTCACAACTTGATCTTCTGATAGGCTTGGTGCAAAAGACCACATCCTGTTTGGTGGTGGAAGCCTTCCAGCCCTCCGATATCACCGTGCAGCGCAATGTTATGCTCGTCCAGGAATAATGGGAGGCGCTTGGTGTGAACAGAATGATGGCTCCACCAGTAATGTGGGGGGTGTAACGTCAAGTCACTGAAAGGTTATCAGTCAGTGAGATGTTTTGATGGTTGCTGTTTCCTTCAGTGCTGCAGTCTCATTAATCTACTACACATACAAATTAGGAGCAGGAGTAGGCCACTCGGCCCCTCGAGCCTGCTCCGCCATTCAATAAGATCGTGGCTGATCTGATTACTCCACATTCCCGCCTACCCCCGATAACCTTTCACCCCCTTGCTTACCAAGAATCTATCTACCTCTGCCTTAAAAATATTCAAAGACTCTGAGGAAGAGAGTTCCAAAGACTCACAACCCTCTGAGAAAAAAATTCTCCTCATCTCTGTCTTAAATGGGCGACCCCTTATTTTTAAACAGTGACCCCTCGTTCTAGATTCTCCCACAAGAGGAAACATCCTCTCCACACCCACCCTGTCCAGACCCCTCAGGATCTTAAATAAAGACAGAAAATGCTGGAGATACTCAGCAGGCCAGGCAGCATCTGTGAAGAGAGAAACAGAGTTAACGTTTCAGGTCGATGACCTTGCGTCAGAACTGGAAAAAAGCAGGAAATGGAACAGATTTTTAGCAAGTGTATGCTTCAATCAAGTCACCTCTTCCACTTCTAAACTCCAGCGGATACAAGCCTAGCCTGTCCAACCTTTCCTCATAAGACAGGATCTACCTAGCACGTTAACCGACCGTGACTAATGCTGTTTACTTTTCAAAATACCTCACTCGCAGAAACTTCAGCCGCCCGGACCTGTTCCGCCATTCAATTAGATCGCAGCTGATCTTCACCTCAGCTCCATTTACCCGCCTGTGCTCCAGATCCCTCGATACCCTTCCCCAACAAAAAAATCTAGCGATCTTAGTCGTGAAACCTCCAATTGACCCCCAGCCTTTTCGGGGGAGGGGGGAGAGTTCCAGATTTCCACTACCCTTTGTGTGAAGAACTGCTTCCTGACATCACCCTTGAACGGCCTAGCTCTAATTTTAAGGTTATGCCCCCTTGTTCTGGACTCCCCCACCCGAGGAATTAGTTTCACTGTATCTTATCGGCTCCTCTGATCATTTTAAAGACCGTGACCAGTTCACCCCTCAATCTCCTATACTTGAGGGCGATTGGTATGTAAACGCACTGCCCCATACAGAGCAGGATGGTTCCAGGTTCCACCTGAATTTCAGCTGTCGGCTCATCTCAGCCAGGGTACTACAACTTGGCCTCAGTGACCCTCGGCCGGAAAGGGGGGCGGGGGGGGTACATCCGCCAGGGGGTTTCCTGGTCCTGACGGCCAGGCGGTGACTGCTGCCTGGGAAGCGCGTGCACGCCAACGCCACGCGATGACGGGAGCGCGGGCCCCACTGCCGAGGCCTCGCAGCGGTGGGAATCTTGCCCACGCCCGCGGTCTCAGCTCGCAGGCGGGCGATGGCCAGCTGAGCTAGAGTCCGGAGGCAACCAGCGCCAGGGAACCACTCCCCAGTAAGAGTCCACACCTTCCGGACAAAGTAGGGGAAAGCACCCATGTTAAACAAAAAAGGTTCCAATCCAAAATTCCCACAGAGCACCAAATCATCGTGTTTTATCAGGTAGATTCAAACTCGTCAACAGCAACAACAACTTGTATCTATATAACACCTTTAACATAATGAACCATCCCAAGATGATGCGGAGATGCCGGTGTTGGACTGGGGTGGACAAAAGTGAGAAGTCGCACAACACCAGGTTATAGTCCAACAGCTTTATTTGAAATCACAAGCTTTCGGAGCTGCTGCCCCTTCATCAGGTGAAGTGAAGAGATGCATATAGTCACAGCATATATAGTCAGAGAACACTGCCAGATGACTACAGTTAATCTTTCCAACTGCCCTCTATCAGTTTCTGCTCGACGATTTTGCATTGTCGTGTGTCTCGAAGGCCGCCTTGGAGAACGCTTACCCAAAGATCGGAGGCTGAATGTCCTTGACTGCTGAAGTGTTCCCCGAATGCCACATTTGACCCCTTGTGACCCCACCTCATTGTCTCTGATGTAATGTTTTCCTGACTGACCTGTTTGGACACCATCCACACCTTTGATTGCCGTGATTATCTCTCTGCCGAGGTGTGATAAAGGGCAGTTGGAAAGATTAACTGTAATCATCTGGCAGTGTTCTCTGACTATATAGGCTGTGCCTATATGCATCTCTTCACTTCACCTGACGAAGGAGCAGCGCTCCGAAAGATTGCGATTTCAAATAAAGCTGTTGGACTATAACCTGGTGTTGTGCGACTTCTCACATTTATCCCAAGATGCTTCACAGGTGGAGCCATCGTCCCGTTCACACCAAGCACCTCCCAGTATTCCTGGATGACCGTGAGATTCCGATGCGTGGTGTAAGAGATTGAGGGGTGAACTGGTCACGGTCTTTAAAATGATCAAAGGAGCCGAGAGGATACAGTGAAACTAATTCCTCGGGTGGGGGAGTCCAGAACAAGGGGGCATAACCTTAAAATTAGAGCGAGGCCGTTCAAGGGTGATGTCAGGAAGCACTGCTTCACACAATGGGTAGTGGAAATCTGGATAGCGGAGGACTGAAAGGCTGTCCACCACCAAAGAAGATGTGGTCTTTTGCACCAAGCCTATCAGGAGGTCAAGTTGTCAGCACTATGATCACGGAGGTTGGCTTTTGTGTCGTTGTAATCGGAGAATCACAGAATCTTACAGCACCGAAGGAGGTCATTCGGCCCATCGTGCCTGTGCCGGCTCTTTGAAAGAGCTGTCCAATTAGTCCCACTCCCCCCTGCTCTTTCCCCGTAGCCCTGCACATTTTTTTCCTTTTCTAGTATTTATCCAATTCCCATTTGAAAGTCACGATTGAATCGGCTTCCACCGCCCTTTCAGGCAGCGCATTCCAGATCACAACAACTCGCTGCGTAAAAAATAAAATTCTCATCTTCCCCCTTTGGCTTTTTTGCCAATTATCTTAGTTATCGAAACATAAACTGTGGAACTCCTCACGTCTCTTCCTCCTACGGTCTACAGCCTTTTCAAAGCCAAGCTTGGTGTCACCCAATGACTATCTCTTGACCTTCTCTCGTACTGTGTCAACATTGCTGGTGTGCGGAGCCTTGGCACTGGGGCTTGTCCTGCACCACGGTCCCTTCACCCAGCCTGCCTGAGCCAACACTGGTCCGTCGTTCACTGTTCCTTTCGTTAACCCGTAGACTCTGATCAACTGGTGTGCCAAACCCGTGTGCAAGAACGATGGCAAGTGTGAGCAAGTGGGCACGACCTTCCACTGCGAGTGCAAGACCGGCTGGTCGGGTCTTTACTGCGATGTACCTAAAGTGTCCTGTGAGGTCGCTGCCGGCAAGTTGGGTAAGTGGTTGGGAAATAGTTCAATCCCGGTTATTTCTGCTCAGTGCACCGTTGGCTGTGGAATAATAGCGTACTCGACACTGGCCATGGTTTGAGGAGAAGGAGGGGGGCAAGATTGTGAAAGATCTTGAAGGGAGAGAGAGGAGATGAACAGGATCAGTAGGGCTGGTTGAGAGAAAGAAGACTGGATAATATCACCGTGAGGGATGTATGAGAGAGAGAGGGGTCTGGGCAGGTGATGATAGGGGTCGGGTGAAACAGAGAGAGAGAGAGAGGGGTCTGGGCAGGTGATGATAGGGGTCGGGTGAAACAGAGAGAGAGAGAGAGAGGGGTCTGGGCAGGTGATGATAGGGGTCGGGTGAAACAGAGAGAGAGAGGGGTCTGGGCAGGTGACGATAGGGGTCGGGTGAAACAGAGAGAGAGAGAGAGGGGCCTGGGCAGGTGATGATAGGGGTCGGGTGAAACAGAGAGAGAGAGGGGTCTGGGCAGGTGATGATAGGGGTCGGGTGAAACAGAGAGAGAGAGAGAGGGGTCTGGGCAGGTGATGATAGGGGTCGGGTGAAACAGAGAGAGAAAGAGAGGGGTCTGGGCAGGTGATGATAGGGGTCGGGTGAAACAGAGAAAGAGAGAGAGGAGACTGGGCAGGTGATGATAGAGGTCGGGTGAAACAGAAAGAGAGAGAGAGAGAGAGAGAGGGGTCTGGGCAGGTGATGATAGGGGTCGGGTGAAACAGAGAGAGAGAGAGAGAGGGGTCTGGGCAGGTGATGATAGGGGTCGGGTGAAACAGAGAGAGAGAGAGAGGGGTCTGGGCAGGTGATGATAGGGGTCGGGTGAAACAGAGAGAGAGAGAGGGGTCTGGGCAGGTGATGATAGGGGTCGGGTGAAACAGAGAGAGAGAGAGAGAGGGGTCTGGGCAGGTGATGATAGGGGTCGGGTGAAACAGAGAGAGAGAGAGAGGGGTCTGGGCAGGTGATGATAGGGGTCGGGTGAAACAGAGAGAGAGAGAGGGGTCTGGGCAGGTGATGATAGGGGTCAGGTGAAACAGAGAGAGAGAGAGAGAGAGAGAGAGAGGGGTCTGGGCAGGTGATGATAGGGGTCGGGTGAAACAGAGAGAGAGAGAGAGGGGTCTGGGCAGGTGATGATAGGGGTCGGGTGAAACAGAGAGAGAGAGAGAGGGGTCTGGGCAGGTGATGATAGAGGTTGGGTGAAAGGGAGCGAGAGAGAGAGAGAGGGGTCTGGGCAAGATCACGGTGGGGCTGGGCAAGAGGCAGTAGGACCAGGAAGAGTAAGATTTAAGGTAATTGGCAAAAGGACTAGTGGGGAGACGAGGAGAATTTATTTTACGCAGCGAGTTGTTATGATCTGGAATGCGCTGCCTGAACGGGCGGTGGAAGCAGATTCAGTAGTAACTTTCCCAAATGGGAATTGGATAAATACTTGAACAGGAAAATGTTGCAGGGCTATGAGGAAAGAGCAGGGGAGTGGGACTAATCGGATCGCTCTTTCAAAGAGCCGGCACAGGCACGATGGGCCAAATGGCCTCCTTGTTTGCTGTAAGATTCTAAGATTCAATGATCAGGCTGGGAAAATGGAGATGAGAATGTCATAATGGGAGTGGGCAAGAGAGAGGAGACTGGGCAAGATAATCATGGGGCAAAGTAATCATGGAGTAAGGGGCATGAGAAAGAGAGAAGCAGACTGGATATCTCTTTCTATCACTTTACTCCTGTGTCTATATCTTTCATCGTTTTACTCTCCGATGGATGGATAGATGGATCGAAAGATAGACACATGCCTCTTTATCTATGTCTGTCTTACTGGCTTTGTTCGTGTGTATGTGGTCAGTCCCCCTCATATCAGGCCATTCTAAATAAGCACAAAAAGTATAGCACAGGTAGAGACATAGGAGCAGGAGGAGGCCATTCAGCCCCTCGAGCTTGTTACGCCATTCAATGAGGTCGTGGCTGATCTGTATCTTAACGCCATCTACAGCAATAACAACTTGTATTGAGACTTGGAGGCTCAGGTTCATAGATCATTAAAATGTCATGAACAGGTACAGAAAATAATCAGAAAGGCTAATGGAGTGCTGGCCTTTATATCTAGAGGACTGGAATACAAGGGGGGTAAAAGTTATGCTGCAGCTGTACAAAGCCCTGGTTAGACCACACCTGGAGTACAGTGAGCAGTTCTGGGCACTTGGAGGGAGTGCAGCGTAGGTTTACCAGAATGATACCCGGACTGCAAGGGTTAAGTTACGAGGAGAGATTACACAAATTAGGGTTATATTCCCTGGAATTTAGAAGGTTAAGGGGTGATTGGATCGAAGTTTTCAGGATATTAAGGGGAACAGATAGGGTAGATAGAGAGAAACTATTTCTGCTGGTTGGGGATTCTAGAACTAGGGGGCAGAGTCTAAAAATTAGAGCCAGACCTTTCAGGAGTGAAATCAGGAAACACTTCTACACACAAAGGGTGGTAGAAGTTTGGAACTCTCTTCTGCAAACAGCAATTGATGCTGGATCAGTTGTTAATTTTAAATCTGAGATTGATAGCTTTTTGTTAATCAAAGGTATTAAGGGATACGGGCCAAAGGCGGGTATCTGGAGTTAGGTCGCAGATCAGCCATGATCTCATTGAATGGCGGAACAGGCTCGAGGGGCTGAATGGCCTCCTCCTGTTCCTAGGTTCCTATTTATATAGCGCCTTTAACGTAGTAAAACGTCCCAAGGCGCTTCACAGGAATATTATAAGGCAAAAAATTGACATAAGGACAACCATCAGAGTTACGGTTGAGTTTGTGTTAGACCAGTTCCTATCAATTGATTCTTTGCACTGTTTCCTTCTGTCCGGACGTCGGCCCTCACCTCTGCTCGCTCCAGGTAGACAGATATGTGCTAAGGGCCGAAGTTGCCTCTGTAACACTGACGGCACCGGCCTGTTGAAAGCTGCGTAGGTAAAGGTGCCACCACAATGTGGAACTGGACCATGCAAACCGAGAAGGTCCCAGTTCTGAGCCTTGGACTGTAACCGCAGCTGCACAGATGCTAAAATTGGCCTCAGCACCCGAAAGTGACCCCTGCTGGATAGTACAAAAGCAAAAATACTGCGGATGCTGGAAATCTGAAATAAAAACAGGAAATGCTGGAAATACTCAGCAGGCCAGGCAGCATCTGTAGAGAGAGAAATAGAGTTAACGTTTCAGGTCGATGACCCTTCGAGAACTAGACTGGGTTTCAGTGTGGTGCGCTCCCCACGGTCAAATAGTCAACGTTGGATATCTTATGTCTTACACATGAACAGTGGCTGTTTGGGCAATGTGCCAATGAGCTTCTGGCAGCCATCCAGTGTATGTCAGCTGTGACTCAGTGGGTAGCACTCTTGTCTACTGCGTCAGAAGGTTGTGGGTTCAAGCCCCACTCCAGGGACTCGAGCACGTAATCCAGGCTGACACTCCAGTGCAGTGCTGAGGGAGCGCTGCGCTGTCGGAGGTGACGTCATTCTGAGACTTTAAACCGAGGCCCCATCTGCTCTCTTGGGTGGACGTAAGAGATTCCCACGGCCACTATTTCGAAGAAGAGCTGGGGAATTTTCCCTGGTGTCCTGGGCCAATATTTATCCCTCAACCGACATCACTATAAAAAAAGATTATCTGATCATTATCATATTACATGCTTGTGGGATCTTACTATTGGCAAATTTCACTGCCGCGTTTCCTACATTACAACAGTGACTACATTTCAAAACAGTACTTCATTGGTTGTAAAGTGCTTTGGGACGTCCTGAGGTTATGAAAGGCGCCAAATAAATGAAGTCTTTAAAATACGGATATCAGTGCGATCAGGACCCAGTGCTAACGGTTAGCCTCTGGTTTAATTAATAGGACTCAATTGTCTGTTGGAAATCAAACAACCCACTGCGTGATGTTGGGGATTTACTCCCGAACTGTCTAAGCTGTCCTTGGAGTATTAGCTGTGGCTCGGTGGGTAGCACACTTGCCTTCTGAGTCAGTAGGATTGTAGGTTCAAGTCCTACTCCAGGGACTTGAGCACATAAAGCTAGGCTGACATTCCAGTACAGTGCTGAGGGAGTGCTGTACTGTTGGAGGTGCCGTCTTTCGGATGAGGCCCTGTCTGCTCTCTCAGGTGGACGTAAAAGATCCCACGGCCACTATTTTGAAGAAGAGCAGGGGAGTTCTCCCCGGTGTCCTGGGGCCAATATTTATCCCTCAACCAACATAACAAAAACAAGATTCTCCGGTCATTATCACATTGCTGTTTGTGGGAGCTTGCTGTGCGCAGATTGGCTGCCGCGTTTCCCACATTACAGCAGTGACTACATTCCAAAAGTACTTCATTGGCTGTAAAGCGCTTTGAGGCGTCCGGTGGTCAGGAAAGACGCTGTATAAATGCGAGCCGTTCTTTTCTCTCCAACCAGGGGTGGATGTCATGCAGCTGTGCCAGAATGGCGGGCAGTGTATCGATGCGGGAAACTCCCATTACTGCCAGTGCCCGGCTGGATTTGAGGGCAGCTACTGCGAGACGCAGGTCAACGAGTGCCAGCACGACCCGTGTCAGAATGGAGCCACCTGTCTCGACTTAATCGCAAAGTATTCCTGCCAGGTACTGGGTCCCCGCCTCCCCTGGGCAGCTCCTCCCCGGTAAAAGCTGTAAATCTAGTCTGTTTAAATGTCTATGTATTTTCACCCATCACCCCCCCATGCTCGCTGACCTACATTGGCTCCCGGTCCGGCAACGCCTCGATTTTAAAATTCTCATCTTGTGTTCAAATCCCCTCCATGGCCTTGCCCCCTCCCTATCTCTGTAATCTCCTCCAGCCCTACAACCCCCCGAGATCTCTGCCCTCCTCCAATTCTGGCCTCTTGCGCATCCCTGATTTTCATCGCTCCACCATTGGCGGCCGTGCCTTCAGCTGCCCGGGCCCCAAGCTCTGGAATTCCCTCCCTAAACCTCTCCGCCTCTCTCTCCTCCTTTAAGATGCTCTTTAAAACCTACCTCTTTGACCAAGCTTTTGGTCACCTGCCCTAATATCTCTTTATGTGGCTCGGTATCAAATTCTGTCTGATAACGCTCTTGTGCAGCACCTTGGGACGTTTGGCTACGTTAAAGACGCTATATAAATGCAAGTCGTTGTTGCTGCTGTTGTTGACAAAGTACAGCCTTCCAGCCTTAACGTTGCATTTAACAAACATTGGGCAACATCGCTACCTGCTGGCGGACCAATGGAACTACATCACATTTTCTGCTTTTTTCCCCCATTATCTGTGTACAATAACTATCCGACTCTGAATTACACACGATTTACAGGATTTAAAAATACTCTAAGAGCTAAAAATTGAGTCGCGCCCCATTTGGGGCGCTAACCTCGCCGGGGCGCTACTTTTAGCGCCCCGAAAAAATTAGCGGCCCCGCGCCGGAACTTCAGTGGTTGCGCCCCAAGAGGGAAGCGGGGCGCCACTGGAAGCACCCCGCATCCCTCTTGGGGCGCTGCGAGGGAATATCCTGGCGCTACGTGGCGCTGCGGCACGTCGCGCCGCGGTATTGCAGGCCTTCCTCCCCTTCTTAAAGGGGAGGGACCCTGCGCAGCGCGAACCGGGGCCCAGCTGGGCCCCCAGGGATCGGGAGTGCCGGCAAAAGAGCCCGGCACTCAAGAGAAGTGCCGGGCTCTTGGAGCGCAGCCGGCACTTCACGGTGGGGGGGCTTCACGGGGGCCGGGGACAGCAACGGGGGCAGGTGCTGGCAGGCGGCCAGCAACAAAAATGGCCGCCTGCCACCTCCCCTTTAAATATCGCCGCCCCGGCCGCACGTACGCCTCCCTGAACCCGTCGGACATAGCGTCTGGCGGTAAATCAGGGGGCGCGACTGAAGATCGCGGCTGGAGCGCGAGCGGGGTGCTGCGCACGGCGATGACGTCATCGCCGGCGGCGCAGCGCCACAGGGCGCTACCGGCTGGCGCCACCGCTAACCTCCCGCTGAATTTTGCGGGAGGCGTGGGCGGCGCTGCGCCCGGGTGTTAGCTGCTTTACGCCCCATTAGCGCCCTCTTAAGGCGCTAACGGGAGGCGCAAGCAGCTGAATTTTTCCCCCTAAAGGTTTAAAAAATACGATAAAAATTATTCTTGGTAAGACAAGGAAGTTTCAGCCCCATTTCCATCACTCCACCATTGACGGCCATGCCTTCACCTGCCAAGGCCCTCAGCTCTGGAATTCCCTCCCTAAACCTCTCCGCCTCTCCACCTCTCTCTCTCCTTTAAGACGTTCCTTAAAACCGACCTCATTGACCAACCTGTCCTAATATGTTCATACGTGGCTTTGCGTCAAATTTTGTTTGATAACGCTCCTGTGAAGCGCCTTGGGATGATTTACTAGGTTAAAGGCGCGATATAAATGCAAGTTGTTGTTTGTGTCCAACAAGGAGACAAGTTTCTCCTGGTCACTATTTCCAAATGGCCAGCCCCCGTTCCTTGATGCCTCTGTGTGCTATCCCTCCCTCCCCCCACCGCATGGCCCATTGCGTAACTGCACTGCCTGCTGTGGTACTGAGCCTCACAGATCAGGAAGAGCCCAGCTTCGGTCTGCGCCAAGTCCGCTGGGGCGCTGAGGGGACCTCTACAGTTGGCCTCAGTGCCTCGGAGTTTGGGGGAAGCAGCCAGGGGTTCCAGGTCTTGTTGGCTCTCCAGTGACTCCTGCTGGCTGGTGTGTGCGGTGCGGTGCAGGCCTGGCTCTGATATCCCACTCCCCGCACCCCGCACCCCCACCTCACTCCACTCGCTCTCTCCCCATGGCCAAATAGCCCGCTGACTATCAGGCCGGGATTTTCCACTTTGGCGCTCCTTGTGCTCGCCGTAACATAGAAACATAGAAACATAGAAAATAGGTACAGGAGTAGACCATTCGGTCCTTCGAGCCTGCACCGCCATTCAATGCGTTCATGGCTGAACATGCTACCTCAGTACCCCATTCCTGCTTTCTCGCCATACCCCTTGATCCCCCTAGTTGTAGTAACGGTCAAGAAATCCTGGCTGGGGAGGGAGCAAATTCTCGGCACTCACTCTCGGCATTACCCGAGGATCGTTAGGGAGGAAAACCCCGGCCTTGCTGTCTGAGCTCGCACGTGAAGAATGGCCACTTGGCGAAGGTACCAGAGATGTTTCTGGCACCCGGAGACGCTCAATCCCTGGGACCCTCACTCCCCGAGACCCTCACTCCCCGAGATTCTCACTCCCCCGAGACCCTCACTCCCCCGAGACCCTCACTCCCCCGAGACCCTCACTCCCCGAGACCCTCACTCCCCGAGACCCTCACTCCCCCGAGACCCTCACTCCCCGAGATCCTCACTCCCCCGAGACCCTCACTCCCCGGGACCCTCACTCCCCGAGACCCTCACTCCCCGAGACCCTCACTCCCCGAGACCCTCACTCCCGAGACCCTCACTCCCCGGAGACCCTCACTCCCCGAGACCCTCACTCCCTGGAGACCCTCACTCCCCGGGACCCTCACTTCCCCGAGACCCTCACTCCCCCGAGACCCTCACTCCCCCGAGACCCTCACTCCCCGAGACCCTCACTCCCTGGAGACCCTCACTCCCCCGGGACCCTCACTCCCTGGAAACCCTCACTCCCCCGAGACTCTCACTCCCCGAGACCCTCACTCCCTGGAGACCCTCACTCCCTGGGACCCTCACTCCCCGGGACCCTCACTCCCTGGAGACCCTCACCATCCCAAGACCCTCACTCCCCGAGACCCTCATTCCCCCGAGACCCTCACTCCTCCGAGACCCTCACTCCCCGAGACCCTCACTCCCTGGAGACCCTCACTCCCCCGAGACCCTCACTCCCCAGAGGACCTCTATCCCCATCCCCGAGGACCCCACCTCTCCCTCCACAAACCCCACCTATCCCTCCGACACCCCCATTCCCCGACCCCTGAGACCACGATCCCCCCGAGACCCCACCACATCTCTTTCCCCCAAAGACCCCCATCTCTCCCTCCGAGGACCCCACCTGCCCCCGAGGACCCCATTTTTCCCTCCAGAAACCCCATCACCACCGCCCTGCCTCCCCCGCCCCGAGAACCCCATTGTACGGGGCCTCCTGGAGGGGAAGGGGTTGGAAGTTGAGGGGAAGCTATCAGCGCTCATGCCGTGAGTTCCCGATCAGTGCTGGGCCGGGCGCTCTGATATACCAGGTGACCAGCACCCTCCGGGCTGGAGCCTCCTCTGGTGTCCTGCCCACAGTGGATGCAGCAAAGAATGAAGGGGCTCTCTGTGTGTTTCCTTGCAGTGTCTCCCTGGTTACTACGGCACCAACTGTTCGGAAGAGGTTGACGAATGTCGCTCCCATCCCTGTCAGAATGGTGGGACCTGCATCGACCTGGTCGACAGCTATCAGTGCTCGTGTCTGCACGGGACTCAGGGTAAGCATCGGCCCAGAGCTGGAGAACGTGACATTTACAGGCTGGAGGATCAAGTCGCTGCCGTGGCGGTGAACGATAGCAGTGACGTGAGAAAGCATACAACGGAAACAGCCTCTCGGGCAATACACTGTCACAGACCATGTACAGTCCACCCGACCATGGACTCGACACCACCTATATATGACCTTCTGAGGGGCCTCCTCCCCCAGTACCTGAAGACTCCCCTCCTCCCACAGTACCTGAGGACCCCCCTCGTCCCACAGTACCTGAGGACCCCCCTCCTCCCCCAGTAGCTGAGGACCCCCTCGTCCCACAGAACCTGAGGACCCCCCTCCTCCCACAGAACCTGAGGACCCCCCTCCTCCCACAGTACCCCAGGACCCCCCTCCTCGCACAGTACCTGAGGACCCCCCTCCTCCCCCAGTACCTGAGGACCCCCTCCTCCCCCAATCCCTGAGGACCCCCTCCTCCCCCAGAACCTGAGGACCCCCTCCTCCCCCAGTACCTGAGGACCCTCCTCCTCCCCCAGTACCCCAGGACCCCCTCCTCCCCCAGTACCCCAGGACCCCCCTCCTCCCCCAGTACCTGAGGACCCCCCTCCTCCCACAGTACCTGAGGACCCCCCTCCTCCCCCAGTACCCGAGGACCCTCCTCCTCCCACAGTACCTGAGGACCCCCCTCCTCCCCCAGTACCTGAGGACCCCCCTCCTCCCCCAGTACCCCAGGACCCCCCTCCTCCCCCAGTACCTGAGGACCCCCCTCCTCCCACAGTACCTGAGGACCCCCCTCCTCCCCCAGTACCTGAGAAAGCCCCTCCTCCCCCAGTACCTGAGGACCCCCCTCCTCCCCCAGGACCTGAGGACCCTCCTCCCACAGTACCTGAGGACCCCCCTCCTCCCACAGTACCTGAGGACCCCCCTCCTCCCCCAGTACCTGAGGACCCCCCTCCACCCCACAGTACCCCAGGACCCCCCTCCTCCCCCAGGACCTGAGGACCCCCCCTCCCACAGTACCTGAGGACCCCCCTCCTCCCCCAGTACCTGAGGACCCCCCCTCCCACAGTACCTGAGGACCCCCCTCCTCCCACAGTACCTGAGGACCCCCCTCCTCCCCCAGTACCTGAGGACCCCCCTCCTCCCACAGTACCTGAGGACCCCCCTCCTCCCCCAGTACCTGAGGGACCCCCCTCCTCCCCCAGTACCTGAGGACCCCCCTCCTCCCCCAGTACCTGAGGACCCCCCTCCTCCCCCAGTACCTGAGACCCCCCTCCTCCCCCAGTAACTGAGGACCCCCCTCCTCCCACAGTACCTGAGGACCCCCCTCCTCCCACAGTACCTGAGGACCCCCCTCCTCCCCCAGTACCTGAGGACCCCCCTCCTCCCCCAGTACCTGAGGACCCCCCTCCTCCCCCAGTACCTGAGGACCCCCCTCCCCCCCCAGTACCTGAGGACCCCCTCGTCCCACAGTACCTGAGGACCCCCCTCCTCCCCCAGTACCTGAGGACCCCCCTCCTCCCACAGTACCTGAAGACCCCCTCCTCCCCCAGTACCTGAGGACCCCTCCTCCCCCAGTACCCGATGACCCCCCTCCTCCCCCAGTACCTGAGGACCCCCCTCCTCCCACAGTATCTGAGGACCCCCCTCCTCCCACAGTACCTGATGACCCCCTCCTCCCACAGTACCTGAGGACCCCCCTCCTCCCCCAGTACCTGATGACCCCCCTCCTCCCACAGTACCTGATGACCCCCTCCTCCCCCAGTACCTGATGACCCCCTCCTCCCACAGTACCTGAGGACCCCCCTCCTCCCCCAGTACCTGAGGACCCCCCTCCTCCCCCAGTACCTGAGGACCCCCCTCCTCCCCAGTACCTGAGGACCCCCCTCCTCCCCCAGTACCTGAGGACCCCCCTCCTCCCACAGTACCTGAGGACCCCCCTCCTCCCCCAGTACCTGAGGACCCCCCTCCTCCCACAGTACCTGAGGACCCCCCTCCTCCCACAGTACCTGAGGACCCCCCTCCTCCCCCAGTACCCATGACTCCCCTCCTCCCCTAGTACCTGAGGAACCCCCTCCTCCCACAGTACCTGAGGACCCCCCTCCCCACAGTACCTGAGGACCCCCCTCCTCCCCCAGTACCTGAGGACCCCCCTCCTCCCCCAGTACCTGAGGACCCCCCTCCTCCCCAGTACCTGAGGACCCCCCTCCCCCAGTACCTGAGGACCCCCCTCCTCCCCCAGTACCTGAGGACCCCCCTCCTCCCACAGTACCTGAGGACCCCCCTCCTCCCCCAGTACCTGAGGACCCCCCTCCTCCCACAGTACCTGAGGACCCCCCTCCTCCCACAGTACCTGAGGACCCCCCTCCTCCCCCAGTACCTGAGGACCCCCCTCCTCTCCCAGTACCCAGAGGACTCCCCTCCTCCCACAGTACCTGAGGACCCCCCTCCTCCCACAGTACCTGAGGACCCCCCTCCTCCCCCAGTACCCCAGGACCCCCCCTCCTCCCCCAGTACCTGAGGGACCCCCTCCTCCCCCAGTACCTGAGGACCCCCCTCCTCCACAGTACCTGAGGACCCCCCTCCTCCCCCAGTACCCCAGGACCCCCCCTCCTCCCCCAATCCCTGAGGACCCCCCTCCTCCCCCAGTACCTGAGGACCCCCCTCCTCCCCCAGTACCTGAGGACCCCTCCTCCCACAGTACCCTGAGGACCCCCCTCCTCCCCCAGTACCTGAGGACCCCCCCTCCTCCCACAGTACCTGAAGACCCCCCTCCTCCCCCAGTACCCTGAGGACCCCCCTCCTCCCCCAGTACCTGAGGGACCCCCCTCCTCCCCCAGTACCCCAGGACCCCCCTCCTCCCCCAGTACCTGAGGGACCCCCCTCCTCCCCCAGTACCCCAGGACCCCCCTCCTCCCACAATCCCTGAGGACCCCCCTCCTCCCCCAGTACCTGAGGACCCCCCTCCTCCCACAGTACCCAGGACTCCCCTCCTCCCACAAACTGCCGACAATCTCCTGTATCACAGACTGTACCCCACCTATAGTCCCTCCTTTGGGACCCCTCCTCCCACAGACTGCGTACAATCTCCCCTATCATTGGAACTGGTCACTGGATAGCCACGAGGATTTGGATTCCCGCTCTGGAATCCCA
Organism: Squalus acanthias; assembly: GCA_030390025.1. Lineage (NCBI taxonomy): Eukaryota > Metazoa > Chordata > Chondrichthyes > Squaliformes > Squalidae > Squalus > Squalus acanthias. The sequence continues at coordinate 25,256,379 of CM059449.1, read as the reverse complement.
AGGGATTGAAGCCAGCCGTAGTGTCCTTATTTTTCCCTCAACCCCCACCAATACAACACGGGCCAGGGATGGAACCTGAAACCTAGCTGGTCTGTAGACCTCGGTACTGACTGGGGCTTGGGGGAGTAGGGGAGGGAAGGGGGGAGCGGAGAGAAGCTCCTGCACTGTTAGGAAGTTCAGCTGCGGCTCGGAGAGGTGGGAATGCTCGGAACCATTTCCCAAGTGCGGCGCGGGTCGCTGCGGATTTCCTCGGCTCCTTTGCACCGCGAGTGAAAGGCATCTCTTGATATTCGTCCTCCGCAGGGACACGGTGCGAGCACGACATCGACGACTGCGCCGCCGCCAGCCGCGAGCCCAAGTGCTACCACGGCGGCCGGTGCGTGGACGGGATCGGTGGCTATGCCTGCGACTGCCAGCCGGGCTACGTCGGGGAGCGGTGCGAGGGCGACGTCAACGAGTGCCTGTCCAACCCGTGCGACGCCAGCGGGACGCAGAGCTGCGCGCAGTTGGCCAACGCTTACCGCTGCGAGTGTAAGCCCGGATACACAGGTCAGTGCCTCACCCCCCCAACCAGGGCCAGCAATGGGAACGTTAGCAACGGGAGGAGGCCGTTCAGCCCCCTCGGGCCTGTCCGCCATACAATGAGATCGTGGCCGATCGGCACCTCAACTCCATTTTCCTGCCTTTACTCCACATCCCTTGTCACCACACGGGACTGCAGAGGTTCAAGAGGAAGACGGCCCACCACCACCTTCTTCTCAAGGGCAACTGGGGTGGGCAATAAATGCCGGCGCCCACATCCCGAGAATGAGTAGTCATGAAAAACTGATGCACCATTGGCATCAGGAGCAAGCATTCGAGGGCAAGAGCCAAGTCTTCTCAGCCCCGAGACCTCTCATATTTTGGCCTTGTGATTTATTAGCACCTTTCCCCACATTCCAACAGTAAATACACCTCAGACACACGTCATTGGCTGTGAAGCTCTTTGGAACATCCTGTGCTCATGAATGGCGCTACATAAATGCAATTAGTTCGTTCGTTCTTTCTTCCTTTCTTTTCTTTTCTTTATTCTTTTCTTTCTTCCATTTCTTCCCCCTCCGCCTCCCCATTCAGTTAGATCTCAGCTGATCTGTACCTCAACCCTATTGACCCGCCTGTGCTCCATATTCCTCGATATCCTCACTCAACAAAGATCTATCGTTCTCAGTCTTCAAAGCTCCAATTGACCTCCAGCTTCCACAGCCTTTTAAGGGGCGAGAGTTCCCGATTTCCACCACCCTTTGTGTGAAAAAATGCTTCCTGATTTCCCTCCTCAACTGCCTAGCTCTCATTTTAAGATGATGTCCCCTTGTTCCTGTTGCCCCCCCCAGAAGAGGAAACAGTTTCTCCGTATCTACCCTATCGAATCCTTTTAACATTTTAAACACATCGATCAGATCGCCGCTCAATCTCCTAAACTCCAGGGAATAACAAGCCAAGTTCACCAGCACGCTGAGTGCTTTCCGGGGCAAGGCTCCTCGCCGGACGGCGTTTTGCTGATCCGCTTGGCTGCGTTGTTGGCACACGTTGGTTCCGTTCGGTCGATCGGTGATCCGTTATCTTGCCTGCTCTGTCTCCCGCAGGTCAGCGCTGCGAGTCTGTGATTGACAACTGCAAATCCGGGCCCTGCAGGAACGGTGGCACCTGTGTCCTCGCCATCAACACGCCCTTTGGGTTCCTGTGCAAGTGCCCGCCGGTGAGTAAGGCAGCCTTTCGCCCGCCCGTGGCGTCGCTGGCGGAGTCACTGAGGGGATAAATAGAGGGGGATCTGCAGATGTGGGATAGACTGGGATTCCTCTGGGATTCGGTGGTAACTCGGGTGGGAGACAGGTGGGGGAGGTTTCCTGTCTCATGAAAATGGCGGAGGCCCCAGTTCTGCCGGCGTTTCCGGGAGGTTGCTATTTGCCCGGTAAAAGGATGGAACGCTCCAAGCGCCTCTTGTGAGGCAACAATAACGAGAAGGGGACGGATCCAGGGCTGGAGACTCCCTACGCCCAGAGCCCACACTCCTGGCTGGGGAGAGACGGACAAAGGCATTTAGCGGGTCAGATACATAAGTCATTCCAAGCTGGTCCCCGGGTGCAAAAAAAACAATGGCGAGGGTTAATGGTGAGCTCCAGCACGAGAGAATTTGAGGGTAGATTTTCAGCTTACTGTCCGGGTGTGAAGCTGTCGTTGTGGATCAGCCAGCCATTACACAAGCCGCCCCGGTTACGTCTTTTCCTTGGTCCCCTGGAACTGGCGGCAGATCCGCCACGTCAGCTTCACGCCCGGGCGGCAAGTGGTGAATCGGCCATGTAGGGTATGTAAAAGTGGGGAGGTGCTGCTGCCATTTGCTGGTTAGACCTCATCTGAAATGTCGGCTGGGATTTAGCACTGCGGCGTTTCAGGGGGGCGCATATCGGAAAATTTCCCGCCTCTGACTGTCTGACATAATCGGTCGCAATATCGCGGGCTATGGGTGCGGAATTTCCCAGCGTACACCAGGAGCGTAGATGCAGGCTTCCAGCTCAATTGTGATTAAACATGCATTTATAGAGCGCCTTTAATGCAGTAAAATTGTCCCAAGGCGCTTCACAGGAGCGTTATCGGTCAAAAAATTTGACACCGAGCCACATCAGGAGATATTGGGACAGGTGACCAAAAGCTTGGTCAAAGAGGTAGGTTTTAAGGAGCGTCTTGAAGGAGGAGAGAGAGGTAGAGAGGGAATTCCCAGAGCTTCGGGCCTAGGCGGCTGGTGGAGCGAAGGGACTGGAGGCTGCGCAAGAGAAACATTCAATTTTTCGCCATCTTGTGTGTTCCACGCAGGTGTCGTGTCTCCTAGCAACGTGAGACAGGCTTTCAATTGGCCAGTGCCATTGAAGAGCAGTGACTGACGATTCGCCATTTCAAGGAGCGATCAGTTTTTTTCTTTTGATTTTTCTTTCCAGGACTATGACGGAGGAAGGTGCGAAAACTACAACTCGTGCAACTCCCGGCCCTGCCAAAACGGGGGGATCTGCATCTCGGGCCGGTGCGCCTGTCTGCCAGGCTTCGCGGGCCCGGACTGCTCGGCCCCGAGAGCCAGCCGCTGCTCCGCCGGCGCGTGCCAGAACGGGGGCACCTGCGTGGCGTGGGCCAAGGAGCCCTACTTCTTCTGCCGCTGCCCTCCCCGCTTCCGAGGCCTCCGCTGCCAGAGCCTGGAGGCGGGCCGCAACCGCTCGGCCGGGGCCGCCTGCTGGGCCGACCGCTGCGCCGCCCGGGCCGGCGACGGCTCCTGCGACCCGGCCTGCAACACCCCGGCCTGCCACTGGGACGGGGGCGACTGCGCCGGCGACCCCTGGAGGAAGTGCGCGCTGGAGGAGCTCTGCCGGCCCAGCTTCAAGGACGGCAAGTGCGATGAGCCGTGCAACACCATCGAGTGCCAGTTCGACGGCTTCGACTGTCAGGAGCAGAGAGCCACGTGCAAGTGAGTGAGCAGCGTTTCCCGAGGGGGGCCCAGGGCCTTTATACAGCGCCGTTTCATGAAGAACTTTTTGAAGTGGAGTCTCTGTTGTAATGTGGGAAACGGAGCAGCCAATTTGCGCACAGCAAGATCCCGCTACAGCAACGTGACAATGACCAGATAATCTGGGCTTTTTTTAATGATGCGGGTTGAGGATAAACATTGGCCAGGACACCAGGGAGAACTCCCCTGGGCTTCTTCCAAATAGTGCCGAGGGATCTGTAATGTCCGCCTGAGAGGTTTAATGACTTGGTTTAATGACTCATTCAAAAGACGGCACCTCCGACAGTGCAGCGCTCCCTGTGCGCTAATTGGCTGCTGCGTTTCCTACATTTCAACAGTGACTACACTTCAAAGGTACTTCATTGGCTGTAAGAACATAAGAAATAAGAGCAGGAGTCGGCCATCCAGCCCCTCGAGCCTGCTCCGCCATTCAGTAAGATCATGGCTGATCATCGACCTCAACTCCACTTTCCCACCCGATCTCCATATCCCTTGATTCCCTAGAGTCCAAAAATCTACCTATCTCAGCCTTGAATATACTCAACGACTGAGCATCCACAGCCCTCTGGGGTGGAGAATTCCAAAGATTCACAACCCTCTGAGTGAAGAAATTCCTCCTCATCTCAGTCTTAAATGGCCGACCCCTTATCCTGAGACTATGCCCCTAGTTCTAGACTCTCCAGCCAGGGGAAACAGCCTCTCAGCATCTACCCTGTCAATCCCCTTCAGAATCCTGTATGTTTCAATGAGATCACCTCTCATTCTCCTAAACTCCAGAGAGTGTTGGCCCATTCTACACAGTAAAGCGCTTTAAGACGTCCTGAGGTTGTGAAAGGCGCTATAGAAATGTCTGTCTGTCTTTCTTTCTCTCTCTCTCACTTTCTATTTCCTTCATTCTTTCTTTCTCTTTCTTTCCTTTTCTTCCGTTCATTTGTTCTTTCTTTCTTTCCTTCCTTCCTTCATCCTCCCTCCCTTTCTTCCTTGCCCTGCCTAACCGTTGCCTTGTCTCCACAGCCCTCGCTACGACATGTACTGCAAGCATCATTACAACGACGGCCACTGCGACAAGGGCTGCAGCTCGGCCGACTGCGGCTGGGATGGCATGGACTGTTCCCCCCCCGAGGCGGGGAACTTTGCCGGCGGCACCCTGGTCCTGGTGGCCTTCCTGAGCCCACAGAAGCTGCACCGCAGCCTCTCCAGCTTCCTCTGGAACCTGGGCCTCGCGCTGCACTCCACCGTGCGGGTCAAGAAGGCCAAGAGCGGGGAGGACATGGTCTACCCATATTATGGCCGGGAGGACCTGGACAACCTGACGGCTCTGGTCTACAACATAAGCGCCCCGGGAAGGAAGCGCATGGCGAGGGAGCTCGCCCTGCCCGAGGAGGAGGGAGTCAGGAGCACACCGGAACCAGAACGTAAAGTCATTGGGTAAGATCTTCAGCACAAACGGTAGACCTTTGCTAACCGGGCAGCTAATAGGCATTGGACAAGGCACATATAGGACACAGGATGATACCAGAACTGAAAGGTTATAACTATCAGGAAAGATTGAACAGTCTGGGGTTATTTCTCTAGAAAAGAGAGGTGACCTGATAGAAATCTTTATAATAATGAAAGGGGTTTGATAGGGAAGACGTAGAGAAGATGTTTCCACTTGTGGGGGAGACCAGAAATAGGGACCATAACTATAGGACAGTCGCTAATAAATCCAATAAGGAATTCAGGAGAAACTTCTTTACACAGAGAGTGGTGAGAATGTGGAACTCGCTACCAGAAGGCGTGGTTGAGGCGAATAACGAACAGTATTTAAGGGGAAGCTAGAACTTGAGGGAAAAAGGAATAGAAGGACATGTTGATAGGGTTAGATGAGGTAGGGTGGCAGAAGACACATGAGCAGCATCAACACTAGCAATGGCCCATTTGGGCCGAATGGCCTGTTTCTGTAAATACCATGTAATACTGACTCTCACCTCTGCTGTCTTTCACTGAACCGGAAGGTCCATCGTATTTGTGGAGATCAACAAACAGCCCTGCCTGGAGACGTACACCGCCTGCTTCCCCACCGTCTTCGACGCGGCTGCGTTTGTCGCTGCCCTGACGTCCTCCGAGAACGGGGAGCAGGAGTTCCCCTTCCCACTGGGAGCTGTCGCCGTGATGCCTGAGGAAGGTCAGTCAGTCACTGTCGGAATACGCCGCGGACTCCGTTCGCTGACCCGTGTAGCCATTTCCCCCCCCCACCCCGCAAATACCCCAGCTTGGAGTGGAACCACTCCACACACCATCCGCCAAGCCGAGAGGAGGAGCGGGTTGATTACCTCCCTGTAATTGGGTGCGAGGAGTTACTGGAGGAGTACTGTCTGCGGGTAGGGCGACTAGATATGAGAACGGGTGAATATTCTGCATGATTAGCTCTGGAGGTCAAGGAATATTGATACAGAACTTTCTCTCAGGAGATTAATGGACAGGGTAGAGTCTGTGGAAAGAGTGAGTTGAAGAGGCCCTTTCTTGTTCCAGGCTCTCTTACATTCTTTAAACTACTTGTTGCGTCTGTCAATGTGAAGATTGTGAATACACAACACTATCATATAACCAAACATTGACATCGCTGTCTCAGCCAATGAGTTAGAGGCTGGGCAGAACTTGTGGTTTTAATTTACTCATAAACGACAGCAAACAGAGTCTATTTACTCAAACTACAACAGAGTCTATTTACTCAAACTACAACAGAGTCTATTTACTCAGCAAACAGAATCTATTTATTCAAACTACAGCAGAGTCTATTTACTCAAACTACAGCAAACAGAATCTACTTACTCAGCAAACCGAGCTTATTTATTCAAACTACAGCAGAATCTATTTACTCATCAGCTACAACAAACAGAGTCTACTGAGTAGAGCAAGCTTATTACTCCTGCAAAACGCAGTGAGTGGAGGATCGTCACCTAATACAAATTGTGTGTGTAAAATCGATCCCAGTCACTCACAGCAGTGCGGTCTCCAGGCGTGATTGACGGGGGAATTACCCAATCATCGCTGTTCCGGACGGGACTTGCGGGGTCACTATATGCAGCCATCATATATGAACTGACCTGAAGGTGGTAGATGCGCGTTGGTCTGGCCCCTGCCCCATTGCGTTACCTCTCTAATCCTTCTCTTTGAACCCATAGCCGTCTCGTTTCCATGGGAGCTGACCAGCATTTCGCTCGCCATCCTCTTTGCCGTCGCCGTCGGAATCTTCGTCGGCATTCACGTTGCCAAGCAACCAAAACGCAAGCGCGGCCCGCTCTGGCTGCCCCCTGGCTTCGCCCCGAACAAGGAGTCCAAGAACTACAAGAGGAGGGAGCCAGTGGGGGAAGACTCCATAGGGATGAAGTAAGTGGGTGGGAGGGGGCTTGGGGGCAAATATGCCGCTCCATTGCTCGCAGTGATCTGTTGGGTGGGGCGGGCTCGCTGGCAAGAAATGTTCCCCGCTGGCCGCAACAGAGACTGCTGCATGATTTGCCAATTCCCGATCTGCACGATGACGGGACCTCGCCAACTCTGGTCCTTGGGATGGTCAATGTTTGACTCGAGATATACCCCAATCGGTTTATACTTCACTGGTCCGACAACGCCTCAGTTTTAAAACTCTCACCCTTGGGTTCAAATCCCTCCATGGCCTACAACCCTCTGAGATCTCTTCGTTCCTCCAATCCTCCAACACTGGCATCTTGCACATCCCAGATTTTCATCGCTCCACCACTGGCGACCGTGCCTTCAGCATCCTCGGCCCTAAGCTCGGGAATTCCCTCCCTAAATCTCTCCGCCTCTCTCTCCTCTTTTAAGATGCTCCTTAAAACCTACCTCTGTGACCAAGATTTTAGTTATCTATCCTAACGGCTCCTTATGTGGCTTGGTGTCAAATTGTGTCTGATAACGCTCCTGTGAAGCACCTTGAGATGTTTTACTACGTTAAAGGCGCTTTATAAATACAAGTTGTTATTGTCTACAAAGTACAGCCTTCCGGCCTTAACACTGGGTTTAACAACCTGTGATCTTAACCACCGCTCCCATTTTCTCGGACAGTGGGTGCTGGTGATGGAGGACAGCTGCACCAGAGCCACTGGGAGTGGAGGAGGTGAGGCTGGTGCTTGGGGTGGGGATCCCCTGTTGGTACGTGGCCGGTTGGGTGGTCTGCACCCCCAGGGGTCTACCCACCTTTCTCTGCCACATTCCCGGACCACGGGATCCTTGTCCTCCTCGCCAGATTGTCCCAGCTTCCCTCCTGCTATTCTGCCATTCCCATTTACGCCTCCTCTAGATCCAGCTTTTGTTTCTTTACTTGTCCCGTTATCACCAAATTTTGCCTTGCCCCATCATCCTTTTTGTCATTTCACCACTCCTGCCCTCCACCCTATCACAGATCTTCCCTTTTGTACTTTCCTTCCCTCCCCCAACCCCACCCCACCATTTTCCTGCACTTGCTTAAAACCTGTTACATTTCCAACATTCTTCCAGTTCTGACCAAGGGTCATCGACCTGAAACGTTAACTCTGTTTCTCTCTCCACAGCTGCTGCCTGACCTGTTAGGAGTGTTTCCAGCACTTTCTGTTTTTATTTTATACTTTCTCACCCTCTCCAGTTTGCTCTCCCTAATCCCGCTTCTCCTGAAGCACCTTGGCCCAAGAGGTCATCCTTGATGTGTTGGCGTTGGCAGCTGTTCAGCTGCTGTCCGCACCTGATGTCCGCGCACACATCACCGGATAGCGCTCTGGAGTATTCGGAGCAGAGGAGCATTTTCCTTTCCCTCCCCCTACCCACACCGCACCCACCACCTCACCCAAGCCCACATTGTAGCACCTACCGCCCCGAAACCAACTAACGCAGCACGGACCAGGGATCAACATCCTTAATCTATGATCCTGCTTATTACTGCCAAAACTGCTGGATTAACCATGTTTAGGTCAGTTGGGTAAGGCTGCATTGCCCGATGTCCCCATTTGTAACTCTGGACCAATCTGAGAGGGTTAAAGGAAGGCGACACTGAGGGGGGTGAGGAGGTCCACATCTGTATTACTCTGAGAGTGCAAGAGGAAGTGGACGAGTGTCACATCTGTATCACTCTGAGAGTGCAAGGGGAAGTAGATACGTGTTCCACATCTGTATTACTCTGAGATAGGTGAAGAGTTCCACATCTATATTACACTGGGAGCGGAGGAGGAAGGGGAGACTGAGATAGGTGAAGAGTTCCACATCTATATTACACTGGGAGCAGAGGAGGACAGTGACACTGACGGAGGGAGCAAGTTCCACAATCTCGATGCCCTGACGAAGAATGAGTTAGTGTAGGAGATGGTGCAATGAGTCCCGAATTCCACCCAGTGAAGATGCAGAGAGGAGGAGGAAGAGGAGCATGCGTGGCGGGGGGGGGTTGATATTTGGAGCTTGGGAGAAACGAGAAGCAAATACAGTCGAACACCAACCATAGTAATATCGATAAACCAGAGAGAAAGGGAAGGTTATGAAGACAAGTTCTGACACTGTTTGTATCCCTTCTTACTGTGCACTGTTAATCCCAGGATCCTGAACCAGGAAACTGACTGTGAAGATGAAGAAGATAATCAGAATTCCTTAGTGGAAAGCCTGCCCAGCAACAAGAAGTCCAAGGTAATGATGAGCAGCGAAGGTTAAGGGGAGATTTAATAGAGGTGTTCAAAATTATCCAAGGTTTTGAGAGAGTAAATAAGGAGAAACTGTTTCCACTGGCAGGAGGGTCGGTAACCGAGGACACAGATTTAAGGTGATTGGCAAAAGAACCAGAGGGGGAGAGGAGGAGAATTTCTTTTACGCAGCGCGTTGTGATCTGGAATGCGCTGCCTGAAAGCAGATTCAATAGTAACTTTCAAATGGGAATTGGATAAATACTTGAAGGGAAAAAAATTGTAGGGCTACGGGGAAAGAGCGGAGGGGGGGGGAGGGGGGCGACTAATCGAATAGCTCTTTCAAAGAGCCGTCACAGGCATGATGGGCCGAATGGCCTCCTTCTATGCTGTCCATTTCGATGAAGGGTCAAAGTGTTTGCTCGTTGCTGAGGTCGTTCATTTAATTCGAATTACTGTCACACAGAGACACACTGCAAACTGTACGGTTCCTGCGCTTCACCATGTGATGATAACTCACTGATCACCAAGAGCCAGACTCCCGGAGGCTCATCGTTGACACACGGTTGAGTCTGGTGACAGCTGGAGGGAGATGTTGGGTGGGTTTTTGGACAGTTTCTGAAGTGGCGTCGGACTCTGACCTTGCCGTCGTGTCGGGTAGATTCCCGATTACTAACGCCTTTTATTTCTAAAGGCGATTGAGCCAGGGCCAAGCAAACCCACTCTGGGTGAAATAAAGGGCCAGGCCCGAGGCCTGTGGTGAAGTCTGACTGAGCATGTGCAGTGTGCCTCACTCCTGCTCCCCCAGTGTTCACCAGGTAAAGAAAGATTGGCGTTTCTATAGCGCCCTTCACAACCTCAGGACGTCCAAAAGCGCTTTACAGCCAATGAAGTACTTCTTGAAATGTAGTCACTGCTGTAATGTAGGAAACACAGCAGCCAATTTGCGCACAGCAAGATCCCACAATGAGCGACGTGATAAATGACCAGATTATCTGTCTTTTGTGATGTTGGTTGAGGGATAAATATTGGCCAGTCCACCAGGGATAACTCCCCTGCTCTTTTTCGAAATAGAGGCCGTGGGATCTTTTACCTCCACCTGAGATGGCAGGCGGGGCCTCGGTTTAACATCTCATCTGAAAGACGGCACCTCCGACAGCGCGGCGCTCCCTCAGCACTGGCACTGGGAGCCTCGGCCTAGATTATGTGCTCAAGTCTCTGGAGTGGGGCCCAGAACCCACGACCTCCTGACTGAGAGGAGAGTGTGCTACCCACTGAGCCACGGCTGACACCTCGCAGGATGTCCACGTGTGCCTGCACCCGAGGGAAGAAAAGGGCGAAGGGAAGTGTTCAGCTGCTTTTGTGCTAGCATTACCTGTGTGTGTGTGTGATTGGTTGCAGCTCGAGGAGACCCCGATGCTGTCTGATGAACGGAAGTGGACCCAGAAACACATCAAGGCCGTTGTCTACGCCCCGCAGTCTGTAGCACTGACCCCACCGCAGGAAAATACAGAGAGCGTGGATGTTGACGTGAGGGGCCCAGGTACACAGACACATGGGCCATACGGACAGGGAGGTCCTTGGGTTCCATCCTCCCCCCGCCCCGAGTCTGCGCGAATCAACTGATCTCATCAGGGTGGCGGTAGAAGTGCTACAGTGGGCCGCAGCACCCCTGGGCTGGGAGGGGGTGGGGAGGGAATCAGCCAGTGTCTCTGCTCCTGATTACTGTGGGGGGGGGGGAGGGGGAATCAGCCAGTGTCTCTGCTCCTGATTACTGTGGGGGGGGGGAGGGGAATCAGCCAGTGTCTCTGCTCCTGATTAC
>CM059449.1:24983079-25244892 GCA_030390025.1 Squalus acanthias | reverse complement strand
CCTCGTGCGGTGCCCCTCCCGCACTCCCCTGAATACCGAAAGGCGGATTTGTCCCTGCAGCTGAGAGCCGGCGTCTGTTACTTTCCCTGAGCGGCCGGTGTCCGTGCGCCGGTCGAGACAGTGATTGCAAATCGGCTATTCGACCGTGGAGTGCTGACCCCGCCCCCGCCCTTGCCTAACACTTGCACGTACCCGTGTACATTCTGGAACATGAGGAACAGCCATTCAGCCCCACGAGCCTTCAATGAGATGATGGCTGATCTTTATCTGAACTCCGTTTACCCGCCTTCGTTCCTCCATAGCCCTTAATACCCAACAAAAATCTATCACTCTCAGTTTTGACATTTTCAATTGACCCCCCAGCCTCAACATTTTTCTGGGGAGAGTTCCAGATTTCCACTCCCCTTTGTGTGAAGCAGTGCTTCCTGACATCACCCCTGAACGGCCTCGCTCTAATTTTAAGGCTATGCCCCCTTGTTCTTGACTCCCCCCACCAGAGGAAATAGGGACTACAAGCAACCTTTCTCTCTATCTACCCTATCGAATCCTTTGATCACCTTAAACACCTCAATTAGATCACCCTTTAACCTTTTATACTCAAAGGAATACAAGCCCAGTCTATGCAACCTGTCCTCATAATTTAAGAGCATTAGAAATAGGAGCAGGAGTCGGCCATAGGACCTCCTCGAGCCTGCTCCCCTATTCAATAAGATCAGGGCTGATCTTCGACCTCAACTCCACTTTCCCGCCGTATCCCCATATCCCTCGATTCCCTTAGTGTCCAAAAATCTATCGATTTAACCCTTTTAGCCCCGGTATCATTCCGGTGAATCTGCGCTGCCCCCCCCTCCAAGGCCGATATATCCTTCCTGAGGTGCGGGGCCCAGAACTGAACACAATGCTCCGGAGCTTTATGCAACCGAAGCATAACTTCCACCCCTTTGTATTCCAGTCCCCTTGAGATAAAGCGTCACTGGATAGCACTTATAACTGGGAGCGCCGACTGATGGCTTTTCTCCTTCCCCCCACCCCCCCCGCCTCCTTTCCCGAGCCCAGGGACGATGAGGCATTTGTAGAAACTTAGGGGGTAACTTGAACCTCACCCGCTTTGCATCCGCCCCATTTGACTCTTGGGGCAGGGTGCACAACGGGCAACTGCCTCGAACCCGTCCGTGAGGTAAAGTTAAAATTACCCCCGAGTCGGGCTGAGAACGTCGGAGCCTTGGGCCCTGATATTTACTGGTCGGCGATCACGTGCGGGGGTTGGTGTCGGGCGGAGATGGGGGCGCGTTTATTTTGATTCGTTCACGGGATGTGGACGTCGCTGGCAAGGCCAGCATTTATTGCCGCCGTGCCCTTGAGAAGGTGGTGGTGAGCCGCCTTCTTGAACCGCTGCAGTCTGTGTGGTGAAGGTACTCCCACGGTGCTGTTAGGGAGGGAGTTCCAGGATTTTGACCCAGCGACGATGAAGGATCGTTGATATATTTTTAAGTCAGGATGGTGTGTGACTTGGAGGGGAACTTGGAGGTGGTGGTGTTCCCATTCGCCTGCTGCCCTTGTCCTTCTAGGTGGAAGAGATCGCGGGTTTGGGAGGTGCTGCCGAAGAAGCCTTGGCCCTAGGTGGCTTGTTGAGTCTGGGAGAAACACTCCTGCTCCTCCCTAGCCACAAGCAGCGCTGTTAAGGCACTTACCTGATGGATCCGACCCTTTACCTGTTGGCTTTCACGTGGCCTGGGAAACCCGGCCGGCTACAGTTAAAACATAAACCCTGTTAAAATGGAGACACGCACCATCCTTAAGAGGTTAAGAGGCCGACCTGCTTCCTGGGAGTGGGTTGGTCGCCCACCCCGCGTCCCTCCTCCGTTAACACCAGAAATGCATGGGTTTGAGTTCGGGTTTGAGATTTTTAACATTTTCACTTCCCACCCAACCCAAACCCACCCGTTTTTGGGGGTTGAAATTACATCCTTGGACTCAGTACTCTGTCCAGTGGTGCATATACCCAGTGAGCCCTGGGCCACCTGCGCTGTTTATGAATAAAGTACAGCACAGTCATCAGAAAGAAGAAGAAAGGCAGACTTGCATTTATACAGCGCCTTTCACGACCACCGGATGTCCCAAAGAGCTATACAGCCAATGAAGCACTTTTGAAGTGCAGTCACTGTTGTGATGTAGGAAATGTGGCAGCCAATTTGCGCACAGCAAGCTCCCACAAACAGCAGTGTGATAACGACCAGATAATTTGTCATTAGTGATGTTGGTTGAGGGATAAATATTGGCCAGGACACCGGGGAGAACTCGCCTGCTCTTCTTCGAACAGTGCCACGGGATGTTTTAGGTTCAGCGGAGAGAGCAGTGGGGGGCCTCGGTTTTTAACGTCTCATCCGACAGACGGCACCTCCGGCAGTGCGGGCGCTCCCTCAGCACTGCACTGGGAGCGTCAGCCTGGATTTTGAGCAAAAGGCTCTGGAGTGGGACTTGAACCCACGACCTTCTGACTCAGAGGCGAGAGTGCTACCCACTGAGACTGGGGACTGGGTGGGAGGATGCGCGGGGGAGCTTTGTTTGATAGACCTTCTGTTGGCGTGGCAATGTAAAGCCTGCTGGTTTTTTCCGACTCCCTGGAATATTCTCTCTGGACAGAGCATGTGAGAGACGAGGACACCCTGGAGGGTAATTGCTACGATCGGCTTGCTCCCGACAGTTGCATGCCCATTCTGTGAGCACAGTACAATGTCAAGGGGTGGTAGGCAAGCTCAGTGCTCCACTGTGACACTGTAAAAGACACGGACTAAAATAATAATCGTCCCGGTGCCGGTGATCACAACAGATGGGGGAGGTGGAGGAGATGAGGGGAGAGAGGGATAAAAGGGTTGAAGGGAAGAGAGAGTAGGAGGAAGGAGGTGGGTTTCAGAGAGAGGGGGAAATATCGATGGACTCACCCCACTTGTACTGTGCCTCTGGACGAGCGATCACGGAGCAGCGTTGATGCCGGTTGTGAAGAATCCCGCGGCCCAGACCGTCCCACCCTCCTGGCTGGAGGACGCGTGGTGGCGAGCGGCCTACAGTGGGGGAGAGAAAAGAGAAGAGAAGATTGAGATGGAAATACCGGAGAACGTAAAGCAGAAACAAGAGACAAGGAATACAGAAGAGCGACCGTCGATCATCTACTAATCACTAGAGACAATGCAGCACAGCCATCGAGACCTGTGGGTGATCGTATGACCCAAAAAAGATGAGATCCCAGCACAATCTGCTGGGTCAGTCTGTGATTATATTACACCAGGGGGATCCCAGCACAATCTACTGGGTCAGTCTGTGATTATATTACACCAGGGAGATCCCAGCGCAATCTACTGGGATCTGTCTGTGATTATATTATACCCGGGGGATCCCAGCACAATCTACTGGGTCAGTCTGTGATTATATTATACCTGTGGGATCCCAGCACAATCTACTGGGATCTGTCTGTGATTATATTATACCTGGGGGATCCCAGCACAATCTACTGGGGCCTGTGTGTGATTATATTAGCCCTGGGGAGTTTCAAATCAAATTCACCATTTGGAAACCAGATCCTGATTAGGTATTTGCTCATTGAGAGAGCAGGGAGGACCATTTGCACAGAGACTGTCCCAGTGCCATTAATGCAGCGCACAAGTGCGGCCTCGACCAGCTTCCCGCTCCAATGTGCTTCCTCACTCTTTAGGCTTGCGAACCCTCCGAGGTTGGTCCTGGAGTCTCCAATAATTACAGGTTAATCTCCTGGATACGGCTGCAAGACTTTTATTTATTAGCTATAAAAATATTGGAGATGGTGGGGGGGGAGAGAGGTGGTGGGTAAATAAAGGCTGTTTCACCTGGTGGGGCAGTTGGAGGCGGGAGGTCATGTGATGAAGCCTCCAGGGATACGACCAACTTCGAGTTGGCAAGCCCTACCTATCTGGTGTCTTTTGGCCTGCCTCTTATCCCTCGCTGCCAGGCCTGCTTATATCGGGGAGTGACCATGTGTGCAATGGTTGATGTGAACCCCATCCTCGACCAAGTCAAGTTGTCACTCATGCCCCTCAATGAAATCCGATGGTGCCACACTTTTGGCGTTACATACATATTCAGGTGGAATGGACTTGGGGAGAGTCTAAACGCTTTGCTTATATTTGTGATTAACGCCGTTACGGGATTTCCTGTTTGTGAACTGGGCCTATCAAATTTCTTAAGGAAGCCCTTTCTTAAGGTGACTCGATTTACAAGGCATTGGGTCTGGGAAATAAAACAAGAAAATCAATGTCCACGGGGATGTGATCTCATTTGGCCCAATACATTTGTTCCACTTTTACAAGCAGATGTGTAAACTGACAACATATAAATACAAAACATTGAGATTTTTAAGCAGCAAGTCATCTCATTGGCATTGACCTGAAGTACACCGCACTGCAATGTTCACTGCATCCGCAGTTACAGAATCTCTTCAAATGAACCATTTCTAACTCAGGACATTCCTTCGATAGAACGCGTGCAACACAAGACCGTCAATCATAGCAGAAATAGCGACATTGAAACGTATAAAATTCTGACAGGGCTAGACAGACTGGATGCAGGGAGGATGTTTCCCCTGGCTGGGGGCTCTAGAACGAGGGGTCACAGTCTCAGGATACGGGGTAGGACATTTAGGACTGAGATGAGGAGAAATTTCTTCACTCAGAGGGTGGTGAACCTGTGGAATTCTCTACCACAGAAGGCTGTGGAGGCCAAGTCACTGAATATATTGAAGAAGGAGATTGATAGATTTCTAGATACAAAAGGCATCAAGGGGTATGGGGAGAGAGCGGGAATATGGTATTGAGATAGAGGATCAGCCATGATCATATTGAATGGTGGAGCAGGCTCGAAGGGCCGAATGGCCTACTGCAGCTCCTATTTTTCTATGTTTCTATGACATCAAAAGTTTGTACAACGGCAAGTGTGGGATTAGAGAGAACGTACAGTGGGAAGTGTGGGATTAGAGAGAATGTATTATGTGACTGTGATATTATAGAGCATGTATTATGGGACTGTGATATTGTATAGAATGTATTATGGGACTGTGATATTATAGAGAATGTATTATGTGACTGTGATATTGTATAGAATGTATTATGGGACTGTGATATTATAGAGAATGTATTATGGGACTGTGATATTGTATAGAATGTATTATATGACTGTGATATTATAGAGAATGTATTATGGGACTGTGATATTATAGAGAATGTATTATGGGACTGTGATATTGTATAGAATGTATTATGGGACTGTGATATTATAGAGAATGTATTATGGGACTGTGATATTATAGAGAATGTATTATGGGACTGTGATATTATAGAGAAGGCACTATGGGACTGTGATATAGAGAATGTATTATGTGACTGTGATATTGTATAGAATGTATTATGGGACTGTGATATTATAGAGAAGGCACTATGGGACTGTGATATAGAGAATGTATTATGGGAACAGTAGGATTATAGATAATGGACGATGACAACTGTGGGATTATAGGGAATGTAGTGTGAGAACTGTGGGATTATAGAGAATGGACCTGTGGTTATCAGGACAGGCAGTGGAAACAATGGGAACAGAGGATGTTGACTGGAAGTGTGGGATATAGGATGTGTACAACATAAGCCGTGGAAGGCAGAAGATGTTCTAAGGGAACTGTGAAGATATACAGGATATACAATGGTAGCTATTTCTGGAGAAGATGCAATGTGGGGTCGATGGGATAGAGAGGATGTAAAGCACGAACCGGTAGAACAGATGCTCTGCAATGAGAAATGTCAGGATGTACAGACAATACAACATTGAAATGATCTGCAGAAGATGCATTGTGGAGCCCAGATGGTCATCAAGGGATACAAGATTAGGGAACAGCGAGATGTCCAGGATAATATAATGCAGATCAATGGGCTAATGAGAACGCACAGTGCAGAACAATGGGATACTAAGGATACACAATGGGGACCAGAGTGCTGTCAAAGATGAGACCAACGGAATCTACAGCCCACTCCATGACCACGAGGAACAATCTCTCGAAACTGCCATATGCCAGACATCCCATGTTCCTCACTGCACATTCTTCGAACAAACTAGGCAAAAATGCAACCATACGGAGCAGAACTCAATTTTACACTGAAACTGTACAAGCACTCTTGCGGAGAATTGTCAATGCAGGTAGCTATTGCATTTTTACAGGAATAACTTCACAGCAACAAAGGCAACGTTCTTGTTAATTCCTCAGTCATTACAAATTACAAAAACACTCAAAATTCATGATACCCTCATCATTTCAAATGCCCCTCCCCCCCCCACCTAACCCATACACAAGGGTTAAGTGAGTTAATCATAGAATCATAGAATGGTTACAGCACAGAAGGAGGCCATTCGGCCTGTTGAGCCCATGCCGGCTCTCTGCAGAGCACCTCAGCTAGTCCCACTCCCCCACCCTCTCCCTGTAGCTCTGCACTTTTTTTTCCTTCAGGTACTTATCCAACTCCCTTTTGAAAGCCACGATTGAATCTGCCTCCACCACCCTTCAGGCCGTGCATTCCAGATCCTAACCACTCGCTGCGTAAAATAGTTTTTCCTCATGTCGCCTTTGGTCTCTGCCAATCACCTAAAATCTATGTCCTCTGGTACTCGATCTTTCTGCCAATGGGACAGTTTCTCTCTATCTTCTCTGTCTAGACCCGTCATGATTTTGAACACCTCTGTCTATTCTCCTCTGAATCTTCTCTGCTCGAAGGAGAACAACCCCAGCTTCTCCAGTCTATCCACGTAACTGAAGTCCCTCATCCCTGGAACCATTCTTGTAAATCTTTTCTGCACCCTCTCCAAGGCCTTCACATCCTTCCTAAAGTGCGGTGCCCAGAACTGGACACCGCACTGCTCTGCCTGGTGCTAAGCCATACAAACCAGTAAGACAATAGCAAAATACTGCGGATGCTGGATATCTGAAATAACAACAGAAAGTGCTGGAAGCGCTCAGTAGGTCAGGCAGCATCGAGGAGAGAGAAACGTTCTGACGAAGGGTTCGACCCGAAACGTTGACACTGTTTCTCTCTCCTCGATGCTGCCTGACCTGCTGACTGTTTCCAACACTTTCTGTTGTTATTTCAAACCAGTAAGACCTCAGGTTGATCCCCACTTTGTGTTGAACTCTGCCGGGACAGTGAGAAGCAGGCTACAACTGGCATCAGGGGTCAGCCATGGCTCAGTGGGTAGCACTCTCACCTCTGAATCAGCAGGTTCAAAGTCCCACTCTAGGGACTTGAGCACATAGTCTAGTCTGACACTCCCAGTGCAGTGCTGAGGGAGCGCTGCACTGTCGGAGGTGCTGTATTTCGGATGAGACGTTAAACCGAGGCCCCGTCTGTCCTCTCAGGCAGACGTAAAAGATCCCGTGGCACTATTTCGAAGAAGAGCAGGGGAGTTATCCCCGGTGTCCTGGCCAATATTTATCCCTCAATCAACATCACTAAAACTGATTAACAGTTCATTTATCTCATTGCTGTTTGCGGGAGCTTGCTGCGCGCAAATTGGCTGCCGTGTTTCCTACATTACAACAGTGACTGCACTTTGAAAAGTACTTCATTGGCTGTAAAGCGCTTTGAGATGTCCGGTGGTTGTGAAAGGTGCTATATAAATGCGAGCCTTTCTTTCACTGTCCCTTTTCATCATTCAACCCCTGTCAGTTACAGTTCTTACGTTGAACTTGTTCAGGGGTTAATTAAAATTCAAGATTGAATAATTAATAGATTTGTTTTAAGGTTCAGGATAACACTATGTGATAGGCTCCTGCTCGATTACAACCTCCACCTTGCAGACTTGCCTGACTTGAGGTCATCCAAAACCCTGTTGCCCGTACCCTGACTCGCACCAAGTCCCGTTCACCCATCGCCCCCCGCCACCCCCCACCCCCCGTGCTCGCTGATCTACATTGGCTCCTGGTCCACCAACGCATCGATGTTAAAATTCTCATCCTTGATTTCAAATCCCTCCCTCCCTATCCCCGTAATCTCCTACAACCAACGTTCCCTCGAATTTTATTTTGGACCGTGCGGCCCCCTTTAACGGGCTGCGCAGCCCATTCAAAATTCCGCACATGCGCGGTTTTTCCATTTAAAAGCCAGTGAGCCGGCTGCGTGGGAGCTCCGGAGTACTTTCTAAATGGTGAAAAGCTGGAAGCAGTGGGGGTCCAAAGAGACTTGGGGTCCAGGTACATATACCATTAAAATGTCATGACAGGTACAGAAAATAATCAAAAGGCCAATGGGATGCTGGCCTTTATATCTAGAGGACTAGAATACAAGGGATTAGAAGTCATGCCGCAGCGATACAAAGCCCTGGTTAGACCACACCTGGAGCACTGTGAGCTGTTCTGGGCACCACACCTTAGGAAGGATATATTGGCCTTGGAGGGAGTGCAGCGTAGGTTTACCAGAATGATACCCTGGACTTCAAGTTAAGTTACGAGGAGAGATTACACAAATTAGGATTGTATTCCCTGGAATTTAGAAGGTTAAGAGGTGATTTAATCGAAGTTTTCAAGATATTAAGGGCAACTGATAGGGTAGATAGAGAGATGGTTGGGAAGTCTCGGACTAGGGGACATTGCCTAAAATTTAGAGCCAGGCCTTTCAGGAGTGAAGTTAGGAAACACTTCTACACACAAAGGCTGGTAGAAGTTTGGAACTCTCTTCCGCTAAAGGCAATTGATGCTGGGTCAATTGTTAATTTTAAATCTGAGATTGATAGACTTCTGTTAACCAAAGGTATTAAGGGATATGGGCCAAAGGCGGGTGTATGGAGTTAGGTCGCAGATCAGCCATGATCTCATTGAATGGCGGAACAGGCTCGAGGGGCTGAATGGCCTCCTCCTGTTCCTCGGTTCCTATTGTCTTCTTACGGCAGGTGGGGCCTGGGTGGGGAGGGTTGCCATGAATTGTGAGTGAGAGCGCGACCTTACTCCATGGTCATTTTGCAGTGAGTTGGAGACAGTATTCCACCCTTCACAGACATTAAGATGGATACAAAATGTTGGCTTGTCCGAGTCTTATTGTGGGAGTGAGATTGGACGGTGTAGCTGCTGCATTTGGGCCAAGGGAAAAGGCGGAGAGGTGGCACGAGGCGTCACTCGCATAAACGTGGAAACTGACCGATGCTGCCAGATGATACTGTCGAGGGGTAGCTTAGCAACAGGAGGAGGCCATTCAGCCCCTCGAACCTGTTCCGCCATTCAATGAGATCGTGGCTGATCTGTCTCTTAACTCCATATACCCACCTTGGTTCCATAAACCTTAATCCCCTTACCTAAGAAAAATCTGTCAATCTAGATAGATTCAATTGACCCCGCTAGCCTCAACAGCTTTTAGGGGGAGAGAGTTCCAGATTTCTACTACCTTTTGTGTGAAGAAGTGCTTCCTGACATCACCCCTGAATGGCTTGGCTCTAATTTTAAGGTTCTGCCCCCTTGTTCTGGACTCCCCCCACCCCCCACCAGAGGAAATAGTTTCTCTCGATCTACCCTGTCAAATTCTTTGATCATCTTAAGCACTTCAACTAGATCACCCCTTAATCTTCTATGTTCGAGGGAATACAAGCCTAGCCGATGCAGCCTGTCCTCTTAACTTAACCCTTTGAGCCATATGAGTGAAGAGGAGGATCGGGCCAAAGATAGGGACCTGGAGATTCCTGGAGATGACCGTAGGGACACAGAGAAGAAGCCGTTTCAACGTTGGGGCAGGTATAGAGCAGGATCATGGTGGTGGATGGTGGCGAGGAGACTTTATGGAAGAACAGAATGGTTGACAATGTTGAGATTGAAGAGAGACTGAGAAGGACGAAGAGAGACAGAAATCCATGGTCATAGTCACCCAAGATCTCGTTTGGGAATTCAGCCAGTGCAGTCTCGGTGCTGTGGTTTGTGTGGGAACCAGATTGGGAGGGTCTGGCATGAGGAATGGCGAGAGTGGCAATGAGGTCGTTGCAAGGTGACGACGTTCCAGGAATTTGGAACAAAAAGACGGGGAGAGATTGGAGAAAGGTTGGTATTTGGAAACAGTGCAGGGGGTGAGGGTGGGTTTGAAGGATGGGGTGATAGTGCCAGTCTTTAAGGAGTGAGGGATGGTGCCAGAGGATAGAGATGAATGGGCAATGTCAGCAAGCATGGACATGAGGCAGTAAAGTTGGGTGAAAGAAAGAAGAAACAAGAAAGAAGAAAACAGAGAGAGAAAGAACGATGAAGGAGAGAAGGAAGAAGGAGGAGAAAGAAGTAGGAAGGAGAAAGAGAGAGCGAGAGTGGAAGAGAGTGGGAGCGACAGAGTGCAAAAGAGTGAGAGAGGGAAAGAGAGAGGGAGAGAAAGAGAGAGAAAGAGGCCGAGAGTGAGAGCGAAACAAAGAAAGAGCCAGCGAAAGAGAGAGAATGAGCGAGAGAGCGAAAAAGAGAGAAAAGAGAGGGAAAGAGGGAACGAGAGAGAGAGTGAGAAAGAGAGAGAGAGAGCGAGAAAGTGCGAGAAAGAGCGAGAAAGTCAGCATGGCTCAGTGGTAGCACTCTCCTCCTCTGAGTCAGCATGCTGTGGGTTCAACTCCCCCACCCTCCCACCACCCCCGACACTATAGATCTGAGCCCCTAATGGCACAGCTGGTGTCAGCCATGGTTCAGTGGGTAGCACGCTCTCGCCTCTGGGTCAGAAGGTTTGGGGTTTAAGCCCCCACTCCACAGACTTGAGCATATAATCCAGGCTGACACTCCCAGTGCAGTACTGAGGGAGCGCCGCACTGTCGGATGTGCCGTCTTTCGGACGAGACGTTAAACCGAGATCCGAACGAGATGTTCAGGTGGATGTAGAGGATTCCACAGCACTATTCGCAGCAGGGGAGGAGCCCTGGGTCGACATTAATCCCTCAACCCACACCGCCCAAAACCAGATTTTCAGGCCGTCTGTTTGCTGCCTGCGGGATCTTACTGTGCAAGAATTGGCTGCCGGGTTTACTCATGTGACAGCAGTGACTGCAGTTTGAAACAGAAATCCATCAGTTCGAGATTCCCTGAGGATCTAAGCTGGTGCTATATAAATGCAAATTCTTTCTTTATCATGAACATGTAAGTAGTAAGGAGATGAGAAGAAGGCCATTCAACTGATTGAATCTCATCCCTCTAGTGCCTTAAATCACCCGACCAAGCATTTTAAACTCCCTCACTGTCGATTCCACTATTTTACCTGGCGAATATATTCGATCCACTTCAAACTCTTTTGAGCAAAGGAACTTTTTTTTCTGAGATCTGTTTTAAATTTACTTCTCACTCATCTAAATTGACGCCGTCTGGTTCTGACGGACCGATCCTGGGTTCAACGAAGCAGTACCATTTAATCTACTAGGTACCACAGTGAGCTCCTGCCCTTAGGCTGGGATTTTCTGCTTCTGCACTGGCCACGTTTCCATCGTGAATGGATGGCAAATCACGAGCTGTTTAGTGTAGAGGCGGAAAGTCACTGCTTTCAACAACAACTAATCGCATTTACATAGCGCCTTGAACACAGTAAAACGTCCCGAGGCGCTTCAGAGGAGCGATTATCCGACAAAATTTGACACCGAGCCACATAAGGAGATATTAGAACAGAGGTAGGTTTTAAGGAGCGTCTTAAAAGGAGGAACGAGAGGTAGAGACACGGAAAGGTTTAGGGAGGGAATTCCAGAGCTTAAGGCCCTGGCAGCTGAAGGCACGGCCGCCAATGGTGGAGTGATTATAATCAGGGATGCTCAAGAGGCCAGGATTGGAGGAGCGCAGAGATCTCGGGGAGGTTGTGGGGCTGAAGGAGATTACAGAGATCGGGAGAGGGCGAGGCCACGGAGGGATTTGAAAACAAGGATGAGAATTTTAAAATCGAGTCATTGGTGGACCGGGAACCAATGTCGGTCAGCGAGAACAGGGGGTGATGGGTGAACGGGACTTGGTGCGAGTTAGGACACGGGCAGCCGGGTTTTGGATGAGCTCAAGTTTACGGAGGGTGGAAGATGGTGGAGCAGCCAGGAGTGCGTTGGAATAGTCAAGTCTGGAGGTAGCAAAGGTTCAAAAAAAAGTCCGTCTGATCTTAGTGGTATCAGTTGACAAGGACACCTTCCTTGACCACTGCAGAGGGAGCTCAGTTTGAACACCACACGTACACGAGCAGCACCTCCAACCGTGGTGGGACTCTCTCTGCACTGACCCGAGGCGTCAGCCTGGATCACACGCTCAAATCCGGGAGCGGGGCTTGAACCCACAACCATTCTGGACATGGAGAGCGCTACCGACTGAGCCAGACTTCAGCAAAGAGGACTGGTTTACTGTAGGGGCAACCACACGCTCAGACGCCAGTCTAACGACACCTCCGCGTGAGACAAGAGAGCCGAAAATGCAGTCATTTCTCGGCCAAGGCTGCGGTTAGAAGCTTTCTGAGCAGATCCATTCTGTCTGCCATTCATGCTCCCTTGAGTACTGGAGTTCTGATTCTGATGATTCGTGACACCGAACTGTTGGGAAACACTTTGCTATCTGACACGTCTCAGGAACGTGGTGACTTTGATGATACTGGCAGCAGCTGGGCCTTTGTAAGAACTAGGAAACTGAAGAAAATAACTTCATCCTTTTCTTTGGAAAAATGAGTATCAATGCGTTGGCACACGGTAGGATTTTCAACATCAGTTGAATTCCAAACAACATCAGGAACAGGAGGAGGCCATTCAGCCATTCAATTAGATCAAGGCTGATCTGTACCTCAACTCCATTTACCCGCCATAGCTACAGATTGCTTCATCCCCTTATCCAACAAAAATCTATCGATCTCAGTCTTGAAAGCTCCAATTGACCCCCAGCATTCACAGCCTTTTTGGGGAGAGAGGGTTCCAGATTTCCACTACCCTTTATGTGAAGAAGTGCTTCCTGATTTTGCTCCTGAAAGGCTTAGTTCTAATTTTAAGATTAGGCCCCCAACGCAGGAAAGAGTTTCTCCACATCTACCCAATTGAATCATTTCGAACCCCTCGATCAGATCACCCTGCAATCTCCTAGAAAAATGAAACATCCCTCATTTTGCAGGGGATCTTGGGAATATTTATTCCTCCCAGCTTTTCCACCCCTGGGGGAGTGATTCACGGGGACCACTGCTGCCTCATCCAAGAGGCCACTCCAGTGAATACTGGCAGGGCATCACCAATCAGAGGGCAAGGGGGGCCATGACAGGCCTGATCCATCCTCAGTGCCCACACACCAGGTGGGTCGATCGGGAGTGGGAACCCACTGGCTGGGTTTCCCCATCCCTTCCCAAGACCACCTCGGGCGTCCCGCACTGCCCTTCCGGCTGAGACCAAAGGATTGGACTGGAGACCTCCCTGGTGGTCCTGAGGAGAGGGGGAGGGATGGGGGGGGGCAGGGTGGTATTCACCCACTAATTTGGCATGGTCAGGATCTAAATGAGCCTAAGCTTCAACCTCGGGCATTGCTACCAACTTGAAGGATCCGAGTGTGGTGGAAAGGAGCACATCGATGGCGGGGAATTTTAGACGATTTTGTCGCCATTGGTTGACACCTAAGTGACGTGGACTATCTACAAGATGCACTGCAGCAACTCGCCGAGGCTTCTGCGACAGCACCTCCCTAACCCGTGACCTCTACCACCTAGAAGGACAAGGGCAGCAGGCGCATGGGAACACCACATTACAGTTCCCCTCCAAGTCACACACCAGCCTGACTTGGACATTTATCGCCCATGCCTTATTCATCGCTGGGTCCAAATCCTGGAAATCACATCGGCTGCCTGTTATTTAGGTCATTTGACTTCAATAAAGACCTTACATTGACAAGCTCAGGACATCCCAAAGCATCTCATAGGTAATGAAGTACTTTTTGAAGTGGAGTCACTGTTGCAATGTAGGAAACGAAGTAGCCAATTTGCGCACAGTAAGCTCGCACAAACAGCAATGTGATAATGACCAGATAATCTGTTTTAGTGATGTTGGTTGAGGGATAAATATTGGCCCAGGACTCCGGGGAGGACACCACTGCACTTCTTCGAAATATTGGCAACAGGATTTTTATGTCCACCCGAGAGGGTAGATGGGGCCTCGGTTTAACATCTCATCCGAAAGACGGGATCTCCGACATTGCAGCGCTCCCTCAGTACTGCCCTGAACTGTTAACCGAGCTTTTTGTGCTCACGCCTCTGGAGCGGGACTTAAACTCACCACATTCTGACACAGAGGGAGAGAACGATCAACTGAGCCAGAGCTGCATTACATCACAATAGTTACGACACCACTAAAAATTTACTTCATTGGCTGGAACGCTATTTGGGACGTGGTCATGAAAGGCGTTAAATATATGCAAGACTTTCTTTCTCAGTCATGATGTGGAGATGCCGGTGTTGGACTGGGGTGGACAAATGTGAGAAGTCGCACAACACCAGGTTAGAGTCCAACAGCTTTATTTCAAATCACAAGCTTTCGGAGCGCTGCCCCTTCGTCAGGCGCTCCGAAAGTTTGTGATTTCAAATAAAACTGTTGGACTATAACCTGGTGTTGTGCGACTTCTCACATTCTTTCTCAGTGCCACAAATCGATCAGTACAGCGTTCATCAGATACTCACTGTCACAGATCGGTTAGTATAGAGCTCCCTCAGGCCCTCAGTATCACAGATCGATCAGTACAGAGTTCCCTCAGACAGTCAGTGTCACAGATTGATCAGTACAGAGTTCCCTCAGACCCACACTATCAAAGATCGATCAGTAGAGAGTTCCCTCAGGCCCTCAGAGTCACAGATCAATCAGCACAGAGTTCCCTCAGGCCCTCAATCTCAAAAATCGATCAGTACAGAGTTCCCTCAGCCCTCAGTGTCACAGATCGATCAGTACAGAGTTCCCTCAGCCCTCAGTGTCACAGATCGATCAGTACAGAGTTCCCTCAGCCCTCAGTGTCACAGATTGATCAGTACAGAGTTCCCTCAGCCCTCAGTGTCACAGATCGATCAGTACAGAGTTCCCTCAGCCCTCAGTATCATAGATCGATCAGTACAGAGTTCCCTCAGCCCTCAGTGTCACAGCTGGATCAGTACAGAGTTCCCTCAGGCCCTCAGTGGCATAGATCGATCAGTACAGTGTTCCCTGAGGCCCTCAGTGTCACAGATCGATCAGTACAGAGTTCCCTGAGGCCCTCATTGTCACAGATCGACCAGTACAGAGTTCCCTCAGGCCCTCACTATCACAGATCGATCAATACAGAGATCCCTCAGGCCCTCAGTGTCACATATCGATCAGTACAGAGTTCCCTCAGGCCCTCAGTGACACATATCGATCCGTACAGAGTTCCCTCAGATCCTCATTGTCACTGATCGATCAGTACAGAGTTCGCTCAGCCCTAAGTGTCACAGATCGATCAGTACAGAGTTCCCTCAGGCCCTCAGTATCACAGATCGATCAGTACAGAGTTTCCTGAGGCTCTCATTGTCACAGATCGATCAGTACAGAGTTCCTTCATGCCCTCAGTATCACAGATCGATCAGTACAGAGTTCCCTCAGGCTCTCACTGTGACAGATCAATCAGTACAGAGTTCCCTCAGGCCCTCATTGTCAAAAGTCGATAACTACAGAGTTCCCTCAGGCTCTCACTATCACAGATCGCTCAGTACAGAGTTCCCTCAGGCCCTCATTATCACAGATTGATCAGTACAGAGTTCCCTCAGGCCATCATTATCACAGATAGATAAGTACAGAATTCTTTCAGACACTCAGTATCACAGGTCGATCAGTACAGTGTTCCCTCAGCCCTCTGTGTCACAGATCGATCAGTACAGAGTTCTTTCAGCACTCTGTGTCACAGATCGATCAGTACAGAGTTCCCTAAGCCCTCTGTGTCACAGATCGATCAGTACAGAGTTCTTTCAGCACTCTGTGTCACAGATCGATCAGTACAGATTCCCTCAGGCCCTCATTGTCACAGATCGACGAGTACAGAGTTCCCTCAGGCCCTCCGTGTCACAGATCGATCAGTACAGAGTTCCCTCAGGCCCTCCGTGTCACAGATCGATCAGTACAGAGTTCCCTCAGGCCCTAATTGTTAAAAATCGATATCTACAGAGTTCCCTCAGGCCCTCCGTGTCACAGATCGATCAGTACAGAGTTCCCTCTGCCCTCACTATCACAGATCGATCAGTACAGAGTTCCCTCAGGCTATCATTATCACAGATCGATAAGTACAGATATCTTTAAGGCACTCAGTATCACAGGTCGATCAGTACAGAGTTCCCTCAGCCCTCTGTGTCACAGATCGATCAGTACAGAGTTTGCTCAGGCCCTCACTATCACAGATCGATCAGTACAGAGTTCCCTCAGGCCCTCAGTGTCACAGATCGATCAGTACAGTGTTCGCTCAGGCCCTCAGTGTCACAGATCGATCAGTACAGAGTTCCCTCATCCGCTCAGTGTCACAGATCGATCAGTACAGTGTTCCCTCAGGCCCTCAGTATCACAGATCGATCTGTACAGAGTTCCCTCATCAGCTCAGTTTCACAGATCGATCAGTACAGAGTTCCCTCAGGCCCTCAGTGGCACAGATCGATCTGTACAGAGTTCCCTCATCCGCTCAGTTTCACAGATCGATCAGTACAGTGTTCCCTCAGGCCCTCAGTATCACAGATCGATCAGTACAGAGTTCCCTCATCCGCTCAGTTTAACAGATCGATCAGTACAGAGTTCCCTCAGGTATCAGTGTCACAGATCGATTAGTACAGAGCTCCCTCAGGCCCTCACTGTCACAGATCGATCAGTACAGAGCTCCCTCATCCGCTCAGTTTCACAGATCGATCAGTACAGAGTTCCCTCAGGCCCTCAGTATAACAGATCGATCAGTACAGAGTTCCCTCATCCGCTCAGTTTCACAGATCGATCAGTACAGAATTCCTTCAGGCATCAGTGTCACAGATCGATCAGTACAGTGTTCCCTCAGGCCCTCATTGTCACAGATCGATCAGTACAGAGTTCCCTCAGGCCCTCCGTGTCACAGATGGATCATTACAGAGTTCCCTCAACCTTCAGTGTCACAGATCGATCAGTACAGTGTTCCCTAGGGCCCTCACTATCACAGATCGATCAGTACCGAGTTCCCTCAGGCCCTCAGATCACAGATCGATCAGTACAGAGTTCCCTCAGGCCCTCAGTGTCACAGATCGATCAGTACAGAGTTCCCTCAGGCCCTCAGTAGAACAGATCGATCAGTACAGAGTTCCCTCAGACACTCAGTGTCACAGATCGATCAGTACAGAGATCCCTCAGGCCCTCCGTGTCACAGATCGATCATTACAGAGTTCCCTCAACCCTCAGTGTCACAGATCGATCAGTACAGGGTTCCCTCAGGCACTCACTATCACAGATCGATCAGTACCGAGTTCCCTCAGGCCCTCAGATCACAGATCGATCAGTACAGAGTTCCCTCAGGCCCTCAGTGTCACAGATCGATTAGTGCAGACTTCCCTGAGGCCCTCAGTGTCACAGATCGATCAGTACAGAGTTCCCTGAGGCCCTCATTGTCACAGATCGATCAGTACAGAGTTCCCTCAGTCCCTCACTATCACAGATCGATCAATACAGAGATACCTCAGGCCCTCAGTGTCACATATCGATCAGTACAGAGTTCCCTCAGGCCCTCAGTGACACATATCGATCCGTACAGAGTTCCCTCAGATCCTCATTGTCACTGATCGATCAGTACAGAGTTCGCTCAGCCCTAAGTGTCACAGATTGATCAGTACCGAGTTCCCTCAGGCCCTCACTATCACAGATCGATCAGTACAGAGTTTCCTGAGGCTCTCATTGTCACAGATCGATCAGTACAGAGTTCCTTCATGCCCTCAGTATCACAAATCGATCAGTACAGAGTTCCCTCAGGCTCTCACTGTGACAGATCAATCAGTACAGAGTTCCCTCAGGCCCTCATTGTCAAAAGTCGATAACTACAGAGTTCCCTCAGGCTCTCACTATCACAGATCGATCAGTACAGAGTTCCCTCAGGCCATCATTATCACAGATTGATCAGTACAGAGTTCCCTCAGGCCATCATTATCACAGATAGATAAGTACAGAATTCTTTCAGACACTCAGTATCACAGATCGATCAGTACAGTGTTCCCTCAGCCCTCTGTGTCACAGATCGATCAGTACAGAGTTCTTTCAGGCACTCAGTGTCACAGATCGATCAGTACAGAGTTCTTTCAGCACTCTGTGTCACAGATCGATCAGTACAGATTCCCTCAGGCCCTCATTGTCACAGATCGACGAGTACAGAGTTCCCTCAGGCCCTCCGTGTCACAGATCGATCAGTACAGAGTTCCCTCAGGCCCTCCGTGTCACAGATCGATCAGTACAGAGTTCCCTCAGGCCCTAATTGTTAAAAATCGATATCTACAGAGTTCCCTCAGGCCCTCCGTGTCACAGATCGATCAGTACAGAGTTCCCTCAGGCTCTCACTATCACAGATCGATCAGTACAGAATTCCCTCAGGCCCTCATTATCACAGATTGATCAGTACAGAGTTCCCTCAGGCTATCATTATCACAGATCGATAAGTACAGATATCTTTCAGGCACTCAGTATCACAGGTCGATCAGTACAGAGTTCCCTCAGCCCTCTGTGTCACAGATCGATCAGTACAGAGTTTCCTCAGGCCCTAGGTGTCAAAGATCGATCAGTACAGAGTTCCCTCTTCCTCTCAGTGTCACATATCGATCAGTACAGTGTTCCCTCAGGGTCACAGATCGATCAGTACAGTGTTCCCTCAGGCCCTCAGTGTCACAGATCGATCAGTACAGAGTTCCCTCATTCGCTCAGTGTCACAGATCGATCAGTACAGTGTTCCCTCAGGCCCTCAGTATCACAGATCGATCTGTACAGAGTTCCCTCATCCGCTCAGTTTCACAGATCGATCAGTACAGAGTTCCCTCAGGCCCTCAGTGTCACAGATCGATCTGTACAGAGTTCCCTCATCCGCTCAGTTTCACAGATCGATCAGTACAGTGTTCCCTCAGGCCCTCAGTATCACAGATCGATCAGTACAGAGTTCCCTCATCCGCTCAGTTTCACAGATCGATCAGTACAGAGTTCCCTCAGGTATCAGTGTCACAGATCGATTAGTACAGAGTTCCCTCAGGCCCTCACTGTCACAGATCGATCAGTACAGAGCTCCCTCATCCGCTCAGTTTCACAGATCGATCAGTACAGAGTTCCCTCAGGCCCTCAGTATAACAGATCGATCAGTACAGAATTCCTTCAGGCATCAGTGTCACAGATCGATCAGTACAGTGTTCCCTCAGGCCCTCATTGTCACAGATCGATCAGTACAGAGTTCCCTCAGGCCCTCCGTGTCACAGATCGATCATTACAGAGTTCCCTCAACCCTCATTGTCACAGATCGATCAGTACAGGGTTCCCTCAGGCACTCAGTTTCACAGATCGATCAGTACAGTGTTCCCTAGGGCCCTCACTATCACAGATCGATCAGTACCGAGTTCCCTCAGGCCCTCAGATCACAGATCGATCAGTACAGAGTTCCCTCAGGCCCTCAGTGTCACAGATCGATCAGTACGGAGTTCCCTCAGGCCCTCAGTAGAACAGATCGATCAGTACAGAGATCCCTCAGACACTCAGTGTCACAGATCGATCAGTGCAGAGTTTGCTCAGGCCCTCAATATAACAGAATGATCAGTACATAGTTCCCTCAGCTCTCATTATCTCATTTCGATCAGTACAGAGTTCCCTCAGGCCCTCAGTGTCACAGATCGATCAGTACAGTGTTCCCTCAGACCCTCTGTATAACAGATCGATCAGTACAGAGTTCCCTCAGGCCCTCAGTGTCACAGATCGATCAGCACAGAGTTCCCTCAGGCCCTCAGTATAACAGAGCGAACAGTACAGAGATCCCTCAGCGCCACAGTGTCTCAGATCGATCAGTACAGAGTTCCCTCAAACCCGCATTGTCACAGATCGATCAGTACAGAGATCCCTCAGGCCCTCAGTATAACAGAGCGAACAGTACAGAGTTCCCTCAGGGCCACAGTGTCTGAGATTGATCAGTACAGAGTTCCCTCAGGCCCTCAGTTTCATAGATCGATCTGTACAGAGTTCGCTCAGGCCCTCACTGTCACAGATCGATCAGTACAGAGTTCCCAGAGGCTCTCAGTGTCATAGATCGATCAGTACAGAGTTCGATCAAGCCCTCAGTCTCACAGATCGATCAGTACAGAGTTCCCCGAGGCCCTCAGTGTCACAGATCGATCAGTACAGAGATACCTCAGGCACTAAATGTCACAGATCGATCAGTACAGAGTTCCCTCAGGGCCTCAGTGTCACAGATCGATCAGTACAGAGATACCTCAGGCACTAAGTGTCACAGATCGATCAGTACAGAGTTACCTCAGGCCCTCAGTGTCACAGATCGATCAGTACAGAGTTCCCTCATTCGCTCAGTGTCACAGATCGATCAGTACAGTGTTCCCACAGGCCCTCAGTATCACAGATCGATCTGTACAGAGTTCCCTCATCCGCTCAGTTTCACAGATCGATCAGTACAGAGTTCCCTCAGGCCCTCAGTGTCACAGATCGATCAGTACAGAGTTCCCTCAGGCTCACACTGTCACCGATCGATCAGTACAGAGTTCCCTCATCCGCTCAGTTTCACAGATCGATCAGTATAGAGTTCCCTCAGATCCTCAGTGTCACAGATCGATCAGTATTGAGATCCCTCAGGCCCTCAGTGTCGCAGATCGATCAGTACAGAGTTCCCAGAGGCACTCACTGGCACAGATCGATCAGTACAGAGTTCGATCAAGCCCTCAATATAACAGATCGATCAGTACAGAGTTCGATCAAGCCCTCAATATAACAGATCGATCAGTACAGAGTCCCCTCAGGCCCTCAGTGTCAAAGATCGATCAGTACAGAGTTCTTTCAGGCACTCAGTATCACAGGTCGATCAGTACAGATTTCCCTCAGCCCTCTGTAACACAGATGGATCTGTACAGAGTTCGCTCAGGCCCTCACTGTCACAGATCGATCAGTACAGATTTCCCTCAGGCCCTCAATATAACAGATCGATCAGTACAGAGTTCCCTCAGACCCTCAGTATAACAGATAGATCAGTATAGAGTTCCCTCAAGCCCTCAGTATAACAAATCGATCAGTACAGAGTTCACTCAGGCCCTGAGTATCACAGATCGATCAGTACAGTGTTCCCTCAGGCCCTCAATGTCACAGATCGATCAGTACAGAGTTCCCTCAGGCCCTCAGTAGAACAGATCGATCAGTACAGAGTTCCCTCAGGGACTTAGTGTCACAGATCGATCAGTACAGAGTTTGCTCAGGCCCTCAATATCACAGATCGATCAGTACAGAGTTCCCTCAGGCCCTCAGTGTCACAGATTGATCAGTACAGAGTTCCCTCAGGGCCACAGTGTCTCAGATCGATCAGTACAGAGTTCCCTCAGGCCCTCAGTATAACAGAGCGAACAGTACAGAGTTCCCTCAGCGCCACAGTGTCTCAGATCGATCAGTACAGAGTTCCCTCAGGCCCTCAGTGACACAGATCGATCAGTACAGAGTTCCCTCAGGCCCTCAGTATAACAGAGCGAACAGTACAGAGTTCCCTCAGCGCCACAGTGTCTCAGATCGATCAGTACAGAGTTCCCTCAGGCCCTCAGTTTCATAGATCGATCTGTACAGAGTTCGCTCATGCCCTCACTGTCACAGATCGATCAGTACAGAGTTCCCTCAGCTCTCATTGTCTCATTTCGATCAGTACAGAGTTCCCTCAGACCCTCAGTATAACAGATCGATCAGTACAGAGTTCCCTCAGGCCCTCAATGTCACAGATAATCAGTACAGAGTTCCCTCAGGCCCTCAGTGTCACAGATCGATCAGTACAGAGTTCCCTCAGTCCCTCAGTATAACAGAGCGAACAGTACAGCGTTACCTCAGCCCTCTGTGTCACAGATCGATCAGGACAGAGTTCCCAGAGGCACTCACTGGCACAGATCGATCAGTACAGAGTTCGATCAAGCCCTCAGTATCACAGATCGATCAGTACAGAGTTCCCTCAGGCTCTCAGTGTAACAGATCGATCAGTACAGAGTTCCCTCAGGCTCTCAGTGCAACAGATCGATCAGTACAGAGTTCCCTCAGGCCCTAAGTTTCACAGATCGATCAGTACAGAGTTCCCTCAGGCCCTAGGTTTCAAAGATCGATCAGTACAGAGTTCCCTCATCCTCTCAGTGTCACAGATCGATCAGTACAGAGTTCGCTCAGGCGCTCACTATCACAGATCGATCTGTAGAGAGTTCGCTCAGGCCCTCACGATCACAGATCGATCAGTAAAGAGTTCCCTCAGGACTCCAGTATCACAGATCGATCAGTACAGTGTTCCCTAAGGCCCTCACTATCACAGATCGATCAGTACAATGCTCCCTCAGGGCCTCAGTATCACAGATCGATCAGTACAGAGTTCTCTCAGGCCCTTAGAGTCACAGATCGATCAGTAGAGAGTTCGCTCAGGCCCTCAGTGTCACAGAGCGAACAGTACTGAGTTCCCTCAGCGCCACAGTGTCTCAGATCGATCAGTACAGAGTTCCCTCAAACCCGCATTGTCACAGATCGATCATTACAGATTTCCCTCAGGCTCTCAGTGTCACAGATCGATTAGTACAGAGTTCCCTCAGGCCCTCAGTTTCATAGATCGATCAATACAGAGTTCCCTCAGGCCCTCACTTTCTCAGATCGATCGATTCAGAGTTCCCTCAGGCTCTCACTGTCACAGATCGATCAGTACAGTGTTTCCTCAGGCCCTCACTATCACAGATCAATCAGTACAGAGTTTCCTCAGACCCTCAATATAACAGATCGATCAGTACAGAATTCCCTCAGGCCCTCTTTGTAACAGATTGATCAGTACAGAGTTCCCTCAGGGACTTAGTGTCACAGATCGATCAGTACAGAGTTCCCTCAGGCCCTCAATATAACAGATCGATCAGTGCAGAGACCCCTCAGGCCCGCAGTGTCACAGATCAATCTGTCCAGAGTTCCCTCAGGCCTCTCAATCACAGATTGATCAGTACAGAGTTCCCTCAGGCCCTCAGAGTCACAGATCGATCAGTACAGAGTTCCCACAGGCCCTCACTGTCACAGATCGATCAGTACAGAGTTCCCTCAGGCCCTCACTTTCTCAGATCGATCGATTCAGAGTTCCCTCAGGCTCTCACTGTCACAGATCGATCAGTACAGTGTTTCCTCAGGCCCTCACTATCACAGATCGATCAGTACAGAGTTCGCTCAGACCCTCAATATAACAGATCGATCAGTACAGAATTCCCTCAGGCCCTCTTTGTAACAGATCGATCAGTGCAGAGACCCCTCAGGCCCGCAGTGTCACAGATCAATCTGTCCAGAGTTCCCTCAGGCCTCTCAATCACAGATTGATCAGTACAGAGTTCCCTCAGGCCCTCAGAGTCACAGATCGATCAGTACAGAGTTCCCTCAGGCTCTCACTGGCACAGATCGATCAGTACAGAGTTCTCTCAGGCCCATATTGTCACAGATCAATCAGTACAGAGTTCGCTCAGGCCCTCAGTGTAACAGATCGATCACTACAGAGTTCCCTGAGTGCCTCAGTATCACCGATCGATCAGTACAGGTTTTCCTCAGGCCCTCACTATCACAGATCGACCAGTACAGAGTTCCCTCAGGCCCTCACTATCACAGACCGATCAGTACAGATTCCCGCAGGCACTCAATGTCTCACATCGATCAGTACAGAGTTCCCTCAGACCCCAATGTCACAGATCGATCTATACAAAGTTCCCAGAGGCACTAACTGGAGCAGATCGATCAGTACAGAGTTCCCTCAGGCCGTCAGTGTCACAGATCGATCGATCAGTACAGAGTTCCCTCAGGCCCTCAGTATCAGAGATCGATCAGTTAAGAGTTCCCTCAGGCCGTCAGTGTCACAGATCGATCGATCAGTACAGAGTTCCCTCAGGCCCTCAGTGTCACAGATCGATCAGTACAGAGTTCCCTTCGGCCCTCAGTGTCACAGATCGATCAGTACAGAGCTCCCTCAGCCCTACACTGTCACAGATCCATCACTACTCAGGTAGCTCAGGCCCTCAGTGTCACAGATCGATAAGTACAGACTTCCCACAAGCACTCACTGGCACAGATCGATCAGTACAGAGTTCCCTCAGGCCCTTATTGTCACAGATCGATCAGTACAGAGTTCCCTCAGACCCCAATGCCACAGATCGATCTGTACAGAGTTCGCTCAGGCCCTCAATGTCACAGATCGATCAGTACAGAGTTCCCTCAGGGCCTTTGTGTCACAGATCGATCAGTACAGTGTTCCCTCAGGCTCTCAGTATAACAGATCGATCAGTACAGAGATCCTTCAGGCCCTCAGTATCACAGATCGATCAGTACAGAGTTCCCTCAGGCCCTCAGTATCACAGATCTATCAGTACAGAGTTCCCTCAGCACCTCACTCTCACAGATCGATCAGTAAACAGTTCCCTCAGGCCCTCAGTATCACAGATTGATCAGTACAGAGGACCCACAGGCACTCACTGGAACAGATCGATCAGTACAGAGTTCCCTCACCCCTCACTATCACAGATCGATCAGAACAGAGTTCTTTCAGGCTCTCACTGTCACAGATTGATCAGTACAGAGTTCACTCAGGCCCTCAGTGTCACAGATCGATCAGTACAGAGATTCCTCAGCCCCGCACTGTCACAGATCGATCAGGACACATGTCCCACAAGCACTCACTGGCACAGATCGATCAGTACAGAGTTCCCTCAGGCTCTCAGTGTCACAGATCGATTGTACAGATTTCCCTCACGCCCTCAGTATCACAGATCGATCATTACGGAGTTCCCTCAGGCCCTCATTGTCACAGATCGATCAGTAGAGAGATACCTCAGGCCCTCAGTATAACAGATCGGTCAGTACAGAGATCCCTCAACCCTCAGTGTCACAGATCGATCAGAACAGAGTTCCCTCAACCCTCAGTGTCACAGATCGATCAGTACAGAGATCCCTCAGCCCCGCACTGTCACAGATCGATCAGGACACATGTCCCACAAGCACTCACTGGCACAGATCGATCAGTACAGAGTTCCCTCAAGCCCTCCGTGTCGCAGATCGATCTGCACAGAGTTCCCACAGGCCCTCAGTATCACAGATCGATCAGTACAGAGTTCCCTCAGGCCCTCAGTGTCACAGACCGATTATTACAGAGTTCCCTCAGGCCCTCAGTATCATAGATCGATCAGTACAGAGTTCCCTCAGGCCCTCAGTGTCACAGATCGATTAGTACAGAGTTCCCTCTGACCCTCATTATCACAGATCGATCAGTACAGAGTTCCCTCAGGCCCTCAGTATCATAGATCGATCAGTACAGAGTTCCCTCAGGCCCTCAGTGTCACAGATCAATCAGTACAGAGTTCCCAGGGGCACTCACTGGCACAGACCGATCAGTACAGAGTTCGATCAAGCCCTTAATATAACAGATCGCTCAGTACAGAGTTCCCTCAGACCCACAGTATAACAGATCGATCAGTACAGAGTTTGCTCAGATCCTCAATATAAAGTTCAATCAGTACAGAGTTCGCTCAGGCCCTCAATGTCACAGATCGATCAGTACTGAGTTCCCTCAGGCCCTCAATGTCACAGATCGATCAGTACAGAGTTCCCTCAGGCCCTCAGTATAACAGATCGATCAGTACAGAGTTCCCTCAGGCCCTCAGTGTCACAGATCGATCAGTACAGAATTCCCTCAGGCGCTCAGTGTCACAGATCGATCAGTAAAGAGATCCCTCAGGCCGGCGTTGTCAGAGATCGATCAGTACAGAGTTCCCTCAGGCCTTCACTATCACAGATCGATCAGTACAGAGATCCCACAGGCCCTCACTGTCACAGATCGATCAGTACAGAGTTCCCTCAGGCCCTCACTTTCTCAGATCGATCGATTCAGAGTTCCCTCAGGCTCTCACTGTCACAGATCGATCAGTACAGTGTTTCCTCAGGCCCTCACTATCACAGATCGATCAGTACAGAGTTCGCTCAGACCCTCAATATAACAGATCGATCAGTACAGAATTCCCTCAGGCCCTCTTTGTAACAGATCGATCAGTGCAGAGACCCCTCAGGCCCGCAGTGTCACAGATCAATCTGTCCAGAGTTCCCTCAGGCCTCTCAATCACAGATTGATCAGTACAGAGTTCCCTCAGGCCCTCAGAGTCACAGATCGATCAGTACAGAGTTCCCTCAGGCTCTCACTGGCACAGATCGATCAGTACAGAGTTCTCTCAGGCCCATATTGTCACAGATCAATCAGTACAGAGTTCGCTCAGGCCCTCAGTGTAACAGATCGATCACTACAGAGTTCCCTGAGTGCCTCAGTATCACCGATCGATCAGTACAGGTTTTCCTCAGGCCCTCACTATCACAGATCGACCAGTACAGAGTTCCCTCAGGCCCTCACTATCACAGACCGATCAGTACAGATTCCCGCAGGCACTCAATGTCTCACATCGATCAGTACAGAGTTCCCTCAGACCCCAATGTCACAGATCGATCTATACAAAGTTCCCAGAGGCACTAACTGGAGCAGATCGATCAGTACAGAGTTCCCTCAGGCCGTCAGTGTCACAGATTGATCGATCAGTACAGAGTTCCCTCAGGCCCTCAGTATCAGAGATCGATCAGTACAGAGTTCCCTCAGGCCGTCAGTGTCACAGATCGATCGATCAGTACAGAGTTCCCTCAGGCCCTCAGTGTCACAGATCGATCAGTACAGAGTTCCCTTCGGCCCTACACTGTCACAGATCCATCACTACTCAGGTAGCTCAGGCCCTCAGTGTCACAGATCGATAAGTACAGACTTCCCACAAGCACTCACTGGCACAGATCGATCAGTACAGAGTTCCCTCAGGCCCTTATTGTCACAGATCGATCAGTACAGAGTTCCCTCAGACCCCAATGCCACAGATCGATCTGTACAGAGTTCGCTCAGGCCCTCAATGTCACAGATCGATCAGTACAGAGTTCCCTCAGGGCCTTTGTGTCACAGATCGATCAGTACAGTGTTCCCTCAGGCTCTCAGTATAACAGATCGATCAGTACAGAGATCCTTCAGGCCCTCAGTATCACAGATCGATCAGTACAGAGTTCCCTCAGGCCCTCAGTATCACAGATCTATCAGTACAGAGTTCCCTCAGCACCTCACTCTCACAGATCGATCAGTAAACAGTTCCCTCAGGCCCTCAGTGTCACAGATCGATCAGTACAGTGTTCACTCAGGCTCTCAGTGTCACAGATCAATCAGCACAGAGTTCCCTCAGGCCTCTCAATCACAGATCAATCAGTACAGATTTCGCTCAGTCTCTCACTGTCAAAGCTCGATCAGTACAGAGTTCGCTCAGGCTCCCACTGTCAATGCTCGGTCAGTGCAGAGATCCCTCAGGCATTCAGAGTCACAGATCAATCAGTATAGAGTTCCCTCAGGCTCTCAGTGTCTCAGTTCGATCAGTACATAGTTCCCTCAGCGCTTCACTATCACAGCTCGATCAGAACAGAGTTCGCTCAGGCCCTCAGTGTCAGAGATCAATTAACACAGAGTGCCCTGAGGGCCTCAGTATCACAGATTGATCAGTACAGAGTACCCACAGGCACTCACTGGAACAGATCGATCAGTACAGAGTTCCCTCACGCCCTCAGTGTCACAGATCGATCAGTATAGAGTTCGCTCAGGCCCTCAGTGTCACAGATCGATCAGTACAGAGTTCCCTCAGGCTCTCAGTGTCACAGATCGATTGTACAGAGCTCCCTCAGGCCCTCAGTATCACAGATCGATCAGTACAGAGTTCCCGCAGGCCCTCAGTGTCACAGATCGATTATTACAGTGTTCCCTCAGGCCCTCAGTGTCACAGATCGATCAGTACAGAGTTCCCTCAGGCCCACAGTATCACAGATCGATCAGTACAGAGTTCCCTCAGGCCCTCAGTATCACAGATCGATCAGTACAGAGTTCCCTCAGGCCCTCAGTATCACAGATCGATCAGTACAGAGTTCCCTCAGGCCCTCAGTGTCACAGATCGATCAGTATAGAGTTCGCTCAGGCCCTCAGTGTCACAGATCGATCAGTATAGAGTTACCTCAGCCCCTCACTATCACAGATCGATCAGTAGAGAGTTCTTTCAGGCTCTCACTGTCACAGGTCGATCAGTACAGAGTTCCCTCAGCCCTCAGTATCACAGATCGATCAGTACAGAGTTCCCTCAGGCTGTCAGTGTCACAGATTGATCAGTACAGAGTTCCCAAAGGTTCTCACTTTCACAGATCGATCAGTAAAGAGTTCCCTCAGACCCTCAATATAACAGATCGATCAGTACAGAGTTCCCTCAGGCCCTCAGTGTCACAGATCAATCAGTACAGAGTTCCATCAGGCCCGCATTGTCACAGATTGATCAGTACAGAGTTCGCACAGACCCTCAATATAACAGATTGATCAGTACAGAGTTCCCTCAACCCTCACTGTCACAGATCGATCAGTACAGAGTTACCTCAGGACCTCAGTATAACAGATCGATCAGTACACAGTTCCCTCAGGCCCTCAGTATCACAGATTGATCAGTACAGAGATCCCTCAGGCCTCAAATTCAGAAATCAATCAGTACTGAGTGCGCTCAGGGTCTCAGTGTCTCAGATCGATCAGGACACAGATCCCTTAGGCCCTCAGTGTCACAGATGGATCAGTAAAGAGTTCCCTCAGGCCCTCAGTGTCACAGATCGATCAGTACAGAGATCCCACAAGCACTCACTGGCGCAGATCGATCAGTACAGAGTTCCCTCAAGCCCTCAGTATCACAGATCGATCAGTACAGAGTTCCCTCAGGTCTCAGTGTCACAGATCGATTGTACAGAGTTACCTCAGGCCCTCAGTATCACAGATCGATCAGTACAGAATTCCCTCAGGCCCTCAGTGTCATAGCTCGATTTGTACAGAGTTCCCTCAGGCTCTCAGTGTCACAGATCGATCAGTACACAATTCCCTTAGGCCCTCAGTGTCACAGATCGATCAGTACAGAGTTCCCTCAAGCCCTCAGTATCACAGATCGGTCAGTACAGAGTTCCCTCAGGCCCTCACTATCACAGATCGATCTGTACAGAGTTCCCTCAGGCCCTCAGTGTCACAGATCGATCAGTAAAGAGTTCCATCAGTGCCTCAGTGTCACAGATCGATCAGTTGAGAGTTCGCTCAGAACCTCAATATAACAGATCGATCAGTATAGTGTTTCCTCAGGGCCTCAGTGTCTCAGATCGATCAGTACTGAGTTCCCTCAGGCCGTCAGTGTCACAGATCGATTGATCAGTACAGAGTTCCCTCAGGCACTCAGTGTCACAGATCGATCAGTACAGAGTTCCGTCAGGCACTCAGTGTCACAGATCGATCAGTAAAGAGTTTCCTCAGGTCCTCAGTGTCAGAGATCAATTAACACAGAGTTCCCTGAGGGCCTCAGTATCACAGATTGATCAGTACAGAGGACCCACAGGCACTCACTGGAACAGATCGATCAGTACAGAGTTCCCTCACCCCTCACTATCACAGATCGATCAGAACAGAGTTCTTTCAGGCTCTCACTGTCACAGATTGATCAGTACAGAGTTCACTCAGGCCCTCAGTGTCACAGATCGATCAGTACAGAGATCCCTCAGCCCCGCACTGTCACAGATCGATCAGGACACATGTCCCACAAGCACTCACTGGCACAGATCGATCAGTACAGAGTTCCCTCAAGCCCTCCGTGTCGCAGATCGATCTGCACAGAGTTCCCACAGGCCCTCAGTATCACAGATCGATCAGTACAGAGTTCCCTCAGGCCCTCAGTGTCACAGACCGATTATTACAGAGTTCCCTCAGGCCCTCAGTATCATAGATCGATCAGTACAGAGTTCCCTCAGGCCCTCAGTGTCACAGATCGATTAGTACAGAGTTCCCTCTGACCCTCATTATCACAGATCGATCAGTACAGAGTTCCCTCAGGCCCTCAGTATCATAGATCGATCAGTACAGAGTTCCCTCAGGCCCTCAGTGTCACAGATCAATCAGTACAGAGTTCCCAGGGGCACTCACTGGCACAGACCGATCAGTACAGAGTTCGATCAAGCCCTTAATATAACAGATCGCTCAGTACAGAGTTCCCTCAGACCCACAGTATAACAGATCGATCAGTACAGAGTTTGCTCAGATCCTCAATATAAAGTTCAATCAGTACAGAGTTCGCTCAGGCCCTCAATGTCACAGATCGATCAGTACTGAGTTCCCTCAGGCCCTCAATGTCACAGATCGATCAGTACAGAGTTCCCTCAGGCCCTCAGTATAACAGATCGATCAGTACAGAGTTCCCTCAGGCCCTCAGTGTCACAGATCGATCAGTACAGAATTCCCTCAGGCGCTCAGTGTCACAGATCGATCAGTAAAGAGATCCCTCAGGCCGGCGTTGTCAGAGATCGATCAGTACAGAGTTCCCTCAGGCCTTCACTATCACAGATCGATCAGTACAGAGATCCCACAGGCCCTCACTGTCACAGATCGATCAGTACAGAGTTCCCTCAGGCCCTCACTTTCTCAGATCGATCGATTCAGAGTTCCCTCAGGCTCTCACTGTCACAGATCGATCAGTACAGTGTTTCCTCAGGCCCTCACTATCACAGATCGATCAGTACAGAGTTCGCTCAGACCCTCAATATAACAGATCGATCAGTACAGAATTCCCTCAGGCCCTCTTTGTAACAGATCGATCAGTGCAGAGACCCCTCAGGCCCGCAGTGTCACAGATCAATCTGTCCAGAGTTCCCTCAGGCCTCTCAATCACAGATTGATCAGTACAGAGTTCCCTCAGGCCCTCAGAGTCACAGATCGATCAGTACAGAGTTCCCTCAGGCTCTCACTGGCACAGATCGATCAGTACAGAGTTCTCTCAGGCCCATATTGTCACAGATCAATCAGTACAGAGTTCGCTCAGGCCCTCAGTGTAACAGATCGATCACTACAGAGTTCCCTGAGTGCCTCAGTATCACCGATCGATCAGTACAGGTTTTCCTCAGGCCCTCACTATCACAGATAGACCAGTACAGAGTTCCCTCAGGCCCTCACTATCACAGACCGATCAGTACAGATTCCCGCAGGCACTCAATGTCTCACATCGATCAGTACAGAGTTCCCTCAGACCCCAATGTCACAGATCGATCTATACAAAGTTCCCAGAGGCACTAACTGGAGCAGATCGATCAGTACAGAGTTCCCTCAGGCCGTCAGTGTCACAGATTGATCGATCAGTACAGAGTTCCCTCAGGCCCTCAGTATCAGTGATCGATCAGTACAGAGTTCCCTCAGGCCGTCAGTGTCACAGATCGATCGATCAGTACAGAGTTCCCTCAGGCCCTCAGTGTCACAGATCGATCAGTACAGAGTTCCCTTCGGCCCTACACTGTCACAGATCCATCACTACTCAGGTAGCTCAGGCCCTCAGTGTCACAGATCGATAAGTACAGACTTCCCACAAGCACTCACTGGCACAGATCGATCAGTACAGAGTTCCCTCAGGCCCTTATTGTCACAGATCGATCAGTACAGAGTTCCCTCAGACCCCAATGCCACAGATCGATCTGTACAGAGTTCGCTCAGGCCCTCAATGTCACAGATCGATCAGTACAGAGTTCCCTCAGGGCCTTTGTGTCACAGATCGATCAGTACAGTGTTCCCTCAGGCTCTCAGTATAACAGATCGATCAGTACAGAGAT
Organism: Squalus acanthias; assembly: GCA_030390025.1. Classification (NCBI taxonomy): domain Eukaryota; kingdom Metazoa; phylum Chordata; class Chondrichthyes; order Squaliformes; family Squalidae; genus Squalus; species Squalus acanthias. Next base: position 25,212,978 of record CM059449.1, on the reverse strand, counting down.
CCTTCAGGCCCTCAGTATCACAGATCGATCAGTACAGAGTTCCCTCAGGCCCTCAGTATCACAGATCTATCAGTACAGAGTTCCCTCAGCACCTCACTCTCACAGATCGATCAGTAAACAGTTCCCTCAGGCCCTCAGTGTCACAGATCGATCAGTACAGTGTTCACTCAGGCTCTCAGTGTCACAGATCAATCAGCACAGAGTTCCCTCAGGCCTCTCAATCACAGATCAATCAGTACAGATTTCGCTCAGTCTCTCACTGTCAAAGCTCGATCAGTACAGAGTTCGCTCAGGCTCCTACTGTCAATGCTCGGTCAGTGCAGAGATCCCTCAGGCATTCAGAGTCACAGATCAATCAGTATAGAGTTCCCTCAGGCTCTCAGTGTCTCAGTTCGATCAGTACATAGTTCCCTCAGCGCTTCACTATCACAGCTCGATCAGAACAGAGTTCGCTCAGGCCCTCAGTGTCAGAGATCAATTAACACAGAGTGCCCTGAGGGCCTCAGTATCACAGATTGATCAGTACAGAGTACCCACAGGCACTCACTGGAACAGATCGATCAGTACAGAGTTCCCTCACGCCCTCAGTGTCACAGATCGATCAGTATAGAGTTCGCTCAGGCCCTCAGTGTCACAGATCGATCAGTACAGAGTTCCCTCAGGCTCTCAGTGTCACAGATCGATTGTACAGAGCTCCCTCAGGCCCTCAGTATCACAGATCGATCAGTACAGAGTTCCCGCAGGCCCTCAGTGTCACAGATCGATTATTACAGTGTTCCCTCAGGCCCTCAGTGTCACAGATCGATCAGTACAGAGTTCCCTCAGGCCCTCAGTATCACAGATCGATCAGTACAGAGTTCCCTCAGGCCCTCAGTATCACAGATCGATCAGTACAGAGTTCCCTCAGGCCCTCAGTGTCACAGATCGATCAGTACAGAGTTCCCTCAGGCCCTCAGTGTCACAGATCGATCAGTATAGAGTTCGCTCAGGCCCTCAGTGTCACAGATCGATCAGTATAGAGTTACCTCAGCCCCTCACTATCACAGATCGATCAGTACAGAGTTCTTTCAGGCTCTCACTGTCACAGGTCGATCAGTACAGAGTTCCCTCAGCCCTCAGTATCACAGATCGATCAGTACAGAGTTCCCTCAGGCTGTCAGTGTCACAGATTGATCAGTACAGAGTTCCCAAAGGTTCTCACTTTCACAGATCGATCAGTAAAGAGTTCCCTCAGACCCTCAATATAACAGATCGATCAGTACAGAGTTCCCTCAGGCCCTCAGTGTCACAGATCAATCAGTACAGAGTTCCATCAGGCCCGCATTGTCACAGATTGATCAGTACAGAGTTCGCACAGACCCTCAATATAACAGATTGATCAGTACAGAGTTCCCTCAACCCTCACTGTCACAGATCGATCAGTACAGAGTTACCTCAGGACCTCAGTATAACAGATCGATCAGTACACAGTTCCCTCAGGCCCTCAGTATCACAGATTGATCAGTACAGAGATCCCTCAGGCCTCAAATTCAGAAATCAATCAGTACTGAGTGCGCTCAGGGTCTCAGTGTCTCAGATCGATCAGGACACAGTTCCCTTAGGCCCTCAGTGTCACAGATGGATCAGTAAAGAGTTCCCTCAGGCCCTCAGTGTCACAGATCGATCAGTACAGAGATCCCACAAGCACTCACTGGCGCAGATCGATCAGTACAGAGTTCCCTCAAGCCCTCAGTATCACAGATCGATCAGTACAGAGTTCCCTCAGGTCTCAGTGTCACAGATCGATTGTACAGAGTTACCTCAGGCCCTCAGTATCACAGATCGATCAGTACAGAATTCCCTCAGGCCCTCAGTGTCATAGCTCGATTTGTACAGAGTTCCCTCAGGCTCTCAGTGTCACAGATCGATCAGTACACAGTTCCCTTAGGCCCTCAGTGTCACAGATCGATCAGTACAGAGATCCCACACGCACTCACTGGCACAGATCGATCAGTACAGAGTTCCCTCAAGCCCTCAGTATCACAGATCGGTCAGTACAGAGTTCCCTCAGGCCCTCACTATCACAGATCGATCTGTACAGAGTTCCCTCAGGCCCTCAGTGTCACAGATCGATCAGTAAAGAGTTCCATCAGTGCCTCAGTGTCACAGATCGATCAGTTGAGAGTTCGCTCAGAACCTCAATATAACAGATCGATCAGTATAGTGTTTCCTCAGGCCCTCCGTGTCAGAGATCGATCAGTACAGATTTCCTTCAGGCCCTCAGTATCACAGATCGATTAGTACAGAGTTCCCTCAGATCCTCAGTGTCACAGATCGATTAGTACAGAGATCCCTCAGGCCCTCAGTATAACAGATTGATCAGTACAGTGTTCCCTCAGGGCCTCAGTGTCTCAGATCGATCAGTACTGAGTTCCCTCAGGCCGTCAGTGTCACAGATCGATTGATCAGTACAGAGTTCCCTCAGGCACTCAGTGTCACAGATCGATCAGTACAGAGTTCCGTCAGGCCCTCAGTGTCACAGATCGATTATTACAGTGTTCCCTCAGGCCCTCAGTATCACAGATCGATCAGTACAGAGTTCCCTCAGGCCCTCAGTATCACAGATCGATCAGTACAGAGTTCCCTCAGGCCCTCAGTGTCACAGATCGATCAGTACAGAGTTCCCTCAGGCCCTCCGTGTCACAGATCGATCAGTATAGAGTTACCTCAGCCCCTCACTATCACAGATCGATCAGTAGAGAGTTCTTTCAGGCTCTCACTGTCACAGGTCGATCAGTACAGAGTTCCCTCAGCCCTCAGTATCACAGATCGATCAGTACAGAGTTCCCTCAGGCTGTCAGTGTCACAGATTGATCAGTACAGAGTTCCCAAAGGTTCTCACTTTCACAGATCGATCAGTAAAGAGTTCCCTCAGACCCTCAATATAACAGATCGATCAGTACAGAGTTCCCTCAGGCCCTCAGTGTCACAGATCAATCAGTACAGAGTTCCATCAGGCCCGCATTGTCACAGATTGATCAGTACAGAGTTCGCACAGACCCTCAATATAACAGATTGATCAGTACAGAGTTCCCTCAACCCTCACTGTCACAGATCGATCAGTACAGAGTTACCTCAGGACCTCAGTATAACAGATCGATCAGTACACAGTTCCCTCAGGCCCTCAGTATCACAGATTGATCAGTACAGAGATCCCTCAGGCCTCAAATTCAGAAATCAATCAGTACTGAGTGCGCTCAGGGTCTCAGTGTCTCAGATCGATCAGGACACAGTTCCCTTAGGCCCTCAGTGTCACAGATGGATCAGTAAAGAGTTCCCTCAGGCCCTCAGTGTCACAGATCGATCAGTACAGAGATCCCACAAGCACTCACTGGCGCAGATCGATCAGTACAGAGTTCCCTCAAGCCCTCAGTATCACAGATCGATCAGTACAGAGTTCCCTCAGGTCTCAGTGTCACAGATCGATTGTACAGAGTTACCTCAGGCCCTCAGTATCACAGATCGATCAGTACAGAATTCCCTCAGGCCCTCAGTGTCATAGCTCGATTTGTACAGAGTTCCCTCAGGCTCTCAGTGTCACAGATCGATCAGTACACAGTTCCCTTAGGCCCTCAGTGTCACAGATCGATCAGTACAGAGATCGCACACGCACTCACTGGCACAGATCGATCAGTACAGAGTTCCCTCAAGCCCTCAGTATCACAGATCGGTCAGTACAGAGTTCCCTCAGGCCCTCACTATCACAGATCGATCTGTACAGAGTTCCCTCAGGCCCTCAGTGTCACAGATCGATCAGTAAAGAGTTCCATCAGTGCCTCAGTGTCACAGATCGATCAGTTGAGAGTTCGCTCAGAACCTCAATATAACAGATCGATCAGTATAGTGTTTCCTCAGGCCCTCCGTGTCACAGATCGATCAGTACAGATTTCCTTCAGGCCCTCAGTATCACAGATCGATTAGTACAGAGTTCCCTCAGATCCTCAGTGTCACAGATCGATTAGTACAGAGATCCCTCAGGCCCTCAGTATAACAGATTGATCAGTACAGTGTTCCCTCAGGGCCTCAGTGTCTCAGATCGATCAGTACTGAGTTCCCTCAGGCCGTCAGTGTCACAGATCGATTGATCAGTACAGAGTTCCCTCAGGCACTCAGTGTCACAGATCGATCAGTACAGAGTTCCGTCAGGCACTCAGTGTCACAGATCGATCAGTAAAGAGTTTCCTCAGGTCCTCAGTGTCAGAGATCAATTAACACAGAGTTCCCTGAGGGCCTCAGTATCACAGATTGATCAGTACAGAGGACCCACAGGCACTCACTGGAACAGATCGATCAGTACAGAGTTCCCTCACCCCTCACTATCACAGATCGATCAGAACAGAGTTCTTTCAGGCTCTCACTGTCACAGATTGATCAGTACAGAGTTCACTCAGGCCCTCAGTGTCACAGATCGATCAGTACAGAGATCCCTCAGCCCCGCACTGTCACAGATCGATCAGGACACATGTCCCACAAGCACTCACTGGCACAGATCGATCAGTACAGAGTTCCCTCAGGCTCTCAGTGTCACAGATCGATTGTACAGATTTCCCTCACGCCCTCAGTATCACAGATCGATCATTACGGAGTTCCCTCAGGCCCTCATTGTCACAGATCGATCTGTAAAGAGATCCCTCAACCCTCAGTGTCACAGATCGATCAGTAGAGAGATACCTCAGGCCCTCAGTATAACAGATCGGTCAGTACAGAGATCCCTCAACCCTCAGTGTCACAGATCGATCAGAACAGAGTTCCCTCAACCCTCAGTGTCACAGATCGATCAGTACAGAGATCCCTCAGCCCCGCACTGTCACAGATCGATCAGGACACATGTCCCACAAGCACTCACTGGCACAGATCGATCAGTACAGAGTTCCCTCAAGCCCTCCGTGTCGCAGATCGATCTGCACAGAGTTCCCACAGGCCCTCAGTATCACAGATCGATCAGTACAGAGTTCCCTCAGGCCCTCAGTGTCACAGACCGATTATTACAGAGTTCCCTCAGGCCCTCAGTATCATAGATCGATCAGTACAGAGTTCCCTCAGGCCCTCAGTGTCACAGATCGATTAGTACAGAGTTCCCTCTGACCCTCATTATCACAGATCGATCAGTACAGAGTTCCCTCAGCGCCACAGTGTCACAGATCGATCAGTACAGAGTTCCCTCAGGCCCTCAGTATCATAGATCGATCAGTACAGAGTTCCCTCAGGCCCTCAGTGTCACAGATCGATCAGTACAGAGTTCCCAGGGGCACTCACTGGCACAGACCGATCAGTACAGAGTTCGATCAAGCCCTTAATATAACAGATCGCTCAGTACAGAGTTCCCTCAGACCCACAGCATAACAGATCGATCAGTACAGAGTTTGCTCAGATCCTCAATATAAAGTTCAATCAGTACAGAGTTCGCTCAGGCCCTCAATGTCACAGATCGATCAGTACTGAGTTCCCTCAGGCCCTCAATGTCACAGATCGATCAGTACAGAGGTCCCTCAGGCCCTCAATGTCACAGATCGATCAGTACAGAGGTCCCTCAGGCACTCAGTGTCACAGATCGATCAGTACAGAGTTCCCTCAGGCGCTCAATGTCACAGATCGATCAGTACAGAGGTCCCTCAGGCACTCAGTGTCACAGATCGATCAGTACAGAGTTCCCTCAGGCGCTCAGTGTCACAGATCGATCAGTAAAGAGATTCCTCAGGCCGGCGTTGTCAGAGATCGATCAGTACAGAGTTCCCTCAGGCCTTCACTGTCACAGATCGATCAGTACAGAGATCCCACAGGCCCTCACTTTCTCAGATCGATCGATTCAGAGTTCCCTCAGGCTCTCACTGTCACAGATCGATCAGTACAGTGTTTCCTCAGGCCCTCACTATCACAGATCGATCAGTACAGAGTTCGCTCAGACCCTCAATATAACAGATCGATCAGTACAGAATTCCCTCAGGCACTCTTTGTAACAGATCGATCAGTGCAGAGACCCCTCAGGCCCGCAGTGTCACAGATCAATCTGTCCAGAGTTCCCTCAGGCCTCTCAATCACAGATTGATCAGTACAGAGTTCCCTCAGGCCCTCAGAGTCACAGATCGATCAGTACAGAGTTCCCTCAGGCTCTCACTGGCACAGATCGATCAGTACAGAGTTCTCTCAGGCCCATATTGTCACAGATCAATCAGTACAGAGTTCGCTCAGGCCCTCAGTGTAACAGATCGATCACTACAGAGTTCCCTGAGTGCCTCAGTATCACCGATCGATCAGTACAGGTTTTCCTCAGGCCCTCACTATCACAGATAGACCAGTACAGAGTTCCCTCAGGCCCTCACTATCACAGACCGATCAGTACAGATTCCCGCAGGCACTCAATGTCTCACATCGATCAGTACAGAGTTCCCTCAGACCCCAATGTCACAGATCGATCTATACAAAGTTCCCAGAGGCACTAACTGGAGCAGATCGATCAGTACAGAGTTCCCTCAGGCCGTCAGTGTCACAGATCGATCGATCAGTACAGAGTTCCCTCAGGCCCTCAGTATCAGAGATCGATCAGTACAGAGTTCCCTCAGGCCGTCAGTGTCACAGATCGATCGATCAGTACAGAGTTCCCTCAGGCCCTCAGTGTCACAGATCGATCAGTACAGAGTTCCCTTCGGCCCTCAGTGTCACAGATCGATCAGTACAGAGCTCCCTCAGCCCTACACTGTCACAGATCCATCACTACTCAGGTAGCTCAGGCCCTCAGTGTCACAGATCGATAAGTACAGACTTCCCACAAGCACTCACTGGCACAGATCGATCAGTACAGAGTTCCCTCAGGCCCTTATTGTCACAGATCGATCAGTACAGAGTTCCCTCAGACCCCAATGCCACAGATCGATCTGTACAGAGTTCGCTCAGGCCCTCAATGTCACAGATCGATCAGTACAGAGTTCCCTCAGGGCCTTTGTGTCACAGATCGATCAGTACAGTGTTCCCTCAGGCTCTCAGTATAACAGATCGATCAGTACAGAGATCCTTCAGGCCCTCAGTATCACAGATCGATCAGTACAGAGTTCCCTCAGGCCCTCAGTATCACAGATCTATCAGTACAGAGTTCCCTCAGCACCTCACTCTCACAGATCGATCAGTAAACAGTTCCCTCAGGCCCTCAGTGTCACAGATCGATCAGTACAGTGTTCACTCAGGCTCTCAGTGTCACAGATCAATCAGCACAGAGTTCCCTCAGGCCTCTCAATCACAGATCAATCAGTACAGATTTCGCTCAGTCTCTCACTGTCAAAGCTCGATCAGTACAGAGTTCGCTCAGGCTCTCACTGTCAATGCTCGGTCAGTGCAGAGATCCCTCAGGCATTCAGAGTCACAGATCAATCAGTATAGAGTTCCCTCAGGCTCTCAGTGTCTCAGTTCGATCAGTACATAGTTCCCTCAGCGCTTCACTATCACAGCTCGATCAGAACAGAGTTCGCTCAGGCCCTCAGTGTCAGAGATCAATTAACACAGAGTTCCCTGAGGGCCTCAGTATCATAGATTGATCAGTACAGAGTACCCACAGGCACTCACTGGAACAGATCGATCAGTACAGAGTTCCCTCACGCCCTCAGTGTCACAGATCGATCAGTATAGAGTTCGCTCAGGCCCTCAGTGTCACAGATCGATCAGTACAGAGTTACCTCAGCCCCTCACTATCACAGATCGATCAGTACAGATTTCGCTCAGGCTCTCACTGTCAATGCTCGATTAGCACAGAGATCCCTCATGTCCTCAGAGACACAGATCAATCAGTACAGTGTTCCCTCAGGATCTCAGTGTCTCAGTTCGATCAGTACAGAGTTCGCTCAGGCCCTCAGTGTCACAGATCGATTAGCACAGAGCTCCCTCTGACCCTCAGTATCACAGATCGTTCAGTACAGAGATCCCTCAGGCTCTCACTGTCACAGATCGATCAGTACAGATTTCCCTCAGGCCCTCAGTGTCACAGATCGATCAGTACAGAGTTCCCTCAGTCCCGCATTGTCACAGATCGATCAGTACAGAGTTCCCTCAGGCTCTCAGTGTCTCAGATCGATCAGTACAGAGTTCCCTCAGGCCCTCAGTATCACAGATCGATCAGTACAGAGTTCACCCAGGCTCTCAGTGTCACAGATCGATTGTACAGAGTTCCCTCAGGCCCTCACGATCACAGATCGATCAGTACAGAGTTCACCCAGGCCCTCAGTATCACAGATTGATCAGTACAGAGATCCCTCAGGCCTCAAATTCAGAGAACAATCAGTACTGAGTGCGCTCAGGGTCTCAGTGTCTCAGATCGATCAGTACACAGTTCCCTTAGGCCCTCAGTGTCACAGATGGATCAGTAAAGAGTTCCCTCAGGCCCTCAGTGTCACAGATCGATCAGTACAGAGTACCCGCAGGCCCTCAGTGTCACAGATCGATTATTACCGAGTTCCCTCAGGCCCTCAGTATCACAGATCTATCAGTACAGAGTTCCCTCAGGCCCTCATTGTCACAGATCGATCAGTACAGAGTTCCCTCAGGCCCTCAATGTCACAGATCGATCAGTACAGAGTTCCCTCAGGTCCTCAGTATCACAGATCGATCAGTAAAGAGTTCCATCAGGGCCTCAGTGTCACAGATCGATCAGTTCAGAGTTCGCTCAGAACCTCAATATAACAGATCGATCAGTATAGAGTTTCCTCAGGCCCTCCGTGTCACAGATCGATCAGTACAGAGATTCCACAAGCACTCACTGGCACAGATCGATCAGTACAGAGTTCCCTCAGGCTCTCAGTGTCACAGATCGATTGTACAGAGTTCCCTCAGGCCCTCAGTATCACAGATCGATCAGTACAGAGTTCCCTCAGGCTCTCAGTGTCACAGTTCGATTGTACAGAGCTCCCTCAGGCCCTCAGTATCACAGATCGATCAGTACAGAGTTCCCGCAGGCCCTCAGTGTCACAGATCGATCAGTACAGAGTTCCCTCAGGCTGTCAGTGTCACAGATTGATCAGTACAGAGTTCCCAAAGGTTCTCACTGTCACAGGTCGATCAGTACAGAGTTCCCTCAGGCTCTCAGTGTCACAGATCGATTGTACAGAGTTCCCTCAGGCCCTCAGTATCACAGATCGATCAGTACAGAGTTCCCTCAGGCTCTCAGTGTCACAGTTCGATTGTACAGAGCTCCCTCAGGCCCTCAGTATCACAGATCGATCAGTACAGAGTTCCCGCAGGCCCTCAGTGTCACAGATCGATCAGTACAGAGTTCCCTCAGGCTGTCAGTGTCACAGATTGATCAGTACAGAGTTCCCAAAGGTTCTCACTGTCACAGATCGATCAGTACAGAGTTCCCTCAGGCTCTCAGTGTCACAGATCGATTGTACAGAGTTCCCTCAGGCCCTCAGTATCACAGATCGATCAGTACAGAGTTCCCTCAGGCTCTCAGTGTCACAGTTCGATTGTACAGAGCTCCCTCAGGCCCTCAGTATCACAGATCGATCAGTACAGAGTTCCCGCAGGCCCTCAGTGTCACAGATCGATCAGTACAGAGTTCCCTCAGGCTGTCAGTGTCACAGATCGATCAGTACAGAGTTCCCTCAGCCCTCAGTATCACAGATCGATCAGTAAAGAGTTCCCTCAGGCCCTCAGTATCACAGATCGATCAGTACAGAGTTCCCTCAGGCCCTCAGTATCACAGATCGATTATTACAGTGTTCCCTCAGGCCCTCAGTATCACAGATCGATCAGTAGAGAGTTCCCTCAGGCCCTCATTGTCACAGATCGATCGGTACAGAGTTCCCTCAGGCCCTCAGTATCACAGATCGATCAGTACAGAGTTCCCTCAGGCCCTCAGTATCACAGATCGATCAGTACAGAGTTCCCTCAGGCCCTCAGTGTCACAGATCGATCAGTACAGAGTTCCCTCAGGCCCTCAGTGTCACAGATCGATCAGTATAGAGTTACCTCAGCCCCTCACTATCACAGATCGATCAGTAGAGAGTTCTTTCAGGCTCTCACTGTCACAGGTCGATCAGTACAGAGTTCCCTCAGCCCTCAGTATCACAGATCGATCAGTACAGAGTTCCCTCAGGCTGTCAGTGTCACAGATTGATCAGTACAGAGTTCCCAAAGGTTCTCACTTTCACAGATCGATCAGTAAAGAGTTCCCTCAGACCCTCAATATAACAGATCGATCAGTACAGAGTTCCCTCAGGCCCTCAGTGTCACAGATCGATCAGTACAGAGTTCCATCAGGCCCGCATTGTCACAGATTGATCAGTACAGAGTTCGCACAGACGCTCAATATAACAGATTGATCAGTACAGAGTTCCCTCAACCCTCACTGTCACAGATCGATCAGTACAGAGTTACGTCAGGACCTCAGTATAACAGATCGATCAGTACACAGTTCCCTCAGGCCCTCAGTATCACAGATTGATCAGTACAGAGATCCCTCAGGCCTCAAATTCAGAAATCAATCAGTACTGAGTGCGCTCAGGGTCTCAGTGTCTCAGATCGATCAGGACACAGTTCCCTTAGGCCCTCAGTGTCACAGATGGATCAGTAAAGAGTTCCCTCAGGCCCTCAGTATCACAGATCGATCAGTACAGAGTTCCCTCAAGCCCTCAGTATCACAGATCGATCAGTACAGAGTTCCCTCAGGTCTCAGTGTCACAGATCGATTGTACAGAGTTCCCTCAGGCCCTCAGTATCACAGATCGATCAGTACAGAATTCCCTCAGGCCCTCAGTGTCATAGCTCGATTTGTACAGAGTTCCCTCAGGCTCTCAGTGTCACAGATCGATCAGTACACAGTTCCCTTAGGCCCTCAGTGTCACAGATCGATCAGTACAGAGATCGCACACGCACTCACTGGCACAGATCGATCAGTACAGAGTTCCCTCAAGCCCTCAGTATCACAGATCGGTCAGTACAGAGTTCCCTCAGGCCCTCACTATCACAGATCGATCTGTACAGAGTTCCCTCAGGCCCTCAGTGTCACAGATCGATCAGTAAAGAGTTCCATCAGTGCCTCAGTGTCACAGATCGATCAGTTGAGAGTTCGCTCAGAACCTCAATATAACAGATCGATCAGTATAGAGTTTCCTCAGCCCTCACTATCACAGATCGATCAGAACAGAGTTCTTTCAGGCTCTCACTGTCACAGATTGATCAGTACAGAGTTCACTCAGGTCTCAGTGTCACAGATCGATTGTACAGAGTTCCCTCAGGCCCTCAGTATCACAGATCGATCAGTACAGAATTCCCTCAGGCCCTCAGTGTCATAGCTCGATTTGTACAGAGTTCCCTCAGGCTCTCAGTGTCACAGATCGATCAGTACACAGTTCCCTTAGGCCCTCAGTGTCACAGATCGATCAGTACAGAGATCGCACACGCACTCACTGGCACAGATCGATCAGTACAGAGTTCCCTCAAGCCCTCAGTATCACAGATCGGTCAGTACAGAGTTCCCTCAGGCCCTCACTATCACAGATCGATCTGTACAGAGTTCCCTCAGGCCCTCAGTGTCACAGATCGATCAGTAAAGAGTTCCATCAGTGCCTCAGTGTCACAGATCGATCAGTTGAGAGTTCGCTCAGAACCTCAATATAACAGATCGATCAGTATAGAGTTTCCTCAGCCCTCACTATCACAGATCGATCAGAACAGAGTTCTTTCAGGCTCTCACTGTCACAGATTGATCAGTACAGAGTTCACTCAGGCCCTCAGTGTCACAGATCGATCAGTACAGAGATCCCTCAGCCCCGCACTGTCACAGATCGATCAGGACACATGTCCCACAAGCACTCACTGGCACAGATCGATCAGTACAGAGTTCCCTCAGGCTCTCAGTGTCACAGATCGATTGTACAGAGTTCCCTCACGCCCTCAGTATCACAGATCGATCAATACGGAGTTCCCTCAGGCCCTCATTGTCACAGATCGATCTGTAAAGAGATCCCTCAACCCTCAGTGTCACAGATCGATCAGTAGAGAGATACCTCAGGCCCTCAGTATAACAGATCGGTCAGTACAGAGATCCCTCAACCCTCAGTGTCACAGATCGATCAGAACAGAGATCCCTCAGCCCCGCACTGTCACAGATCGATCAGGACACATGTCCCACAAGCACTCACTGGCACAGATCGATCAGTACAGAGTTCCCTCAAGCCCTCCGTGTCGCAGATCGATCTGCACAGAGTTCCCACAGGCCCTCAGTATCACAGATCGATCAGTACAGAGTTCCCTCAGGCTCTCAGTGTCACAGATCGATTGTACAGAGTTCCCTCACGCCCTCAGTATCACAGATCGATCAATACGGAGTTCCCTCAGGCCCTCATTGTCACAGATCGATCTGTAAAGAGATCCCTCAACCCTCAGTGTCACAGATCGATCAGTAGAGAGATACCTCAGGCCCTCAGTATAACAGATCGGTCAGTACAGAGATCCCTCAACCCTCAGTGTCACAGATCGATCAGAACAGAGATCACTCAGCCCCGCACTGTCACAGATCGATCAGGACACATGTCCCACAAGCACTCACTGGCACAGATCGATCAGTACAGAGTTCCCTCAAGCCCTCCGTGTCGCAGATCGATCTGCACAGAGTTCCCACAGGCCCTCAGTATCACAGATCGATCAGTACAGAGTTCCCTCAGGCCCTCAGTGTCACAAACCGATTATTACAGAGTTCCCTCAGGCCCACAGTATCACAGATCGATCAGTACAGAGTTCCCTCAGGCCCTCAGTGTCACAGATCAATCAGTACAGAGTTCCCTCAGGCTCTCACTGTCAAAGCTCGATAAGTACAGAGTTCACTCAGGCCCGTATTGTGACAGATCTATCAGCATACAGTTCGCTCAAGCACTCAGTGTCAGAGATCAATTTGTACAGAGTTCCCTGAGGGCCTCCGTATCACAGATTGATCAGTACAGAGTACCCACAGGCACTCACTGGAACAGATCGATCAGTACTGAGTTCCCTCACGCCCTCAGTGTCACAGATCGATCAGTATATAGATCGCTCAGGCCCTCAGTGTCACACATCGATCAGTACAGATTTCGCTCAGCCCCTTACTATCACAGATCGATCAGTACAGAGTTTCCTCAGGCCCTCTCTATCACAGCTCGATCAGTACAGAGTTCCTTCAGGCTCTCACTGTCACAGCTCGATCAGTACAGAGTTCCCTCAGCCCTGACTATCACAGATCGATCAGTACAGAGTTCCCTCAGGTTCTCACTTTCACAGATCGATCAGTACAGAGTTCCCTCAGGCTCTCAGTGTCTCAGATCGATCAGTACAGATTTCCCTCAGGCCCTCAGTTTCTCAAATCGATCAGTACAGAGTTATCTCATGCCTTCAGTATCACAGATCGATCAGTACAGAGTACCCACAGGCACTCACTGGAATAGATCGATCAGTACAGAGTTCCCTCACGACCTCAGTGTCACAGATCGATCAGTATAGAGATCGCTCAGGCCCTCAGTGTCATAGATCGATCAGTACAGAGTTCCCTCAGCCCCTTACTATCACAGATCGATCAGTAAAGAGTTCCCTCAGGCCCTCAGTGTCACAGACCGATTATTACAGAGTTCCCTCAGGCCCTCAGTATCATAGATCGATCAGTACACAGTTCCCTCAGGCCCTCAGTGTCACAGATCGATTAGTACAGAGTTCCCTCTGACCCTCATTATCACAGATCGATCAGTACAGAGTTCCCTCAGGCCCTCAGTGTCACAGATCAATCAGTACAGAGTTCCCTCAGGCTCTCACTGTCAAAGCTCGATAAGTACAGAGTTCACTCAGGCCCGTATTGTGACTGATCTATCAGTATACAGTTCGCTCAAGCACTCAGTGTCAGAGATCAATTAGTACAGAGTTCCCTGAGGGCCTCCGTATCACAGATTGATCAGTACAGAGTACCCACAGGCACTCACTGGAACAGATCGATCAGTACAGAGTTCCCTCACGCCCTCAGTGTCACAGATCGATCAGTATATAGATCGCTCAGGCCCTCAGTGTCACACATCGATCAGTACAGATTTCGCTCAGCCCCTTACTATCACAGATCGATCAGTACAGAGTTTCCTCAGGCCCTCTCTATCACAGCTCGATCAGTACAGAGTTCCTTCAGGCTCTCACTGTCACAGCTCGATCAGTACAGAGTTCCCTCAGCCCTGACTATCACAGCTCGATCAGTACAGAGTTCCCTCAGGTTCTCACTTTCACAGATCGATCAGTACAGAGTTCCCTCAGGCTCTCAATGTCTCAGATCGATCAGTACAGATTTCCCTCAGGCCCTCAGTTTCTCAGATCGATCAGTACAGAGTTATCTCATGCCTTCAGTATCACAGATCGATCAGTACAGAGTACCCACAGGCACTCACTGGAATAGTTCGATCAGTACAGAGTTCCCTCACGACCTCAGTGTCACAGATCGATCAGTACAGAGTTCCCTCAGCCCCTTACTATCACAGTTAGATCAGTACAGAGTTTCCTCAGGCCCTCTCTATCACAGCTCGATCAGTACAGAGTTTCCTCAGGCCCTCTCTATCACAGCTCGATCAGTACAGAGTTTCCTCAGGCCCTCTCTATCACAGCTCGATCAGTACAGAGTTGCTTCAGGCTCTCACTGTCACAGGTCGATCAGTACAGAGTTTCCTCAGGCCCTCTCTATCACAGCTCGATCAGTACAGAGTTTCCTCAGGCCCTCTCTATCACAGCTCGATCAGCACAGAGTTTCCTCAGGCCCTCTCTATCACAGCTCGATCAGTACTGAGTTCGCTCAGGTTCTCAGTGTCTCAGATCGATCAGTATATAGATCGCTCAGGCCCTCAGTGTCACACATCGATCAGTACAGATTTCGCTCAGCCCCTTACTATCACAGATCGATCAGTACAGAGTTTCCTCAGGCCCTCTCTATCACAGCTCGATCAGTACAGAGTTCCTTCAGGCTCTCACTGTCACAGCTCGATCAGTACAGAGTTCCCTCAGCCCTGACTATCACAGATCGATCAGTACAGAGTTCCCTCAGGTTCTCACTTTCACAGATCGATCAGTACAGAGTTCCCTCAGGCTCTCAGTGTCTCAGATCGATCAGTACAGATTTCCCTCAGGCCCTCAGTTTCTCAAATCGATCAGTACAGAGTTATCTCATGCCTTCAGTATCACAGATCGATCAGTACAGAGTACCCACAGGCACTCACTGGAATAGATCGATCAGTACAGAGTTCCCTCACGACCTCAGTGTCACAGATCGATCAGTATAGAGATCGCTCAGGCCCTCAGTGTCATAGATCGATCAGTACAGAGTTCCCTCAGCCCCTTACTATCACAGATCGATCAGTAAAGAGTTCCCTCAGGCCCTCAGTGTCACAGACCGATTATTACAGAGTTCCCTCAGGCCCTCAGTATCATAGATCGATCAGTACACAGTTCCCTCAGGCCCTCAGTGTCACAGATCGATTAGTACAGAGTTCCCTCTGACCCTCATTATCACAGATCGATCAGTACAGAGTTCCCTCAGGCCCTCAGTGTCACAGATCAATCAGTACAGAGTTCCCTCAGGCTCTCACTGTCAAAGCTCGATAAGTACAGAGTTCACTCAGGCCCGTATTGTGACAGATCTATCAGTATACAGTTCGCTCAAGCACTCAGTGTCAGAGATCAATTAGTACAGAGTTCCCTGAGGGCCTCCGTATCACAGATTGATCAGTACAGAGTACCCACAGGCACTCACTGGAACAGATCGATCAGTACAGAGTTCCCTCACGCCCTCAGTGTCACAGATCGATCAGTATATAGATCGCTCAGGCCCTCAGTGTCACACATCGATCAGTACAGATTTCGCTCAGCCCCTTACTATCACAGATCGATCAGTACAGAGTTTCCTCAGGCCCTCTCTATCACAGCTCGATCAGTACAGAGTTCCTTCAGGCTCTCACTGTCACAGCTCGATCAGTACAGAGTTCCCTCAGCCCTGACTATCACAGCTCGATCAGTACAGAGTTCCCTCAGGTTCTCACTTTCACAGATCGATCAGTACAGAGTTCCCTCAGGCTCTCAATGTCTCAGATCGATCAGTACAGATTTCCCTCAGGCCCTCAGTTTCTCAGATCGATCAGTACAGAGTTATCTCATGCCTTCAGTATCACAGATCGATCAGTACAGAGTACCCACAGGCACTCACTGGAATAGTTCGATCAGTACAGAGTTCCCTCACGACCTCAGTGTCACAGATCGATCAGTACAGAGTTCCCTCAGCCCCTTACTATCACAGTTAGATCAGTACAGAGTTTCCTCAGGCCCTCTCTATCACAGCTCGATCAGTACAGAGTTTCCTCAGGCCCTCTCTATCACAGCTCGATCAGTACAGAGTTTCCTCAGGCCCTCTCTATCACAGCTCGATCAGTACAGAGTTGCTTCAGGCTCTCACTGTCACAGGTCGATCAGTACAGAGTTTCCTCAGGCCCTCTCTATCACAGCTCGATCAGTACAGAGTTTCCTCAGGCCCTCTCTATCACAGCTCGATCAGCACAGAGTTTCCTCAGGCCCTCTCTATCACAGCTCGATCAGTACAGAGTTCGCTCAGGTTCTCAGTGTCTCAGATCGATCAGTACAGAGTTCCCTCAGGCCTACAGTATCACAGATCGATCAGTACAGAGTTCCCTCATGCTCTCAGTGTCACAGATCGATCAGTACAGAGATCCCTCAGGCCTTCAGTATCACAGATCGATCAGTACAGAGTACGCTCAGATCCTCAATATAACAGATCGATCAGTACAGAGATCCCTCAGCCCCTCACTGTCACAGATCGATCAGAACACATGTCCCACAAGCACTCACTGGCACAGATCGATCAGTACAGAGTTCCCTCAGCCCCTCAATATCACAGATCAATCAGTACAGAGTTGCCTCACGCCCTCAGTATCACAGATCGATCAGTACGAAGTTTCCTCTGGCCTTCAGTACAACAGATCGATCTGTAAAGAGATCCCACAACCCTCAGTGTCACAGATCGATCAGTACAGAGATACCTCAGGCCCTCAGTATAACAGATCGGTCAGTACAGAGACCCCTCAACCCTCAGTGTCACAGATCGATCAGTACAGAGTTCCCTCAGGCCCTCCGTATCGCAGATCGATCTGCACAGACTTCCCACAGGCCCTGAGTATCACAGATCGATCAGTACAGTGTTCCCTCAGGCCCTCAGTATCACATATCGATCAGTACTGAGTTCCCTCAGGCCCTCAGTGTCACAGATCGTTTATTACAGAGTTCCCTCAGGCCCTCCGTATCACAGATTGATCAGTACAGAGTTCCCTCAGGCCCTCATTGTCACAGATCGATCAGTACAGAGTTCCCTCAGGCCCTCAGTATCACAGATCGATCAGTACAGAGTTCCCTCAGGCTCTCATTGTCACAGATCGATTAGTACCGAGTTCCCTCAGGCCCTCAGTAACACAGATCAATCAGTACAGAGTTCCCTCAGGTCCTCAGTATAACAGATCGAGCAGTACAGAGTTCCTTCAGGCCCTCAGTATCACTGAACGATCAGTACCGAGTTCCCTCAACAATCAGTGTCACAGATCGATCAGTACAGAGTTCCCTCAAGCCCTCCGTGTCGCAGATCGATCTGCACAGAGTTCCCACATGCCCTCAGTCTCACAGATCGATCAGTACAGAGTTCCCTCAGGCCCTCAGTATCACAGATCGATCAGTACAGAGTTCCCTCAGGCCCTCAGTGTCACAGATCGATCAGTACAGTGTTCCCTCAGGCACTCAGTGTCACAGATCGATCAGTACAGAGAACCCTCAGGCCCGCATTGTTACAGATCGATTAGTACAGAGTTGGCTCAGACCCTCAATATAACAGACCGATCAGTACAGAGTTCCCTCAGGCCCTCAGTGTCACAGATCAATCAGTACAGAGTTCCCTCAGGCTCTCACTGTCAAAGCTCGATCAGTACACTGTTCCCTCAGGCCCGTATTGTTACAGATCTATCAGTATAGAGTTCGCTCAAGCACTCAGTGTCAGAGATGAATTAGTACAGAGTTCCCTGAGGGCCTCCGTATCACAGATTGATCAGTGCAGAGTACCCACAGGCACTCACTGGAACAGATCGATGAGTACAGAGTTCCCTCACGCCCTCAGTGTCTCAGATCGATCAGTACAGTGTTCCCTCAGGCACTCAGTGTCACAGATCGATCAGTACAGAGAACCCTCAGGCCCGCATTGTTACAGATCGATCAGTACAGAGTTGGCTCAGACCCTCAATATAACAGATCGATCAGTACAGAGTTCCCTCAGGCCCTCAGTGTCACAGATTGATCAGTACAGAATTCCCTCAGGCCCTCATATATAACAGATCGATCAGTGCAGAGATCCCTCAGGCCCGCAGTGTCACAGATCAATCAGTACAGAGTTCCCTCAGGCTCTCAGTGTCGCAGTTCGATCAGTACATAGTTCCCTCAGCCCTTCACTATCACAGCTCGATCAGTACAGAGTTCCCTCAGGCTCTCACTGTCAAAGCTCGATAAGTACAGTGTTCACTCAGGCCCGTATTGTGACAGATCTATCAGTATAGAGTTCGCTCAGGCACTCAGTATCAGAGATCAATTAGTAAAGAGTTCCCTGAGGGCCTCAGTATCACAGATTGATCAGTACAGAGTACCCACAGGCACTCACTGGAATAGATCGATCAGTACAGAGTTCCCTCACGTCCTCAGTGTCACAGATCGATCAGTATAGAGATCGCTCAGGCCCTCAGTGTCACAGATCGATCAGTACAGAGTTCCCTCAGCCCCTTACTATCACAGCTCGATCAGTACAGAGTTTCCTCAGGCCCTCTCTATCACAGCTCGATCAGTACAGAGTTTCCTCAGGCCCTCTCTATCACAGCTTGATCAGTACAGAGTTGCTTCAGGCTCTCACTGTCACAGGTCGATCAGCACAGAGTTTCCTCAGGCCCTCTCTATCACAGCTCGATCAGTACAGAGTTCCCTCAGGTTCTCACTTTCACAGATCGATCAGTACAGAGTTCCCTCAGGCTCTCAGTGTCTCAGATCGATCAGTACAGATTTCCCTCAGGTCCTCAGTTTCACAGATCGATCAGTACAGAGTTCCCTCAGGCCTTCAGTATCACAGATCGATCTGTACAGAGTTCCCTCAGGCTCTGAATATCAGAGATCGAACAGTACAGAGGTCCCTCAGGCACTCAGTGTCACAGATCGATAAATACAGAGGTCCCTCAGGCCCGCAATGTCACAGATCCATCAGTACAGAGTTCCCTCAGGGCCACAGTGTCACAGATCGATCAGTACAGAGTTCCCTCAGGCCCTCAGTATCACAGATCGATCAGTACAGAGTTCCCTCAGGCCCTCAGTATCACAGATCGATCAGTACAGAGTTCCCTCAGGCTCTCATTGTCACAGATCGATTAGTACCGAGTTCCCTCAGGCCCTCAGTATCACAGATCGATCAGTACAGAGTTCCCTCAGGCTCTCATTGTCACAGATCGATTAGTACCGAGTTCCCTCAGGCCCTCAGTAACACAGATCGATCAGTACAGAGTTCCCTCAGGTCCTCAGTATAACAGATCGAGCAGTACAGAGTTCCTTCAGGCCCTCAGTATCACTGAACGATCAGTACCGAGTTCCCTCAACAATCAGTGTCACAGATCGATCAGTACAGAGTTCCCTCAAGCCCTCCGTGTCGCAGATCGATCTGCACAGAGTTCCCACATGCCCTCAGTATCACAGATCTATCAGTACAGAGTTCCCTCAGGCCCTCAGTATCACAGATCGATCAATACAGAGTTCCTTCAGGCCCTCAGTGTCACAGATCGATTAGTGCAGACTTCCCTCTGACCCTCAGTATCACAGATCGATCAGTACAGTGTTCCCTCAGGCCCTCAGTGTCACAGATCGATCAGTACAGTGTTCCCTCAGGCACTCACTGGAACAGATCAATCAGTACAGAATTCCCTCAGGCCCTCATATATAACAGATCGATCAGTGCAGAGATCCCTCAGGCACTCAGTGTCACACATCGATCAGTATAGAGTTGGCTCAGACCCTCAATATAACAGCTCGATCAGTACAGAGTTCCCTCAGGCCCTCAGTGTCACAGATTGATCAGTACAGAATTCCCTAAGGCCCTCATATATAACAGATCGATCAGTGCAGAGATCCCTCAGGCTCTCAGTGTCGCAGTTCGATCAGTACAGAGTTCCCTCAGGCTCTCACTGTCAAAGCTCGATAAGTACAGAGTTCACTCAGGCCCGTATTGTGACAGATCTATCAGTATAGAGTTCGCTCAGGCACACAGTGTCAGAGATCAATTAGTAAAGAGTTCCCTGTGGGCCTCAGTATCACAGATTGATCAGTACAGAGTACCCACAGGCACTCACTGGAATAGATCGATCAGTACAGAGTTCCCTCACGTCCTCAGTGTCACAGATCGATCAGTATAGAGATCGCTCAGGCCCTCAGTGTCACAGATCGATCAGTACAGAGTTCCCTCAGCCCCTTACTATCACAGATCGATCAGTACAGAGTTTCCTCAGGCCCTCTCTATCACAGCTCGATCAGTACAGAGTTTCCTCAGGCCCTCTCTATCACAGCTCGATCAGTACAGAGTTGCTTCAGGTTCTCACTTTCACAGATCGATCAGTACAGAGTTCCCTCAGGCTCTCAGTGTCTCAGATCGATCAGTACAGAGTTTCCTCAGGCCCTCTCTATCACAGCTCGATCAGTACAGAGTTCCCTCAGGTTCTCACTTTCACAGATCGATCAGTACAGAGTTCCCTCAGGCTCTCAGTGTCTCAGATCGATCAGTACAGATTTCCCTCAGGTCCTCAGTTTCTCAGATCGATCAGTACAGAGTTATCTCATGCCTTCAGTATCACAGATCGATCAGTACAGAGTTCCCTCAGGCCTTCAGTATAACAGATCGATCTGTACAGAGTTCCCTCAACACTCAGTGTCACAGATAGATCAGTATAGAGTTCCCTCCAGCCCTGCGTGTCGCAGATCGATCAGTACAGAGTTCCCACAGGCCCTCAGTATCACAGATCGATCAGTACAGAGTTCCCTCAAGCCCTCAGTATCACAGATCGATCAGTACAGAGTTCCCTCAGGCCCTCAGTATCACAGATCGATCAGTACAGAGTCACCTCTGATCCTCAGTATCACAGATCGATCAGTACAGAGTTCCCTCAGCCCCTCCGTGTCACAGATCGATCAGTAAAGAGTTCCCTCAGCTCCTTACTATCACAGCTCGATCAGTACAGAGTTCCTTCAGGCTCGCACTGTCACAGGTCGATCAGTACCGAGTTCCCTCAGGCTCTCAGTGTCGCAGATCGATCAGTACAGAGTTCCCTCAACAATCAGTGTCACAGATCGATCAGTACAGCGTTCCCTCAGGTCCTCAGTGTCTCATATCGATCATTTCAGAGTTCCCTCAGGCCTTCAGTATCACAGATCGATCAGTACAGAGTTCCCTCAGGTCCTCAGTATAACAGATCGAGCAGTACAGAGTTCCTTCAGGCCCTCAGTATCACTGAACGATCAGTACCACGTTCCCTCAACAATCAGTGTCACAGATCGATCAGTACAGAGTTCCCTCAAGCCCTCCGTGTCGCAGATCGATCTGCACAGAGTTCCCACATGCCCTCAGTATCACAGATCGATCAGTACAGAGTTCCCTCAGGCCCTCAGTATCACAGATCGATCAGTACAGAGTTCCCACAGGCTCTCATTGTCACAGATCGATTAGTACCGAGTTCCCTCAGGTCCTCAGTATAACAGATCGAGCAGTACAGATTCCTCAGGCCCTCAGTATCACAGATCGATCAGTACAGAGTTCCCACAGGCTCTCATTGTCACAGATCGATCAGTACAGAGTTCCCTCAGGTCCTCAGTATAACAGATCGAGTAGTACAGAGTTCCCTCAACACTCAGTGTCACAGATAGATCAGTATAGAGTTCCCTCCAGCCCTCCGTGTCGCAGATCGATCTGCACAGAGTTCCCTCAGCCCCTTACTATCACAGATCGATCAGTACAGAGTTTCCTCAGGGCCTCTCTATCACAGCTCGATCAGTACAGAGTTCCTTCAGGCTCGCACTGTCACAGGTCGATCAGTACCGAGTTCACTCAGGCTCTCAGTGTCTCAGATCGATCAGTACAGAGTTCCCTCAGGCCCTCAGTTTCACAGATCGATCAGTACAGAGTTCCCTCAGGCCCTCACTATCACAGATCAATCAGTACAGAGTTCCCTCAGGCCCTCAGTATCACAGATCGATCAGTACAGAGTTCCCTCAGGCCCTCAGTATCACAGATCGATCAGTAGAGAGTTCCCTCAGGCCCTCAGTGTCACAGATCGATTAGTGCAGAGTTCCCTCTGACCCTCAGTATCACAGATCGATCAGTACAGAGTTCCCTCAGGCCCTCAGTGTCACAGATCGATCAGTACAGAGTTCCCTCAGGCCCTCAGTGTCACAGATCGATCAGTACAGAGAACCCTCAGGCTCTCACTGTCAAAGCTCGATCAGTACACTGTTCCCTCAGGCACGTATTGTTACAGATCTATCAGTATAGAGTTGGCTCAGACTCTCAATATAACAGATCGATCAGTATAGAGTTCCCTCAGGCCCTCAGTGTCACAGATCAATCAGTACAGAGTTCCCTCAGGCTCTCACTGTCAAAGCTCGATCAGTACACTGTTCCCTCAGGCACGTATTGTTACAGATCTATCAGTATAGAGTTCGCTCAGGCACTCAGTTTCAGAGATCAATTAGTACAGAGTTCACTGAGGGCCTCCGTATCACTGATTGATCAGTACAGAGTACCCACAGGCACTCACTGGAACAGATCGATGAGTACAGAGTTCCCTCACGCACTCAGTGTCTCAGATCGATCAGTACAGTGTTCCCTCAGGCCCTCATATATAACAGATCGATCAGTGCAGAGATCCCTCAGGCCCGCAGTGTCACAGATCAATCAGTACAGAGTTGCCTCAGGCTCGCAGTGTCGCAGTTCGATCAGTACATAGTTCCCTCAGCCCTTCACTATCACAGCTCGATCAGTGCAAAGTTCCCTCAGGCTCTCACTGTCAAAGCTCGATAAGTACAGAGTTCACTCAGGCCCGTATTGTGACAGATCTAACAGTATACAGTTCGCTCAGGCACTCAGTGTCAGAGATCAATTAGTAAAGAGTTCCCTGAGGGCCTCAGTATCACAGATTGATCAGTACAGAGTACCCACAGGCACTCACTGGAATAGATCGATCAGTACAGAGTTCCCTCACGTCCTCAGTGTCACAGATCGATCAGTACAGAGTTCCCTCAGGGCCACAGTGTCACAGATCGATAAGTACAGAGTTCCCTCAGGCCCGCAATGTCACAGATCGATCAGTACAGAGTTCCCTCAGGGCCACAGTGTCACAGATCGATCAGTGCAGAGGTCCCCCAGGGGCACAGTGTCTCAGATCGATCAGTACAGAGTTCCCTCAGGCCCGCATTGTCACAGATCGATCAGTACAGAGTTCCCACATGGCCACAGTGTTATTGATCGATCAGTACAGAGTTTCCTCAGGCTCTCAGCATCTCAGATCGATCAGTACTGAGTTCCCTCAGGCCCTCAGTATCACAGATCGATCAGTACAGAGTTCCCTCAAGCCCTCCGTGTCGCAGATCGATATGCACAGAGTTCCCACATGCCCTCAGTATCACAGATCGATCAGTAAAGAGTTCCCTCAGGCCCTCAGTATCACAGATCGATCAGTACAGAGTTCCCTCAGGCCCTCAGTGTCACAGATTGATCAGTACAGAGTACCCACAGGCACTCACTGGAACAGATCGATCAGTACTGAGTTCCCTCACGCCCTCAGTGTCACAGATCGATCAGTATATAGATCGCTCAGGCCCTCAGTGTCACACATCGATCAGTACAGATTTCGCTCAGCCCCTTACTATCACAGATCGATCAGTACAGAGTTTCCTCAGGCCCTCTCTATCACAGCTCGATCAGTACAGAGTTCCTTCAGGCTCTCACTGTCACAGCTCGATCAGTACAGAGTTCCCTCAGCCCTGACTATCACAGATCGATCAGTACAGAGTTCCCTCAGGTTCTCACTTTCACAGATCGATCAGTACAGAGTTCCCTCAGGCTCTCAGTGTCTCAGATCGATCAGTACAGATTTCCCTCAGGCCCTCAGTTTCTCAAATCGATCAGTACAGAGTTATCTCATGCCTTCAGTATCACAGATCGATCAGTACAGAGTACCCACAGGCACTCACTGGAATAGATCGATCAGTACAGAGTTCCCTCACGACCTCAGTGTCACAGATCGATCAGTATAGAGATCGCTCAGGCCCTCAGTGTCATAGATCGATCAGTACAGAGTTCCCTCAGCCCCTTACTATCACAGATCGATCAGTAAAGAGTTCCCTCAGGCCCTCAGTGTCACAGACCGATTATTACAGAGTTCCCTCAGGCCCTCAGTATCATAGATCGATCAGTACACAGTTCCCTCAGGCCCTCAGTGTCACAGATCGATTAGTACAGAGTTCCCTCTGACCCTCATTATCACAGATCGATCAGTACAGAGTTCCCTCAGGCCCTCAGTGTCACAGATCAATCAGTACAGAGTTCCCTCAGGCTCTCACTGTCAAAGCTCGATAAGTACAGAGTTCACTCAGGCCCGTATTGTGACAGATCTATCAGTATACAGTTCGCTCAAGCACTCAGTGTCAGAGATCAATTAGTACAGAGTTCCCTGAGGGCCTCCGTATCACAGATTGATCAGTACAGAGTACCCACAGGCACTCACTGGAACAGATCGATCAGTACTGAGTTCCCTCACGCCCTCAGTGTCACAGATCGATCAGTATATAGATCGCTCAGGCCCTCAGTGTCACACATCGATCAGTACAGATTTCGCTCAGCCCCTTACTATCACAGATCGATCAGTACAGAGTTTCCTCAGGCCCTCTCTATCACAGCTCGATCAGTACAGAGTTCCTTCAGGCTCTCACTGTCACAGCTCGATCAGTACAGAGTTCCCTCAGCCCTGACTATCACAGCTCGATCAGTACAGAGTTCCCTCAGGTTCTCACTTTCACAGATCGATCAGTACAGAGTTCCCTCAGGCTCTCAATGTCTCAGATCGATCAGTACAGATTTCCCTCAGGCCCTCAGTTTCTCAGATCGATCAGTACAGAGTTATCTCATGCCTTCAGTATCACAGATCGATCAGTACAGAGTACCCACAGGCACTCACTGGAATAGTTCGATCAGTACAGAGTTCCCTCACGACCTCAGTGTCACAGATCGATCAGTATAGAGATCCCTCAGGCCCTCAGTGTCACAGATCGATCAGTACAGAGTTCCCTCAGCCCCTTACTATCACAGTTAGATCAGTACAGAGTTTCCTCAGGCCCTCTCTATCACAGCTCGATCAGTACAGAGTTTCCTCAGGCCCTCTCTATCACAGCTCGATCAGTACAGAATTTCCTCAGGCCCTCTCTATCACAGCTCGATCAGTACAGAATTTCCTCAGGCCCTCTCTATCACAGCTCGATCAGTACAGAGTTGCTTCAGGCTCTCACTGTCACAGGTCGATCAGTACAGAGTTTCCTCAGGCCCTCTCTATCACAGCTCGATCAGTACAGAGTTTCCTCAGGCCCTCTCTATCACAGCTCGATCAGCACAGAGTTTCCTCAGGCCCTCTCTATCACAGCTCGATCAGTACAGAGTTCGCTCAGGCTCTCAGTGTCTCAGATCGATCAGTACAGTGTTCCCTCAGGTCCTCAGTGTCTCAGATCGATCAGTACAGAGTTCCCTCAGGCCTACAGTATCACAGATCGATCAGTACAGAGTTCCCTCATGCTCTCAGTGTCACAGATCGATCAGTACAGAGATCCCTCAGGCCTTCAGTATCACAGATAGATCAGTTCTGAGTACGCTCAGATCCTCAATATAACAGATCGATCAGTACAGAGATCCCTCAGCCCCTCACTGTCACAGATCGATCAGAACACATGTCCCACAAGCACTCACTGGCACAGATCGATCAGTACAGAGTTCCCTCAGCCCCTCAATATCACAGATCAATCAGTACAGAGTTGCCTCACGCCCTCAGTATCACAGATCGATCAGTACGAAGTTTCCTCTGGCCTTCAGTACAACAGATCGATCTGTAAAGAGATCCCACAACCCTCAGTGTCACAGATCGATCAGTACAGAGATACCTCAGGCCCTCAGTATAACAGATCGGTCAGTACAGAGACCCCTCAACCCTCAGTGTCACAGATCGATCAGTACAGAGTTCCCTCAGGCCCTCCGTATCGCAGATCGATCTGCACAGACTTCCCACAGGCCCTGAGTATCACAGATCGATCAGTACAGTGTTCCCTCAGGCCCTCAGTATCACATATCGATCAGTACTGAGTTCCCTCAGGCCCTCAGTGTCACAGATCGTTTATTACAGAGTTCCCTCAGGCCCTCCGTATCACAGATTGATCAGTACAGAGTTCCCTCAGGCCCTCATTGTCACAGATCGATCAGTACAGAGTTCCCTCAGGCCCTCAGTATCACAGATCGATCAGTACAGAGTTCCCTCAGGCTCTCATTGTCACAGATCGATTAGTACCGAGTTCCCTCAGGCCCTCAGTAACACAGATCAATCAGTACAGAGTTCCCTCAGGTCCTCAGTATAACAGATCGAGCAGTACAGAGTTCCTTCAGGCCCTCAGTATCACTGAACGATCAGTACCGAGTTCCCTCAACAATCAGTGTCACAGATCGATCAGTACAGAGTTCCCTCAAGCCCTCCGTGTCGCAGATCGATCTGCACAGAGTTCCCACATGCCCTCAGTCTCACAGATCGATCAGTACAGAGTTCCCTCAGGCCCTCAGTATCACAGATCGATCAGTACAGAGTTCCCTCAGGCCCTCAGTGTCACAGATCGATCAGTACAGTGTTCCCTCAGGCACTCAGTGTCACAGATCGATCAGTACAGAGAACCCTCAGGCCCGCATTGTTACAGATCGATTAGTACAGAGTTGGCTCAGACCCTCAATATAACAGACCGATCAGTACAGAGTTCCCTCAGGCCCTCAGTGTCACAGATCAATCAGTACAGAGTTCCCTCAGGCTCTCACTGTCAAAGCTCGATCAGTACACTGTTCCCTCAGGCCCGTATTGTTACAGATCTATCAGTATAGAGTTCGCTCAAGCACTCAGTGTCAGAGATGAATTAGTACAGAGTTCCCTGAGGGCCTCCGTATCACAGATTGATCAGTGCAGAGTACCCACAGGCACTCACTGGAACAGATCGATGAGTACAGAGTTCCCTCACGCCCTCAGTGTCTCAGATCGATCAGTACAGTGTTCCCTCAGGCACTCAGTGTCACAGATCGATCAGTACAGAGAACCCTCAGGCCCGCATTGTTACAGATCGATCAGTACAGAGTTGGCTCAGACCCTCAATATAACAGATCGATCAGTACAGAGTTCCCTCAGGCCCTCAGTGTCACAGATTGATCAGTACAGAATTCCCTCAGGCCCTCATATATAACAGATCGATCAGTGCAGAGATCCCTCAGGCCCGCAGTGTCACAGATCAATCAGTACAGAGTTCCCTCAGGCTCTCAGTGTCGCAGTTCGATCAGTACATAGTTCCCTCAGCCCTTCACTATCACAGCTCGATCAGTACAGAGTTCCCTCAGGCTCTCACTGTCAAAGCTCGATAAGTACAGTGTTCACTCAGGCCCGTATTGTGACAGATCTATCAGTATAGAGTTCGCTCAGGCACTCAGTATCAGAGATCAATTAGTAAAGAGTTCCCTGAGGGCCTCAGTATCACAGATTGATCAGTACAGAGTACCCACAGGCACTCACTGGAATAGATCGATCAGTACAGAGTTCCCTCACGTCCTCAGTGTCACAGATCGATCAGTATAGAGATCGCTCAGGCCCTCAGTGTCACAGATCGATCAGTACAGAGTTCCCTCAGCCCCTTACTATCACAGCTCGATCAGTACAGAGTTTCCTCAGGCCCTCTCTATCACAGCTCGATCAGTACAGAGTTTCCTCAGGCCCTCTCTATCACAGCTTGATCAGTACAGAGTTGCTTCAGGCTCTCACTGTCACAGGTCGATCAGTACAGAGAATCCTCAGGCTCTCAGTGTCTCAGATCGATCAGTACAGATTTCCCTCAGGTCCTCAGTTTCTCAGATCGATCAGTACAGATTTCCCTCAGGCCTTCAGTATCACAGATCGATCAGTACAGAGTTCCCTCAGGCCTTCAGTATCACAGATCGATCTGTACAGAGTTCCCTCAGGCTCTGAATATCAGAGATCGAACAGTACAGAGGTCCCTCAGGCACTCAGTGTCACAGATCGATAAATACAGAGGTCCCTCAGGCCCGCAATGTCACAGATCCATCAGTACAGAGTTCCCTCAGGGCCACAGTGTCACAGATCGATTAGTACCGAGTTCCCTCAGGCCCTCAGTATCACAGATCGATCAGTACAGAGTTCCCTCAGGCTCTCATTGTCACAGATCGATTAGTACCGAGTTCCCTCAGGCCCTCAGTAACACAGATCGATCAGTACAGAGTTCCCTCAGGTCCTCAGTATAACAGATCGAGCAGTACAGAGTTCCTTCAGGCCCTCAGTATCACTGAACGATCAGTACCGAGTTCCCTCAACAATCAGTGTCACAGATCGATCAGTACAGAGTTCCCTCAAGCCCTCCGTGTCGCAGATCGATCTGCACAGAGTTCCCACATGCCCTCAGTATCACAGATCTATCAGTACAGAGTTCCCTCAGGCCCTCAGTATCACAGATCGATCAATACAGAGTTCCTTCAGGCCCTCAGTGTCACAGATCGATTAGTGCAGACTTCCCTCTGACCCTCAGTATCACAGATCGATCAGTACAGTGTTCCCTCAGGCCCTCAGTGTCACAGATCGATCAGTACAGTGTTCCCTCAGGCACTCACTGGAACAGATCAATCAGTACAGAATTCCCTCAGGCCCTCATATATAACAGATCGATCAGTGCAGAGATCCCTCAGGCACTCAGTGTCACACATCGATCAGTATAGAGTTGGCTCAGACCCTCAATATAACAGATCGATCAGTACAGAGTTCCCTCAGGCCCTCAGTGTCACAGATTGATCAGTACAGAATTCCCTAAGGCCCTCATATATAACAGATCGATCAGTGCAGAGATCCCTCAGGCCCTCAGTGTCACAGATCGATCAGTACAGTGTTCCCTCAGGCACTCACTGGAACAGATCAATCAGTACAGAATTCCCTCAGGCCCTCATATATAACAGATCGATCAGTGCAGAGATCCCTCAGGCACTCAGTGTCACACATCGATCAGTATAGAGTTGGCTCAGACCCTCAATATAACAGATCGATCAGTACAGAGTTCCCTCAGGCCCTCAGTGTCACAGATTGATCAGTACAGAATTCCCTAAGGCCCTCATATATAACAGATCGATCAGTGCAGAGATCCCTCAGGCTCTCAGTGTCGCAGTTCGATCAGTACAGAGTTCCCTCAGGCTCTCACTGTCAAAGCTCGATAAGTACAGAGTTCACTCAGGCCCGTATTGTGACAGATCTATCAGTATAGAGTTCGCTCAGGCACACAGTGTCAGAGATCAATTAGTAAAGAGTTCCCTGTGGGCCTCAGTATCACAGATTGATCAGTACAGAGTACCCACAGGCACTCACTGGAATAGATCGATCAGTACAGAGTTCCCTCACGTCCTCAGTGTCACAGATCGATCAGTATAGAGATCGCTCAGGCCCTCAGTGTCACAGATCGATCAGTACAGAGTTCCCTCAGCCCCTTACTATCACAGATCGATCAGTACAGAGTTTCCTCAGGCCCTCTCTATCACAGCTCGATCAGTACAGAGTTTCCTCAGGCCCTCTCTATCACAGCTCGATCAGTACAGAGTTGCTTCAGGTTCTCACTTTCACAGATCGATCAGTACAGAGTTCCCTCAGGCTCTCAGTGTCTCAGATCGATCAGTACAGAGTTTCCTCAGGCCCTCTCTATCACAGCTCGATCAGTACAGAGTTCCCTCAGGTTCTCACTTTCACAGATCGATCAGTACAGAGTTCCCTCAGGCTCTCAGTGTCTCAGATCGATCAGTACAGATTTCCCTCAGGTCCTCAGTTTCTCAGATCGATCAGTACAGAGTTATCTCATGCCTTCAGTATCACAGATCGATCAGTACAGAGTTCCCTCAGGCCTTCAGTATAACAGATCGATCTGTACAGAGTTCCCTCAACACTCAGTGTCACAGATAGATCAGTATAGAGTTCCCTCCAGCCCTGCGTGTCGCAGATCGATCAGTACAGAGTTCCCACAGGCCCTCAGTATCACAGATCGATCAGTACAGAGTTCCCTCAAGCCCTCAGTATCACAGATCGATCAGTACAGAGTTCCCTCAGGCCCTCAGTATCACAGATCGATCAGTACAGAGTCACCTCTGATCCTCAGTATCACAGATCGATCAGTACAGAGTTCCCTCACGTCCTCAGTGTCACAGATCGATCAGTATAGAGATCGCTCAGGCCCTCAGTGTCACAGATCGATCAGTACAGAGTTCCCTCAGCCCCTTACTATCACAGCTCGATCAGTACAGAGTTTCCTCAGGCCCTCTCTATCACAGCTCGATCAGTACAGAGTTTCCTCAGGCCCTCTCTATCACAGCTTGATCAGTACAGAGTTGCTTCAGGCTCTCACTGTCACAGGTCGATCAGTACAGAGTTTCCTCAGGCCCTCTCTATCACAGCTCGATCAGTACAGAGTTCCCTCAGGTTCTCACTTTCACAGATCGATCAGTACAGAGTTCCCTCAGGCTCTCAGTGTCTCAGATCGATCAGTACAGATTTCCCTCAGGTCCTCAGTTTCTCAGATCGATCAGTACAGAGTTCCCTCAGGTTCTTACTTTCACAGATCGATCAGTACAGAGTTCCCTCAGGCTCTCAGTGTCTCAGATCGATCAGTACAGAGTTCCCTCAGGCCTTCAGTATCACAGATCGATCAGTACAGAGTTCCCTCAGGCCTTCAGTATCACAGATCGATCTGTACAGAGTTCCCTCAGGCTCTGAATATCAGAGATCGAACAGTACAGAGGTCCCTCAGGCACTCAGTGTCACAGATCGATAAATACAGAGGTCCCTCAGGCCCGCAATGTCACAGATCCATCAGTACAGAGTTCCCTCAGGGCCACAGTGTCACAGATCGATCAGTACAGAGTTCCCTCAGGCCCTCAGTATCACAGATCGATCAGTACAGAGTTCCCTCAGGCCCTCAGTATCACAGATCGATCAGTACAGAGTTCCCTCAGGCTCTCATTGTCACAGATCGATTAGTACCGAGTTCCCTCAGGCCCTCAGTATCACAGATCGATCAGTACAGAGTTCCCTCAGGCTCTCATTGTCACAGATCGATTAGTACCGAGTTCCCTCAGGCCCTCAGTAACACAGATCGATCAGTACAGAGTTCCCTCAGGTCCTCAGTATAACAGATCGAGCAGTACAGAGTTCCTTCAGGCCCTCAGTATCACTGAACGATCAGTACCGAGTTCCCTCAACAATCAGTGTCACAGATCGATCAGTACAGAGTTCCCTCAAGCCCTCCGTGTCGCAGATCGATCTGCACAGAGTTCCCACATGCCCTCAGTATCACAGATCTATCAGTACAGAGTTCCCTCAGGCCCTCAGTATAACAGATCAATCAATACAGAGTTCCTTCAGGCCCTCAGTGTCACAGATCGATTAGTGCAGACTTCCCTCTGACCCTCAGTATCACAGATCGATCAGTACAGTGTTCCCTCAGGCCCTCAGTGTCACAGATCGATCAGTACAGTGTTCCCTCAGGCACTCACTGGAACAGATCAATCAGTACAGAATTCCCTCAGGCCCTCATATATAACAGATCGATCAGTGCAGAGATCCCTCAGGCACTCAGTGTCACACATCGATCAGTATAGAGTTGGCTCAGACCCTCAATATAACAGATCGATCAGTACAGAGTTCCCTCAGGCCCTCAGTGTCACAGATTGATCAGTACAGAATTCCCTAAGGCCCTCATATATAACAGATCGATCAGTGCAGAGATCCCTCAGGCCCTCAGTGTCACAGATCGATCAGTACAGTGTTCCCTCAGGCACTCACTGGAACAGATCAATCAGTACAGAATTCCCTCAGGCCCTCATATATAACAGATCGATCAGTGCAGAGATCCCTCAGGCACTCAGTGTCACACATCGATCAGTATAGAGTTGGCTCAGACCCTCAATATAACAGATCGATCAGTACAGAGTTCCCTCAGGCCCTCAGTGTCACAGATTGATCAGTACAGAATTCCCTAAGGCCCTCATATATAACAGATCGATCAGTGCAAAGTTCCCTCAGGCTCTCACTGTCAAAGCTCGATAAGTACAGAGTTCACTCAGGCCCGTATTGTGACAGATCTATCAGTATAGAGTTCGCTCAGGCACACAGTGTCAGAGATCAATTAGTAAAGAGTTCCCTGTGGGCCTCAGTATCACAGATTGATCAGTACAGAGTACCCACAGGCACTCACTGGAATAGATCGATCAGTACAGAGTTCCCTCACGTCCTCAGTGTCACAGATCGATCAGTATAGAGATCGCTCAGGCCCTCAGTGTCACAGATCGATCAGTACAGAGTTCCCTCAGCCCCTTACTATCACAGATCGATCAGTACAGAGTTTCCTCAGGCCCTCTCTATCACAGCTCGATCAGTACAGAGTTTCCTCAGGCCCTCTCTATCACAGCTCGATCAGTACAGAGTTGCTTCAGGCTCTCACTGTCACAGGTCGATCAGTACAGAGTTTCCTCAGGCCCTCTCTATCACAGCTCGATCAGTACAGAGTTCCCTCAGGTTCTCACTTTCACAGATCGATCAGTACAGAGTTCCCTCAGGCTCTCAGTGTCTCAGATCGATCAGTACAGATTTCCCTCAGGTCCTCAGTTTCTCAGATCGATCAGTACAGAGTTATCTCATGCCTTCAGTATCACAGATCGATCAGTACAGAGTTCCCTCAGGCCTTCAGTATAACAGATCGATCTGTACAGAGTTCCCTCAACACTCAGTGTCACAGATAGATCAGTATAGAGTTCCCTCCAGCCCTGCGTGTCGCAGATCGATCAGTACAGAGTTCCCACAGGCCCTCAGTATCACAGATCGATCAGTACAGAGTTCCCTCAAGCCCTCAGTATCACAGATCGATCAGTACAGAGTTCCCTCAGGCCCTCAGTATCACAGATCGATCAGTACAGAGTCACCTCTGATCCTCAGTATCACAGATCGATCAGTACAGAGTTCCCTCAGCCCCTCCGTGTCACAGATCGATCAGTAAAGAGTTCCCTCAGCTCCTTACTATCACAGCTCGATCAGTACAGAGTTCCTTCAGGCTCGCACTGTCACAGGTCGATCAGTACCGAGTTCCCTCAGGCTCTCAGTGTCTCAGATCGATCAGTACAGAGTTCCCTCAACAATCAGTGTCACAGATCGATCAGTACAGCGTTCCCTCAGGTCCTCAGTGTCTCATATCGATCATTTCAGAGTTCCCTCAGGCCTTCAGTATCACAGATCGATCAGTACAGAGTTCCCTCAGGTCCTCAGTATAACAGATCGAGCAGTACAGAGTTCCTTCAGGCCCTCAGTATCACTGAACGATCAGTACCACGTTCCCTCAACACTCAGTGTCACAGATAGATCAGTATAGAGTTCCCTCCAGCCCTCCGTGTCGCAGATCGATCTGCACAGAGTTCCCTCAGCCCCTTACTATCACAGATCGATCAGTACAGAGTTTCCTCAGGGCCTCTCTATCACAGCTCGATCAGTACAGAGTTCCTTCAGGCTCGCACTGTCACAGGTCGATCAGTACCGAGTTCACTCAGGCTCTCAGTGTCTCAGATCGATCAGTACAGAGTTCCCTCAGGCCCTCAGTTTCACAGATCGATCAGTACAGAGTTCCCTCAGGCCCTCACTATCACAGATCAATCAGTACAGAGTTCCCTCAGGCCCTCAGTATCACAGATCGATCAGTACAGAGTTCCCTCAGGCCCTCAGTATCACAGATCGATCAGTAGAGAGTTCCCTCAGGCCCTCAGTGTCACAGATCGATTAGTGCAGAGTTCCCTCTGACCCTCAGTATCACAGATCGATCAGTACAGAGTTCCCTCAGGCCCTCAGTGTCACAGATCGATCAGTACAGAGTTCCCTCAGGCCCTCAGTGTCACAGATCGATCAGTACAGAGAACCCTCAGGCTCTCACTGTCAAAGCTCGATCAGTACACTGTTCCCTCAGGCACGTATTGTTACAGATCTATCAGTATAGAGTTGGCTCAGACTCTCAATATAACAGATCGATCAGTACAGAGTTCCCTCAGGCCCTCAGTGTCACAGATCAATCAGTACAGAGTTCCCTCAGGCTCTCACTGTCAAAGCTCGATCAGTACACTGTTCCCTCAGGCACGTATTGTTACAGATCTATCAGTATAGAGTTCGCTCAGGCACTCAGTTTCAGAGATCAATTAGTACAGAGTTCACTGAGGGCCTCCGTATCACTGATTGATCAGTACAGAGTACCCACAGGCACTCACTGGAACAGATCGATGAGTACAGAGTTCCCTCACGCACTCAGTGTCTCAGATCGATCAGTACAGTGTTCCCTCAGGCCCTCATATATAACAGATCGATCAGTGCAGAGATCCCTCAGGCCCGCAGTGTCACAGA
Source organism: Squalus acanthias (assembly GCA_030390025.1). NCBI lineage: Eukaryota > Metazoa > Chordata > Chondrichthyes > Squaliformes > Squalidae > Squalus > Squalus acanthias. Next base: position 25,178,146 of record CM059449.1, on the reverse strand, counting down.
TCAATCAGTACAGAGTTGCCTCAGGCTCGCAGTGTCGCAGTTCGATCAGTACATAGTTCCCTCAGCCCTTCACTATCACAGCTCGATCAGTGCAAAGTTCCCTCAGGCTCTCACTGTCAAAGCTCGATAAGTACAGAGTTCACTCAGGCCCGTATTGTGACAGATCTAACAGTATACAGTTCGCTCAGGCACTCAGTGTCAGAGATCAATTAGTAAAGAGTTCCCTGAGGGCCTCAGTATCACAGATTGATCAGTACAGAGTACCCACAGGCACTCACTGGAATAGATCGATCAGTACAGAGTTCCCTCACGTCCTCAGTGTCACAGATCGATCAGTACAGAGTTCCCTCAGGTCCACAGTGTCACAGATCGATAAGTACAGAGTTCCCTCAGGCCCGCAATGTCACAGATCGATCAGTACAGAGTTCCCTCAGGGCCACAGTGTCACAGATCGATCAGTGCAGAGGTCCCCCAGGGGCACAGTGTCTCAGATCGATCAGTACAGAGTTCCCTCAGGCCCGCATTGTCACAGATCGATCAGTACAGAGTTCCCACATGGCCACAGTGTTATTGATCGATCAGTACAGAGTTTCCTCAGGCTCTCAGCATCTCAGATCGATCAGTACTGAGTTCCCTCAGGCCCTCAGTATCACAGATCGATCAGTACAGAGTTCCCTCAAGCCCTCCGTGTCGCAGATCGATATGCACAGAGTTCCCACATGCCCTCAGTATCACAGATCGATCAGTAAAGAGTTCCCTCAGGCCCTCAGTATCACAGATCGATCAGTACAGAGTTCCCTCAGGCCCTCAGTGTCACAGATCGATCAGTACAGTGTTCCCTCAGGCACTCAGTGTCACAGATCGATCAGTACAGAGAACCCTCAGGCCCGCATTGTTACAGATCGATTAGTACAGAGTTGGCTCAGACTCTCAATATAACAGATCGATCAGTACAGAGTTCCCTCAGGCCCTCAGTGTCACAGATCAATCAGTACAGAGTTCCCTCAGGCTCTCACTGTCAAAGCTCGATCAGTACACTGTTCCCTCAGGCCCGTATTGTTACAGATCTATCAGTATAGAGTTCGCTCAAGCACTCAGTGTCAGAGATGAATTAGTACAGAGTTCCCTGAGGGCCTCCGTATCACAGATTGATCAGTGCAGAGTACCCACAGGCACTCACTGGAACAGATCGATGAGTACAGATTTCCCTCAGGTCCTCAGTTTCTCAGATCGATCAGTACAGAGTTCCCTCAGGCGTTCAGTATCACAGATCGATCTGTACAGAGTTCCCTCAGGCTCTGAATATCAGAGATCGAACAGTACAGAGGTCCCTCAGGCACTCAGTGTCACAGATCGATAAATACAGAGGTCCCTCAGGCCCGCAATGTCACAGATCCATCAGTACAGAGTTCCCTCAGGGCCACAGTGTCACAGATCGATCAGTACAGAGTTCCCTCAGGCCCTCAGTATCACAGATCGATCAGTACAGAGTTCCCTCAGGCCCTCAGTATCACAGATCGATCAGTACAGAGTTCCCTCAGGCTCTCATTGTCACAGATCGATTAGTACCGAGTTCCCTCAGGCCCTCAGTATCACAGATCGATCAGTACAGAGTTCCCTCAGGCTCTCATTGTCACAGATCGATTAGTACCGAGTTCCCTCAGGCCCTCAGTAACACAGATCGATCAGTACAGAGTTCCCTCAGGTCCTCAGTATAACAGATCGAGCAGTACAGAGTTCCTTCAGGCCCTCAGTATCACTGAACGATCAGTACCAAGTTCCCTCAACAATCAGTGTCACAGATCGATCAGTACAGAGTTCCCTCAAGCCCTCCGTGTCGCAGATCGATCTGCACAGAGTTCCCACATGCCCTCAGTATCACAGATCTATCAGTACAGAGTTCCCTCAGGCCCTCAGTATCACAGATCGATCAATACAGAGTTCCTTCAGGCCCTCAGTGTCACAGATCGATTAGTGCAGACTTCCCTCTGACCCTCAGTATCACAGATCGATCAGTACAGTGTTCCCTCAGGCCCTCAGTATCACAGATCGATCAGTACAGTGTTCCCTCAGGCACTCACTGGAACAGATCAATCAGTACAGAATTCCCTCAGGCCCTCATATATAACAGATCGATCAGTGCAGAGATCCCTCAGGCCCTCAGTATCACAGATCGATCAGTACAGAGTTCCCTCAGGCCTTCAGTATAACAGATCGATCTGTACAGAGTTCCCTCAACACTCAGTGTCACAGATAGATCAGTATAGAGTTCCCTCCAGCCCTGCGTGTCGCAGATCGATCAGTACAGAGTTCCCACAGGCCCTCAGTATCACAGATCGATCAGTACAGAGTTCCCTCAAGCCCTCAGTATCACAGATCGATCAGTACAGAGTTCCCTCAGGCCCTCAGTATCACAGATCGATCAGTACAGAGTCACCTCTGATCCTCAGTATCACAGATCGATCAGTACAGAGTTCCCTCAGCCCCTCCGTGTCACAGATCGATCAGTAAAGAGTTCCCTCAGCTCCTTACTATCACAGCTCGATCAGTACAGAGTTCCTTCAGGCTCGCACTGTCACAGGTCGATCAGTACCGAGTTCCCTCAGGCTCTCAGTGTCTCAGATCGATCAGTACAGAGTTCCCTCAACAATCAGTGTCACAGATCGATCAGTACAGCGTTCCCTCAGGTCCTCAGTGTCTCATATCGATCATTTCAGAGTTCCCTCAGGCCTTCAGTATCACAGATCGATCAGTACAGAGTTCCCTCAGGTCCTCAGTATAACAGATCGAGCAGTACAGAGTTCCTTCAGGCCCTCAGTATCACTGAACGATCAGTACCACGTTCCCTCAACACTCAGTGTCACAGATAGATCAGTATAGAGTTCCCTCCAGCCCTCCGTGTCGCAGATCGATCTGCACAGAGTTCCCTCAGCCCCTTACTATCACAGATCGATCAGTACAGAGTTTCCTCAGGGCCTCTCTATCACAGCTCGATCAGTACAGAGTTCCTTCAGGCTCGCACTGTCACAGGTCGATCAGTACCGAGTTCACTCAGGCTCTCAGTGTCTCAGATCGATCAGTACAGAGTTCCCTCAGGCCCTCAGTTTCACAGATCGATCAGTACAGAGTTCCCTCAGGCCCTCACTATCACAGATCAATCAGTACAGAGTTCCCTCAGGCCCTCAGTATCACAGATCGATCAGTACAGAGTTCCCTCAGGCCCTCAGTATCACAGATCGATCAGTAGAGAGTTCCCTCAGGCCCTCAGTGTCACAGATCGATTAGTGCAGAGTTCCCTCTGACCCTCAGTATCACAGATCGATCAGTACAGAGTTCCCTCAGGCCCTCAGTGTCACAGATCGATCAGTACAGAGTTCCCTCAGGCCCTCAGTGTCACAGATCGATCAGTACAGAGAACCCTCAGGCTCTCACTGTCAAAGCTCGATCAGTACACTGTTCCCTCAGGCACGTATTGTTACAGATCTATCAGTATAGAGTTGGCTCAGACTCTCAATATAACAGATCGATCAGTACAGAGTTCCCTCAGGCCCTCAGTGTCACAGATCAATCAGTACAGAGTTCCCTCAGGCTCTCACTGTCAAAGCTCGATCAGTACACTGTTCCCTCAGGCACGTATTGTTACAGATCTATCAGTATAGAGTTCGCTCAGGCACTCAGTTTCAGAGATCAATTAGTACAGAGTTCACTGAGGGCCTCCGTATCACTGATTGATCAGTACAGAGTACCCACAGGCACTCACTGGAACAGATCGATGAGTACAGAGTTCCCTCACGCACTCAGTGTCTCAGATCGATCAGTACAGTGTTCCCTCAGGCCCTCATATATAACAGATCGATCAGTGCAGAGATCCCTCAGGCCCGCAGTGTCACAGATCAATCAGTACAGAGTTGCCTCAGGCTCGCAGTGTCGCAGTTCGATCAGTACATAGTTCCCTCAGCCCTTCACTATCACAGCTCGATCAGTGCAAAGTTCCCTCAGGCTCTCACTGTCAAAGCTCGATAAGTACAGAGTTCACTCAGGCCCGTATTGTGACAGATCTAACAGTATACAGTTCGCTCAGGCACTCAGTGTCAGAGATCAATTAGTAAAGAGTTCCCTGAGGGCCTCAGTATCACAGATTGATCAGTACAGAGTACCCACAGGCACTCACTGGAATAGATCGATCAGTACAGAGTTCCCTCACGTCCTCAGTGTCACAGATCGATCAGTACAGAGTTCCCTCAGGGCCACAGTGTCACAGATCGATAAGTACAGAGTTCCCTCAGGCCCGCAATGTCACAGATCGATCAGTACAGAGTTCCCTCAGGGCCACAGTGTCACAGATCGATCAGTGCAGAGGTCCCCCAGGGGCACAGTGTCTCAGATCGATCAGTACAGAGTTCCCTCAGGCCCGCATTGTCACAGATCGATCAGTACAGAGTTCCCACATGGCCACAGTGTTATTGATCGATCAGTACAGAGTTTCCTCAGGCTCTCAGCATCTCAGATCGATCAGTACTGAGTTCCCTCAGGCCCTCAGTATCACAGATCGATCAGTACAGAGTTCCCTCAAGCCCTCCGTGTCGCAGATCGATATGCACAGAGTTCCCACATGCCCTCAGTATCACAGATCGATCAGTAAAGAGTTCCCTCAGGCCCTCAGTATCACAGATCGATCAGTACAGAGTTCCCTCAGGCCCTCAGTGTCACAGATCGATCAGTACAGTGTTCCCTCAGGCACTCAGTGTCACAGATCGATCAGTACAGAGAACCCTCAGGCCCGCATTGTTACAGATCGATTAGTACAGAGTTGGCTCAGACTCTCAATATAACAGATCGATCAGTACAGAGTTCCCTCAGGCCCTCAGTGTCACAGATCAATCAGTACAGAGTTCCCTCAGGCTCTCACTGTCAAAGCTCGATCAGTACACTGTTCCCTCAGGCCCGTATTGTTACAGATCTATCAGTATAGAGTTCGCTCAAGCACTCAGTGTCAGAGATGAATTAGTACAGAGTTCCCTGAGGGCCTCCGTATCACAGATTGATCAGTGCAGAGTACCCACAGGCACTCACTGGAACAGATCGATGAGTACAGATTTCCCTCAGGTCCTCAGTTTCTCAGATCGATCAGTACAGAGTTCCCTCAGGCGTTCAGTATCACAGATCGATCTGTACAGAGTTCCCTCAGGCTCTGAATATCAGAGATCGAACAGTACAGAGGTCCCTCAGGCACTCAGTGTCACAGATCGATAAATACAGAGGTCCCTCAGGCCCGCAATGTCACAGATCCATCAGTACAGAGTTCCCTCAGGGCCACAGTGTCACAGATCGATCAGTACAGAGTTCCCTCAGGCCCTCAGTATCACAGATCGATCAGTACAGAGTTCCCTCAGGCCCTCAGTATCACAGATCGATCAGTACAGAGTTCCCACAGGCTCTCATTGTCACAGATCGATTAGTACCGAGTTCCCTCAGGTCCTCAGTATAACAGATCGAGCAGTACAGATTCCTCAGGCCCTCAGTATCACAGATCGATCAGTACAGAGTTCCCACAGGCTCTCATTGTCACAGATCGATCAGTACAGAGTTATCTCATGCCTTCAGTATCACAGATCGATCAGTACAGAGTTCCCTCAGGCCTTCAGTATCACAGATCGATAAATACAGAGGTCCCTCAGGCCCGCAATGTCACAGATCCATCAGTACAGAGTTCCCTCAGGGCCACAGTGTCACAGATCGATCAGTACAGAGTTCCCTCAGGCCCTCAGTATCACAGATCGATCAGTACAGAGTTCCCTCAGGCCCTCAGTATCACAGATCGATCAGTACAGAGTTCCCTCAGGCTCTCATTGTCACAGATCGATTAGTACCGAGTTCCCTCAGGCCCTCAGTATCACAGATCGATCAGTACAGAGTTCCCTCAGGCTCTCATTGTCACAGATCGATTAGTACCGAGTTCCCTCAGGCCCTCAGTAACACAGATCGATCAGTACAGAGTTCCCTCAGGTCCTCAGTATAACAGATCGAGCAGTACAGAGTTCCTTCAGGCCCTCAGTATCACTGAACGATCAGTACCAAGTTCCCTCAACAATCAGTGTCACAGATCGATCAGTACAGAGTTCCCTCAAGCCCTCCGTGTCGCAGATCGATCTGCACAGAGTTCCCACATGCCCTCAGTATCACAGATCTATCAGTACAGAGTTCCCTCAGGCCCTCAGTATCACAGATCGATCAATACAGAGTTCCTTCAGGCCCTCAGTGTCACAGATCGATTAGTGCAGACTTCCCTCTGACCCTCAGTATCACAGATCGATCAGTACAGTGTTCCCTCAGGCCCTCAGTATCACAGATCGATCAGTACAGTGTTCCCTCAGGCACTCACTGGAACAGATCAATCAGTACAGAATTCCCTCAGGCCCTCATATATAACAGATCGATCAGTGCAGAGATCCCTCAGGCACTCAGTGTCACACATCGATCAGTATAGAGTTGGCTCAGACCCTCAATATAACAGATCGATCAGTACAGAGTTCCCTCAGGCCCTCAGTGTCACAGATTGATCAGTACAGAATTCCCTAAGGCCCTCATATATAACAGATCGATCAGTGCAGAGATCCCTCAGGCTCTCAGTGTCGCAGTTCGATCAGTACAGAGTTCCCTCAGGCTCTCACTGTCAAAGCTCGATAAGTACAGAGTTCACTCAGGCCCGTATTGTGACAGATCTATCAGTATAGAGTTCGCTCAGGCACACAGTGTCAGAGATCAATTAGTAAAGAGTTCCCTGTGGGCCTCAGTATCACAGATTGATCAGTACAGAGTACCCACAGGCACTCACTGGAATAGATCGATCAGTACAGAGTTCCCTCACGTCCTCAGTGTCACAGATCGATCAGTATAGAGATCGCTCAGGCCCTCAGTGTCACAGATCGATCAGTACAGAGTTCCCTCAGCCCCTTACTATCACAGATCGATCAGTACAGAGTTTCCTCAGGCCCTCTCTATCACAGCTCGATCAGTACAGAGTTTCCTCAGGCCCTCTCTATCACAGCTTGATCAGTACAGAGTTGCTTCAGGCTCTCACTGTCACAGGTCGATCAGTACAGAGTTTCCTCAGGCCCTCTCTATCACAGCTCGATCAGTACAGAGTTCCCTCAGGTTCTCACTTTCACAGATCGATCAGTACAGAGTTCCCTCAGGCTCTCAGTGTCTCAGATCGATCAGTACAGATTTCCCTCAGGTCCTCAGTTTCTCAGATCGATCAGTACAGAGTTATCTCATGCCTTCAGTATCACAGATCGATCAGTACAGAGTTCCCTCAGGCCTTCAGTATAACAGATCGATCTGTACAGAGTTCCCTCAACACTCAGTGTCACAGATAGATCAGTATAGAGTTCCCTCCAGCCCTGCGTGTCGCAGATCGATCAGTACAGAGTTCCCACAGGCCCTCAGTATCACAGATCGATCAGTACAGAGTTCCCTCAAGCCCTCAGTATCACAGATCGATCAGTACAGAGTTCCCTCAGGCCCTCAGTATCACAGATCGATCAGTACAGAGTCACCTCTGATCCTCAGTATCACAGATCGATCAGTACAGAGTTCCCTCAGCCCCTCCGTGTCACAGATCGATCAGTAAAGAGTTCCCTCAGCTCCTTACTATCACAGCTCGATCAGTACAGAGTTCCTTCAGGCTCGCACTGTCACAGGTCGATCAGTACCGAGTTCCCTCAGGCTCTCAGTGTCTCAGATCGATCAGTACAGAGTTCCCTCAACAATCAGTGTCACAGATCGATCAGTACAGCGTTCCCTCAGGTCCTCAGTGTCTCATATCGATCATTTCAGAGTTCCCTCAGGCCTTCAGTATCACAGATCGATCAGTACAGAGTTCCCTCAGGTCCTCAGTATAACAGATCGAGCAGTACAGAGTTCCTTCAGGCCCTCAGTATCACTGAACGATCAGTACCGAGTTCCCTCAACAATCAGTGTCACAGATCGATCAGTACAGAGTTCCCTCAAGCCCTCCGTGTCGCAGATCGATCTGCACAGAGTTCCCACATGCCCTCAGTATCACAGATCGATCAGTACAGAGTTCCCTCAGGCCCTCAGTATCACAGATCGATCAGTACAGAGTTCCCACAGGCTCTCATTGTCACAGATCGATTAGTACCGAGTTCCCTCAGGTCCTCAGTATAACAGATCGAGCAGTACAGATTCCTCAGGCCCTCAGTATCACAGATCGATCAGTACAGAGTTCCCACAGGCTCTCATTGTCACAGATCGATCAGTACAGAGTTCCCTCAGGTCCTCAGTATAACAGATCGAGTAGTACAGAGTTCCCTCAACACTCAGTGTCACAGATAGATCAGTATAGAGTTCCCTCCAGCCCTCCGTGTCGCAGATCGATCTGCACAGAGTTCCCTCAGCCCCTTACTATCACAGATCGATCAGTACAGAGTTTCCTCAGGGCCTCTCTATCACAGCTCGATCAGTACAGAGTTCCTTCAGGCTCGCACTGTCACAGGTCGATCAGTACCGAGTTCACTCAGGCTCTCAGTGTCTCAGATCGATCAGTACAGAGTTCCCTCAGGCCCTCAGTTTCACAGATCGATCAGTACAGAGTTCCCTCAGGCCCTCACTATCACAGATCAATCAGTACAGAGTTCCCTCAGGCCCTCAGTATCACAGATCGATCAGTACAGAGTTCCCTCAGGCCCTCAGTATCACAGATCGATCAGTAGAGAGTTCCCTCAGGCCCTCAGTGTCACAGATCGATTAGTGCAGAGTTCCCTCTGACCCTCAGTATCACAGATCGATCAGTACAGAGTTCCCTCAGGCCCTCAGTGTCACAGATCGATCAGTACAGAGTTCCCTCAGGCCCTCAGTGTCACAGATCGATCAGTACAGAGAACCCTCAGGCCCGCATTGTTACAGATCGATCAGTACAGAGTTGGCTCAGACTCTCAATATAACAGATCGATCAGTACAGAGTTCCCTCAGGCCCTCAGTGTCACAGATCAATCAGTACAGAGTTCCCTCAGGCTCTCACTGTCAAAGCTCGATCAGTACACTGTTCCCTCAGGCACGTATTGTTACAGATCTATCAGTATAGAGTTAGCTCAGGCACTCAGTTTCAGAGATCAATTAGTACAGAGTTCACTGAGGGCCTCCGTATCACTGATTGATCAGTACAGAGTACCCACAGGCACTCACTGGAACAGATCGATGAGTACAGAGTTCCCTCACGCACTCAGTGTCTCAGATCGATCAGTACAGTGTTCCCTCAGGCCCTCATATATAACAGATCGATCAGTGCAGAGATCCCTCAGGCCCGCAGTGTCACAGATCAATCAGTACAGAGTTGCCTCAGGCTCGCAGTGTCGCAGTTCGATCAGTACATAGTTCCCTCAGCCCTTCACTATCACAGCTCGATCAGTGCAAAGTTCCCTCAGGCTCTCACTGTCAAAGCTCGATAAGTACAGAGTTCACTCAGGCCCGTATTGTGACAGATCTAACAGTATACAGTTCGCTCAGGCACTCAGTGTCAGAGATCAATTAGTAAAGAGTTCCCTGAGGGCCTCAGTATCACAGATTGATCAGTACAGAGTACCCACAGGCACTCACTGGAATAGATCGATCAGTACAGAGTTCCCTCACGTCCTCAGTGTCACAGATCGATCAGTACAGAGTTCCCTCAGGGCCACAGTGTCACAGATCGATAAGTACAGAGTTCCCTCAGGCCCGCAATGTCACAGATCGATCAGTACAGAGTTCCCTCAGGGCCACAGTGTCACAGATCGATCAGTGCAGAGGTCCCCCAGGGGCACAGTGTCTCAGATCGATCAGTACAGAGTTCCCTCAGGCCCGCATTGTCACAGATCGATCAGTACAGAGTTCCCACATGGCCACAGTGTTATTGATCGATCAGTACAGAGTTTCCTCAGGCTCTCAGCATCTCAGATCGATCAGTACTGAGTTCCCTCAGGCCCTCAGTATCACAGATCGATCAGTACAGAGTTCCCTCAAGCTCTCCGTGTCGCAGATCGATATGCACAGAGTTCCCACATGCCCTCAGTATCACAGATCGATCAGTAAAGAGTTCCCTCAGGCCCTCAGTATCACAGATCGATCAGTACAGAGTTCCCTCAGGCCCTCAGTGTCACAGATCGATCAGTACAGTGTTCCCTCAGGCACTCAGTGTCACAGATCGATCAGTACAGAGAACCCTCAGGCCCGCATTGTTACAGATCGATTAGTACAGAGTTGGCTCAGACTCTCAATATAACAGATCGATCAGTACAGAGTTCCCTCAGGCCCTCAGTGTCACAGATCAATCAGTACAGAGTTCCCTCAGGCTCTCACTGTCAAAGCTCGATCAGTACACTGTTCCCTCAGGCCCGTATTGTTACAGATCTATCAGTATAGAGTTCGCTCAAGCACTCAGTGTCAGAGATGAATTAGTACAGAGTTCCCTGAGGGCCTCCGTATCACAGATTGATCAGTGCAGAGTACCCACAGGCACTCACTGGAACAGATCGATGAGTACAGAGTTCCCTCACGTCCTCAGTGTCTCAGATCGATCAGTACAGTGTTCCCTCAGGCACTCAGTGTCACAGATCGATCAGTACAGAGTTGGCTCAGACCCTCAATATAACAGCTCGATCAGTACAGAGTTCCCTCAGGCCCTCAGTGTCACAGATTGATCAGTACAGAATTCCCTCAGGCCCTCATATATAACAGATCGATCAGTGCAGAGATCCCTCAGGCCCGCAGTGTCACAGATCAATCAGTACAGAGTTCCCTCAGGCCCTCAGTGTCGCAGTTCGATCAGTACATAGTTCCCTCAGCCCTTCACTATCACAGCTCGATCAGTACAGAGTTCCCTCAGGCTCTCACTGTCAAAGCTCGATAAGTACAGTGTTCACTCAGGCCCGTATTGTGACAGATCTATCAGTATAGAGTTCGCTCAGGCACTCAGTATCAGAGATCAATTAGTAAAGAGTTCCCTGAGGGCCTCAGTATCACAGATTGATCAGTACAGAGTACCCACAGGCACTCACTGGAATAGATCGATCAGTACAGAGTTCCCTCACGTCCTCAGTGTCACAGATCGATCAGTATAGAGATCGCTCAGGCCCTCAGTGTCACAGATCGATCAGTACAGAGTTCCCTCAGCCCCTTACTATCACAGCTCGATCAGTACAGAGTTTCCTCAGGCCCTCTCTATCACAGCTCGATCAGTACAGAGTTTCCTCAGGCCCTCTCTATCACAGCTCGATCAGTACAGAGTTGCTTCAGTCTCTCACTGTCACAGGTCGATCAGTACAGAGTTTCCTCAGGCCCTCTCTATCACAGCTCGCTCAGTACAGAGTTCCCTCAGGTTCTCACTTTCACAGATCGATCAGTACAGAGTTCCCTCAGGCTCTCAGTGTCTCAGATCGATCAGTACAGATTTCCCTCAGGTCCTCAGTTTCTCAGATCGATCAGTACAGAGTTATCTCATGCCTTCAGTATCACAGATCGATCAGTACAGAGTTCCCTCAGGCCTTCAGTATCACAGATCGATAAATACAGAGGTCCCTCAGGCCCGCAATGTCACAGATCCATCAGTACAGAGTTCCCTCAGGGCCACAGTGTCACAGATCGATCAGTACAGAGTTCCCTCAGGCCCTCAGTATCACAGATCGATCAGTACAGAGTTCCCTCAGGCCCTCAGTATCACAGATCGATCAGTACAGAGTTCCCTCAGGCTCTCATTGTCACAGATCGATTAGTACCGAGTTCCCTCAGGCCCTCAGTATCACAGATCGATCAGTACAGAGTTCCCTCAGGCTCTCATTGTCACAGATCGATTAGTACCGAGTTCCCTCAGGCCCTCAGTAACACAGATCGATCAGTACAGAGTTCCCTCAGGTCCTCAGTATAACAGATCGAGCAGTACAGAGTTCCTTCAGGCCCTCAGTATCACTGAACGATCAGTACCGAGTTCCCTCAACAATCAGTGTCACAGATCGATCAGTACAGAGTTCCCTCAAGCCCTCCGTGTCGCAGATCGATCTGCACAGGGTTCCCACATGCCCTCAGTATCACAGATCTATCAGTACAGAGTTCCCTCAGGCCCTCAGTATCACAGATCGATCAATACAGAGTTCCTTCAGGCCCTCAGTGTCACAGATCGATTAGTGCAGACTTCCCTCTGACCCTCAGTATCACAGATCGATCAGTACAGTGTTCCCTCAGGCCCTCAGTGTCACAGATCGATCAGTACAGTGTTCCCTCAGGCACTCACTGGAACAGATCAATCAGTACAGAATTCCCTCAGGCCCTCATATATAACAAATCGATCAGTGCAGAGATCCCTCAGGCTCTCAGTGTCACACATCGATCAGTATAGAGTTGGCTCATACCCTCAATATAACAGATCGATCAGTACAGAGTTCCCTCAGGCCCTCAGTGTCACAGATTGATCAGTACAGAATTCCCTAAGGCCCTCATATATAACAGACGATCAGTGCAGAGATCCCTCAGGCTCTCAGTGTCGCAGTTCGATCAGTACAGAGTTCCCTCAGGCTCTCACTGTCAAAGCTCGATAAGTACAGAGTTCACTCAGGCCCATATTGTGACAGATCTATCAGTATAGAGTTCGCTCAGGCACACAGTGTCAGAGATCAATTAGTAAAGAGTTCCCTGTGGGCCTCAGTATCACAGATTGATCAGTACAGAGTACCCACAGGCACTCACTGGAATAGATCGATCAGTACAGAGTTCCCTCACGTCCTCAGTGTCACAGATCGATCAGTATAGAGATTGCTCAGGCCCTCAGTGTCACAGATCGATCAGTACAGAGTTCCCTCAGCCCCTTACTATCACAGATCGATCAGTACAGAGTTTCCTCAGGCCCTCTCTATCACAGCTCGATCAGTACAGAGTTTCCTCAGGCCCTCTCTATCACAGCTCGATCAGTACAGAGTTTCCTCAGGCCCTCTCTATCACAGCTCGATCAGTACAGAGTTGCTTCAGGCTCTCACTGTCACAGGTCGATCAGTACAGAGTTCCCTCAGCCCCTTACTATCACAGATCGATCAGTACAGAGTTTCCTCAGGCCCTCTCTATCACAGCTCGATCAGTACAGAGTTTCCTCAGGCCCTCTCTATCACAGCTCGATCAGTACAGAGTTTCCTCAGGCCCTCTCTATCACAGCTCGATCAGTACAGAGTTTCCTCAGGCCCTCTCTATCACAGATCGATCAGTACAGAGTTTCCTCAGGCCCTCTCTATCACAGCTCGATCAGTACAGAGTTGCTTCAGGCTCTCAATGTCACAGCTCGATCAGTACAGAGTTTCCTCAGGCCCTCTCTATCACAGCTCGATCAGTACAGAGTTGCTTCAGGCTCTCACTGTCACAGATCGATCAGTACAGAGTTTCCTCAGGCCCTCTCTATCACAGCTCGATCAGTACAGAGTTCCCTCAGGTTCTCACTTTCACAGATCGATCAGTACAGAGTTCCCTCAGGCTCTCAGTGTCTCAGATCGATCAGTACAGATTTCCCTCAGGTCCTCAGTTTCTCAGATCGATCAGTACAGAGTTATCTCATGCCTTCAGTATCACAGATCGATCAGTACAGAGTTCCCTCAGGCCTTCAGTATAACAGATCGATCTGTACAGAGTTCCCACAGGCCCTCAGTATCACAGATCGATCAGTACAGAGTTCCCTCAGGCCCTCAGTGTCACAGATCGATTAGTACAGAGCTCCCTCTGACCCTCAGTATCACAGATCGATCAGTACAGAGTTCCCTCAGCCCCTCCGTGTCACAGATCGATCAGTAAAGAGTTCCCTCAGCCCCTTACTATCACAGCTCGATCAGTACAGAGTTCCTTCAGGCTCGCACTGTCACAGGTCGATCAGTACAGAGTTCCCTCAACAATCAGTGTCACAGATCGATCAGTACAGCGTTCCCTCAGGTCCTCAGTGTCTCATATCGATCAGTTCAGAGATCCCTCAGGCCTTCAGTATCACAGATCGATCAGTACAGAGTTCCCTCAGGTCCTCAGTATAACAGATCGAGCAGTACAGAGTTCCTTCAGGCCCTCAGTATCACTGAACGATCAGTACCAAGTTCCCTCAACAATCAGTGTCACAGATCGATCAGTACAGAGTTCCCTCAAGCCCTCCGTGTCGCAGATCGATCTGCACAGAGTTCCCACATGCCCTCAGTATCACAGATCGATCAGTACAGAGTTCCCTCAGGCCCTCAGTATCACAGATCGATCAGTACAGAGTTCCCACAGGCTCTCATTGTCACAGATCGATTAGTACCGAGTTCCCTCAGGTCCTCAGTATAACAGATCGAGCAGTACAGATTCCTCAGGCCCTCAGTATCACAGATCGATCAGTACAGAGTTCCCACAGGCTCTCATTGTCACAGATCGATCAGTACAGAGTTCCCTCAGGTCCTCAGTATAACAGATCGAGCAGTACAGAGTTCCCTTAGCACTCAGTGTCACAGATAGATCAGTATAGAGTTCCCTCCAGCCCTCCGTGTCGCAGATCGATCTGCAAAGAGTTCCCTCAGCCCCTTACTATCACAGATCGATCAGTACAGAGTTTCCTCAGGGCCTCTCTATCACAGCTCGATCAGTACAGAGTTCCTTCAGGCTCGCACTGTCACAGGTCGATCAGTACCGAGTTCACTCAGGCTCTCAGTGTCTCAGATCGATCAGTACAGAGTTCCCTCAGGTCCTCAGTGTCTCAGATCGATCAGTACAGCGTTCCCTCAGGTCCTCAGTACAACAGATCGAGCAGTACAGAGTTCCTTCAGGCCCTCAGTATCACTGAACGATCAGTACCAAGTTCCCTCAACAATCAGTGTCACAGATCGATCAGTACAGAGTTCCCTCAAGCCCTCCGTGTCGCAGATCGATCTGCACAGAGTTCCCACATGCCCTCAGTATCACAGATCGATCAGTACAGAGTTCCCTCAGGCCCTCAGTATCACAGATCGATCAGTAGAGAGTTCCCTCAGGCCCTCAGTGTCACAGATCGATTAGTGCAGAGTTCCCTCTGACCCTCAGTATCACAGATCGATCAGTACAGAGTTCCCTCAGGCCCTTAGTGTCACAGATCGATCAGTACAGAGTTCCCTCAGGCCCTCAGTGTCACAGATCGATCAGTACAGAGAACCCTCAGGCCGCATTGTTACAGATCGATCAGTACAGAGTTGGCTCAGACTCTCAATATAACAGATCGATCAGTACAGAGTTCCCTCAGGCCCTCAGTGTCACAGATCAATCAGTACAGAGTTCCCTCAGGCTCTCACTGTCAAAGCTCGATCAGTACACTGTTCCCTCAGGCACGTATTGTTACAGATCTATCAGTATAGAGTTCGCTCAGGCACTCAGTTTTAGAGATCAATTAGTACAGAGTTCACTGAGGGCCTCCGTATCACTGATTGATCAGTACAGAGTACCCACAGGCACTCACTGGAACAGATCGATGAGTACAGAGTTCCCTCACGCACTCAGTGTCTCAGATCGATCAGTACAGTGTTCCCTCAGGCCCTCATATATAACAGATCGATCAGTGCAGAGATCCCTCAGGCCCGCAGTGTCACAGATCAATCAGTACAGAGTTGCCTCAGGCTCTCAGTGTCGCAGTTCGATCAGTACATAGTTCCCTCAGCCCTTCACTATCACAGCTCGATCAGTGCAAAGTTCCCTCAGGCTCTCACTGTCAAAGCTCGATAAGTACAGAGTTCACTCAGGCCCGTATTGTGACAGATCTAACAGTATACAGTTCGCTCAGGCACTCAGTGTCAGAGATCAATTAGTAAAGAGTTCCCTGAGGGCCTCAGTATCACAGATTGATCAGTACAGAGTACCCACAGGCACTCACTGGAATACATCGATCAGTACAGAGTTCCCTCACGTCCTCAGTGTCACAGATCGATCAGTACAGAGTTCCCTCAGGGCCAAAGTGTCACAGATCGATAAGTACAGAGTTCCCTCAGGCCCGCAATGTCACAGATCGATCAGTACAGAGTTCCCTCAGGGCCACAGTGTCACAGATCGATCAGTGCAGAGGTCCCCCAGGGGTACAGTGTCTCAGATCGATCAGTACAGAGTTCCCTCAGGCCCGCATTGTCACAGATCGATCAGTACAGAGTTCCCACATGGCCACAGTGTTATTGATCGATCAGTACAGAGTTTCCTCAGGCTTTCAGCATCTCAGATCGATCAGTACTGAGTTCCCTCAGGCCCTCAGTATCACAGATCGATCAGTACAGAGTTCCCTCAGGCCCCCAGTATCACAGATCGATCAGTACAGAGTCCCTCATGCCCGCATTGTCACAGATCGATCAGTACAGAGTCCGCTCAGACCCTCAATATAAAAGATCGATAAGTAAAGAGTTCCCACAGGCCCTCACTGTCACAGATCGATCAGTACAGAGTTCCCTCAGGGTCTCAGTATCACAGATCGATCAGTACAGAGTTCCCTCAGGCCTTCAGTGTCACAGATCGATTAGTACAGAGTTCCCTCAGGCCCTCATTGTCACAGATCGATTGGTACCGAGTTCCCTCAGGTCCTCAGTATAACAGATCGAGCAGTACTGATCCCTCAGGACCTCAGTATCACAGATCGATCAGTATAGAGTTCCCTCAACACTCAGTGTCACAGATCGATCAGTACAGAGTTCCCTCAGGTCCTCAGTATAACAGATCGAGCAGCACAGAGTTCCCTCAAGCCCTCAGTATCACAGATCGATCAGTACAGAGTTCCCTCAACACTCAGTGTCACAGATCGATCAGTACAGAGTTCCCTCAAGCCCTCCGTGTCGCAGAACGATCTGCACAGAGTTCCTTCAGGCCCTCAGTGTCACAGATCGATTAGTGCAGACTTCCCTCTGACCCTCAGTATCACAGATCGATCAGTACAGTGTTCCCTCAGGCCCTCAGTGTCACAGATCGATCAGTACAGTGTTCCCTCAGGCACTCACTGTCACAGATCGATCAGTACAGTGTTCCCTCAGGCCCTCAGTGTCACAGATTGATCAGTACAGAATTCCCTCAGGCCCTCATATATAACAGATCGATCAGTGCAGAGATCCCTCAGGCTCTCAGTGTCGCAGTTCGATCAGTACATAGTTCCCTCAGCCCTTCACTATCACAGCTCGATCAGTACAGAGTTCCCTCAGGCTCTCACTGTCAAAGCTCGATAAGTACAGAGTTCACTCAGGCCCGTATTGTGACAGATCTATCACTATAGAGTTCGCTCAGGCACACAGTGTCAGAGATCAATTAGTAAAGAGTTCCCTGTGGGCCTCAGTATCACAGATTGATATGTACAGAGTACCCACAGGCACTCACTGGAATAGATCGATCAGTACAGAGTTCCCTCACGTCCTCAGTGTCACAGATCGATCAGTATAGAGATCGCTCAGGCCCTCAGTGTCACAGATCGATCAGTACAGAGTTCCCTCAGCCCCTTACTATCACAGATCGATCAGTACAGAGTTTCCTCAAACCCTCTCTATCACAGCTCGATCAGTACAGAGTTGCTTCAGGCTCTCACTGTCACAGATCGATCAGTACAGAGTTCCCTCAGCCCCTTACTATCACAGATCGATCAGTACAGAGTTTCCTCAGGCCCTCTCTATCACAGCTCGATCAGTACAGAGTTCCCTCAGGTTCTCACTTTCACAGATCGATCAGTACAGAGTTCCCTCAGGCTCTCAGTGTCTCAGATCGATCAGTACAGATTTCCCTCAGGTCCTCAGTTTCTCAGATCGATCAGTACAGAGTTCCCTCAGGCCTTCAGTATAACAGATCGATCTGTACAGAGTTCCCTCAGGCTCTCAGTATCACAGATCGATCAGTACAGAGTTTCCTCAACACTCAGTGTCACAGATCGATCTGTACAGAGTTCCCTCAGGCTCTCAGTATCACAGATCGATCAGTACAGAGTTTCCTCAACACTCCGTGTCGCAGGTCGATCAGTACAGAGTTCCCTCAGGCCCTCAGTATCACAGATCGATCAGTACAGAGTAACCTCTGACCCTCAGTATCACAGATCGATCAGTACAGAGCTCCCTCTGACCCTCAGTATCACAGATCGATTAGTACAGAGCTCCCTCTGACCCTCAGTATCACAGATCGATCAGTACAGAGTTCCCTCAGCCCCTCCGTGTCACAGATCGATCAGTAAAGAGTTCCCTCAGCCCCTTACTATCACAGCTCGATCAGTACAGAGTTCCTTCAGGCTCGCACTGTCACAGTTCGATCAGTACCGAGTTCCCTCAGGCTCTCAGTGTCTCAGATCGATCAGTACAGAGTTCCCTCAACAATCAGTGTCACAGATCGATCAGTACAGCGTTCCCTCAGGTCCTCAGTGTCTCATATCGATCAGTTCAGAGATCCCTCAGGCCTTCAGTATCACAGATCGATCAGTACAGAGTTCCCTCAGGTCCTCAGTATAACAGATCGAGCAGTACAGAGTTCCTTCAGGCCCTCAGTATCACTAAACGATCAGTACCAAGTTCCCTCAACAATCAGTGTCACAGATCGATCAGTACAGAGTTCCCTCAAGCCCTCAGTATCACAGATCGATCAGTACAGAGTTCCCTCAACACTCAGTGTCACAGATCGATCAGTACAGAGTTCCCTCAAGCCCTCCGTGTCGCAGAACGATCTGCACAGAGTTCCTTCAGGCCCTCAGTGTCTCAGATCGATCAGTACAGAGTTCCCTCAGGTCCTCAGTGTCACTGACCGATCAGTACAGAATTCCCTCAGACCCTCAGTGTCACAGATCGATCAGTACAGAGTTCCCTCAGGCCCTCAGTGTCACAGATCTATCAGTACAGAGTTCCCTCAGGCCCTCAGTGTCACAGATCGATCAGTACAGAGTTCCCTGACCCCTTCAGTGTCACAAATCGATCAGTACAGAGTTCCCTCCGGCCCTCAGTGTCACTGACCGATCAGTACAGAATTCCCTCAGACCCTCAGTGTCACAGATCGATCAGTACAGAGTTCCCTCACCCCTTCAGTGTCACAGATCGATCAGTACAGTGTTCCATCAGGACCTCACGATTACAGATCGATCAGTGCAGAGTTCCCTTAGCCGTCACTACCACAGATAAACGAGTACAGAGTTCCCTCAGACCTCAGTATCACAGATCTATCAGTACAGAGTTCCCTCAGACGCTCAGTTTCACAGTTCAATCAGTGTAGAGTTCCCTCAGGCCATCAGTTTCACAAATCGATCATTACTGAGTTCCCTCAGGCCGTCAGTTTCACAGATCGATCAGTACAGAGATCACTCACGACCTCAGTTTCAAAGATCGATCAGTACAGAGTTCCCTCAGGCACTCAGTATCACAGATCGATCAGTACAGAGTTCCCTCAGGCATCAGTCTCACAGATCGATCAGTACAGAGTTCCCTCACCCCTCAATGTCACAGATTGATCGGTACAGAGTTCCCTCAGGCCTTCACTATCACAGATCGATCAGTACAAAGTTCCTTTAGATCCTCAGTGTCACAGAGCTATCAGTATAGAGTGTCCTCACGCCGTCAGTGTCACAGATCGATCATTACAGAGTTCCCTCAGGCCATCACTATCACAGATGGATCAGTACAGAGTTCTCTCAGGCCCTCAGTGTCACAGATCGATAAGTACAGAGTTCTCTCAGGCCCTCAGTGTCACAGATCGATCAGTACAGAGTTCTCTCAGGCCCTCAGTATCACAGATCGATCAGTACACAGTTCCCTCAGGCCCTCAGTGTCACAGACCGATCAGTACAGAGTTCCCTCAGGCCTTCAATCTCACAAATCGATCATTACTGAGTTCCCTCAGGCCGTCAGTTTCACAGATCGATCAGTACAGAGATCCCTCAGGCCCTCAGTTTCAAAGATCGATCAGTACAGAGTTCGCTCAGGCCCTCAGTATCACAGATACATCAGTACAGAGTTCCCTCAGGCATCAGTCTCACAGATCGATCAGTACAGAGTTCCCTCACCCCTCAGTGTCACAGATCGATCAGTACAAAGTTCCCTTAGATCCTCAGTGTCACAGATCGATCAGTACAGAGTTCCCTCACCCCTCAGTGTCACAGATCGATCAGTACAAAGTTCCCTTAGATCCTCAGTGTCACAGATCGATCAGTACAGAGTTCCCAGAGCCCTCAGTGTCACAGATCGATCAGTACAGTTCTCCCTCAGGCCCTGAGTGTCACAGATCGATCAGTACAGAGTTCCCTCAGGCCCTCAGTGTCACTGACCGATCAGTACAGAGTTCCCTCACCCCTTCAGTGTCACAGATCGATCAGTACAGAATTCCCTCAGGCCCTCACTATTACAAATCGATCAGTACAGAGTTCCCTCATCCCTTCAGTGTCACAGATCGATCAGTACAGAGTTCCATCAGGACCTCACTATTACAGATCGATCAGTACAGAGTTCCCTTAGCCGTCACTACCACAGATAAACGAGTACAGAGTTCCCTCAGACCTCAGTATCACAGATCTATCAGTACAGAGTTCCCTCAGACGCTCAGTTTCACAGTTCGATCAGTGTAGAGTTCCCTCAGGCCAACAGTTTCACAAATCGATCATTACTGAGATCTCTCACGCCCTCAGTTTCAAAGATCGATCAGTACAGAGTTCCCTCAGGCACTCAGTATCACAGATCGAACAGTACAGAGTTCCCTCAGGCATCAGTCTGACAGATCGATCAGTACAGAGTTCCCTCACCCCTCAATGTCACAGATCGATCGGTACAGAGTTCCCTCAGGCCTTCAGTATCACAGATCGATCAGTACAATGTTCCTTTAGATCCTCAGTGTCACAGATCGATCAGTATAGAGTGTCCTCATGCCCTCAGTGTCACAGATCGATCATTACAGAGTTCCCTCAGGCCATGACGATCACAGATGGATCAGTACAGAGTTCCCTCAGGCTTTCAGTGTCAATGATCGATCAGTACAGAGTTCCCTCAGCCACAGGTTCACAGATCAATCAGTACAGAGTTCCCTCAGGCGCTCAGTGTCACAGATCGATCAGTCCAGAGTTCCCACAGGCCCTCACTGTCACAGACCGATCAGTACAGAGATCCCTCAGGCCTTCAGTGTCACAGATCGATCAGTACAGAGTTCCCTCAGGCCCTCACTATCACAGATCGATCAGTACAGAGTTCCCTCAGGCCTCAGTGACTCACACGGATCAGTGCAGAGATCTCTCAGGGCCTTAATGTCTCAGATCGATTAGTACAGAGTTCCCTTAGGCCCTCACTATCACAGATCGATCAGTACAGAGTTCCTTCAGGCCTCAGTGACACACACGGATCAGTGCAGAGATCCCTCAGGGCCTTAATGTCTCAGATCGATTAGTACAGTGTTCCCTTAGGCCCTCACTATAACACACCAATCAGTAAAGAGTTCACTCAGGCCCTCAGTTTCACAGATCGATCAGTGCAGAGTTCCCTCAGGCCCTCACTATCACAGATCGATCAATACAGAGTTAACTCAGGCCCTCAGTATCACAGAATCAATCAGCACAGATTTCCCTCAGGCCCTTAGTTTCACAGTTCGATCAGTACAGAGTTCCCTCAGGCCCTCAGTTTCAAAGATCGATCAGTACAGGGTTCCCTCAGGCATTCAGTATCACAGATCGATCAGTACAGAGTTCCCTCAGGCATCAGTCTCACAGATCGATCATTACAGAGTTCCCTCACCCCTCACTGTCACAGATCGATCAGTACAAAGTTCCCTTCGATCCTCAGTGTCACAGATAGATCATTACAGAGTTCCCTCAGCCACAGGTTCACAGATCAATCAGTACAGAGTTCCCAGAGCCCTCAGTGTCACAGATCAATCATTACAGAGTTCCCTCACCCCTCACTATCACAGATCGATCAGTACAGAGTTCCCTCAGCCACAGGTTCACAGATCAATTAGTACAGAGTTCCCTCAGGCCCTCAGTGTCACTGACCGATCAGTACAGATTTCTCACAAGCCCTCAGTGTCACAGAGCGATCAGTACAGAGTTCCCTCAGACCATCACTATCAAAGATCGATCAGTGCAGAGTTCCCTCAGACCCTCAGTGTCACAGACCGATCAGTACAGAGTTCCCTCAGACCCTCAGTGTCACAGACCGATCAGTACAGAGTTCCCTCAGACCCTCAGTGTCACAGATCGATCAGTACAGAGTTCTCTCAGGCCCTCAGTGTCACAGATCGATCAGTACAGAGTTCTCTCAGGCCCTCAGTGTCACAGATCGATCATTACAGAGCTCCCTCAGGCCTTCAGTGTCACAGATCGATCAGTACAGAGTTCCCTCAGGCCCTCAGTGTCACTGACCGATCAGCACAGAGTTCCCTCAGCCACAGGTTCACAGATCGATCAGTACAGAGTTCCCTCAGACCAGCACTATCAAAGATCGATCAGTACAGAGTTCCCTTAGGCCCTCAGTGTCACAGATCGATCAGTACAGAGTTCTCTCAGGCCCTCAGTGTCACAGATCGATCAGTACAGAGCTCCCTCAGGCCCTCAGTGTCACTGACCGATCAGTACAGAGTTCCCTCAGGCCTTCAGTGTCACAGATCGATCAGTACAGAGTTCCCTCAGGCCCTCAGTTTCACAAATCGATCATTACTGAGTTCCCTCAGGCCGACAGTTTCACAGATCGATCAGTACAGAGTTTCCTCAGGCCCTCAGATTCACAAATCGATCAGTACAGAGATCCCTCAGGCCCTCAGTTTCAAAGATCGATCAGTACAGAGTTCCCTCAGGCACTCAGTATCACAGGTCCATCAGTATAGAGTTCCCTCAGGCATCAGTCTCACAGATCGATCAGTACAGAGTTCCCTCACCTCTCAGTGTCACAGATCGATCAGTACAAAGTTCCCTTAGATCCTCAGTGTCACAGATCGATCAGTACAGAGTTCCCAGAGCCCTCAGTGTCACAGATCGATCATTACAGAGTTCCCTCAGGCCCTCACTATCAAAGATCGATCAGTACAGATTTACCTCAGGCCATCACTATCACAGACCGATCAGTACAGAGTTCCCTCAGACCCTCACTATCACAGACCGATCAGTACAGAGTTCCCTCAGACCCTCACTATCAAAGATCGATCAGTACAGAGTTCCCTCAGGCCCTCAGTGTCACAGATCTATCAGTACAGAGTTCCCTCAGGCCCTCACTATCAAATACGATCAGTACAGAGTTCCCTCAGACCCTCACTATCAAAGATCGATCAGTACAGAGTTCCCTCAGGCCCTCAGTGTCACTGACCGATCAGGACAGAGTTCCCTCAGGCCCTCAGTGTCAAGATCGATCAGTACAGAGTTCCATCAGCCGTCACTACCACAGATAAACCAGTACAGAGTTCCCTCATACCTCAGTATCACAGATCGCTCAGTACAGAGTTCCCTCAGACGCTCAGTTTCACAGTTCGATCAGTACAGAGATCCCTCAGGCCCTCAGTTTCACAAATCGATCATTACTGAGTTCCCTCAGGCCGTCAGTTTCACAGATCGATCAGTACAGAGATCCCTCACGCCCTCAGTTTCAAAGATCGATCAGTACAGAGTTCCCTCAGGCACTCAGTATCACAGATCGGTCAGTACAGAGTTCCCTCAGGCATCAGTCTCACAGATCGATCAGTACAGAGTTCCCTCACCACTGAATGTCACAGATCGATCAGTACAGAGTTCCCACAGTGCTCAACGTCACCCACGATCGGTGTAGAGTTCCCTCAGGCCTTCACTATCACAGATCGATCAGTACAAAGTTCCTTTAGATCCTCAGTGTCACAGATCGATCAGTATAGAGTGTCCTCACGCCCACAGTGTCACAGATCGATCATTACAGAGTTCCCTCAGGCCATCACTATCACAGATGGATCAGTACAGAGTTCCCTCAGGCTTTCAGTGTCAATGATCGATCAGTACAGAGTTCCCAGAGCCCTCAGTGTCACAGATCGATCAGTACAGAGTTCCCTCAGCTGCTCAGTGTCACAGATTGATCAGTACAGAGTTCCCTCAGGCCCTCAGTGTCACAGATCGATCACTACAGAGCTCCCTCAGGCACTTAGTGTCACAGATCGATCAGTACAGAGCTCCCTCAGGCCCTCAGTGTCACAGATCGATCAGTACAGAGCTCCCTCAGGCCTTCAGTGTCACAGATCGATCAGTACAGAGTTCCCTCAGGCCCTCAGTGTCACTGACCGATCAGCACAGAGTTCCCTCAGCCACAGGTTCACAGATCGATCAGTACAGAGTTCCCTCAGACCAGCACTATCAAAGATCGATCAGTACAGAGTTCCCTTAGGCCCTCAGTGTCACAGATCGATCAGTACAGAGTTCTCTCAGGCCCTCAGTGTCACAGATCGATCAGTACAGAGCTCCCTCAGGCCCTCAGTGTCACTGACCGATCAGTACAGAGTTCCCTCAGGCCTTCAGTGTCACAGATCGATCAGTACAGAGTTCCCTCAGGCCCTCAGTTTCACAAATCGATCATTACTGAGTTCCCTCAGGCCGACAGTTTCACAGATCGATCAGTACAGAGTTTCCTCAGGCCCTCAGATTCACAAATCGATCAGTACAGAGATCCCTCAGGCCCTCAGTTTCAAAGATCGATCAGTACAGAGTTCCCTCAGGCACTCAGTATCACAGGTCCATCAGTATAGAGTTCCCTCAGGCATCAGTCTCACAGATCGATCAGTACAGAGTTCCCTCACCTCTCAGTGTCACAGATCGATCAGTACAAAGTTCCCTTAGATCCTCAGTGTCACAGATCGATCAGTACAGAGTTCCCAGAGCCCTCAGTGTCACAGATCGATCATTACAGAGTTCCCTCAGGCCCTCACTATCAAAGATCGATCAGTACAGATTTACCTCAGGCCATCACTATCACAGACCGATCAGTACAGAGTTCCCTCAGACCCTCACTATCACAGACCGATCAGTACAGAGTTCCCTCAGACCCTCACTATCAAAGATCGATCAGTACAGAGTTCCCTCAGGCCCTCAGTGTCACAGATCTATCAGTACAGAGTTCCCTCAGGCCCTCACTATCAAATACGATCAGTACAGAGTTCCCTCAGACCCTCACTATCAAAGATCGATCAGTACAGAGTTCCCTCAGGCCCTCAGTGTCACTGACCGATCAGGACAGAGTTCCCTCAGGCCCTCAGTGTCAAGATCGATCAGTACAGAGTTCCATCAGCCGTCACTACCACAGATAAACCAGTACAGAGTTCCCTCATACCTCAGTATCACAGATCGCTCAGTACAGAGTTCCCTCAGACGCTCAGTTTCACAGTTCGATCAGTACAGAGATCCCTCAGGCCCTCAGTTTCACAAATCGATCATTACTGAGTTCCCTCAGGCCGTCAGTTTCACAGATCGATCAGTACAGAGATCCCTCACGCCCTCAGTTTCAAAGATCGATCAGTACAGAGTTCCCTCAGGCACTCAGTATCACAGATCGGTCAGTACAGAGTTCCCTCAGGCATCAGTCTCACAGATCGATCAGTACAGAGTTCCCTCACCACTGAATGTCACAGATCGATCAGTACAGAGTTCCCACAGTGCTCAACGTCACCCACGATCGGTGTAGAGTTCCCTCAGGCCTTCACTATCACAGATCGATCAGTACAAAGTTCCTTTAGATCCTCAGTGTCACAGATCGATCAGTATAGAGTGTCCTCACGCCCACAGTGTCACAGATCGATCATTACAGAGTTCCCTCAGGCCATCACTATCACAGATGGATCAGTACAGAGTTCCCTCAGGCTTTCAGTGTCAATGATCGATCAGTACAGAGTTCCCAGAGCCCTCAGTGTCACAGATCGATCAGTACAGAGTTCCCTCAGCTGCTCAGTGTCACAGATTGATCAGTACAGAATTCCCTCAGGCCCTCAGTGTCACAGATCGATCACTACAGAGCTCCCTCAGGCACTTAGTGTCACAGATCGATCAGTACAGAGCTCCCTCAGCCCTCACTACCATAGATTGATCAGTACAGAGTTCCCTCAGGCACTCACTATCACAGATCGATCAGTACAGAGTTCCCTCACCCCTCAATGTCACAGATCGATCAGTACAGAGTTCCCTCACCCCTCAATGTCACAGATCGATCAGTACAGAGTTCCCACAGGGCTCAACGTCACCCACGATCGGTGTAGAGTTCCCTCAGGCCTTCACTATCACAGATCGATCAGTACAGAGTTCCTTTAGATCCTCAGTGTCACAGATTGATCAGTACAGAGTTCCCTCAGGCCCTTAGTTTCACAGATCGATCAGTACAGTGTTCCCTCACCCCTCAATGTCACAGATCGATCGGTACAGAGGTCCCTCACCCCTCAATGTCACAGATCGATCGGTACAGAGTTCCCTCAGGCCCTCAGTTTCAAAGATCGATCAGTACAGAGTTCCCTCAGGCACTCAGTATCACAGATCCATCAGTACAGAGTTCCCTCAGGCATCAGTCTCACAGATCGATCAGTACAGAGTTCCCTCACCCCTCCGTGTCACAGATCGATCAGTACAAAGTTCCCTTCGATCCTCAGTGTCACAGATCGATCAGTACAGAGTTCCCAGAGCCCTCAGTGTCACAGATCGATCATTACAGAGTTCCCTCAGGCCCTCACTATCAAAGATCGATCAGTACAGATTTACCTCAGGCCATCACTATCACAGACCGATCAGTACAGATTTACCTCAGACCCTCACTATCAAAGATCGATCAGTACAGAGTTCCCTCAGGCCCTCAGTGTCACAGATCTATCAGTACAGAGTTCCCTCAGGCCCTCACTATCAAAGATCGATCAGTACAGAGTTCCCTCAGACCCTCACTATCAAAGATCGATCAGTACAGAGTTCCCTCAGGCCCTCAGTGTCACTGACCGATCAGTACAGAGTTCCCTCAGGCCCTCAGTGTCAAGATCGATCAGTACAGAGTTCCATCAGCCGTCACTACCACAGATAAACCAGTACAGAGTTCCCTCAGACCTCAGTATCACAGATCTATCAGTACAGAGTTCCCTCAGGCCCTCAGTTTCACAAATCGATTATTACTGAGTTCCCTCAGGCCGTCAGTTTCACAGATCGATCAGAACAGAGATCCCTCACACCCTCAGTTTCAAAGATCGATCAGTACAGAGTTCCCTCAGGCATCAGTCTCACAGATCGATCAGTACAGAGTTCCCTCAGCCCCCAGTATCACAGATCGATCAGTACAGAGTTCCCTCACCCCTCAATGTCACAGGTCGATCAGTACAGAGTTCTCACAGGGCTCAACGTCACCCACGATCGGTGTAGAGTTCCCTCAGGCCTTCACTATCACAGATCGATCAGTACAAAGTTCCTTTAGATCCTCAGTGTCACAGATCGATCAGTATAGAGTGTCCTCACGCCCTCAGTGTCACAGATCGATCATTACAGAGTTCCCTCAGGATATCACTATCACAGATGGATCAGTACAGAGTTCCCTCAGGCTTTCAGTGTCAATGATCGATCAGTACAGAGTTCCCAGAGCCCTCAGTGTCACAGATCGATCAGTACAGAGTTCCCAGAGCCCTCAGTGTCACAGATCGATCAGTACAGAGTTCCCTCAGGCGCTCAGTGTCACAGATCGATCAGTACAGAGCTCCCTCAGGCTCTCAGTGTCACTGACCGATCAGTACAGAGTTCCCTCAGGCCCTCAGTATCACAGATCGATCAGTACAAAGTTCCTTTAGATCCTCAGTGCCACAGATCAATCAGTATAGAGTGTCCTCACGCCCTCAATGTCACAGATCGATCATTACAGAGTTCCCTCAGGCCATCACTATCACAGATGGATCAGTACAGATTTCCCAGAGCCCTCAGTGTCACAGATCGATCAGTACAGATTTACCTCAGGCCCTCAGTATCACTGACCGATCAGTATAGAGTTCCCTCAGGCTTTCAGTGTCAATGATCGATCAGTACAGAGTTCCCTCAGGCCCTCAGTATCACTGACCGATCAGTACAGAGTTCCCTCAGGCGCTCAGTGTCACAGATCGATCAGTACAGAGGTCCCTCAGGCACTCAGTATCACAGAATCAATCAGCACAGATTTCCCTCAAGCCCTCAGTCCCACAGATCGATCACTACAGAGCTCCCTCAGGCACTTAGTTTCACAGATCGATCAATACAGAGCTCCCTCAGGCCCTCAGTGTCACAGATAGATCAGTACAGAGTTCCCTCTGCCCTCACTACAACAGATCAACCAGTACAGAGTTCCCTCAGCGCTCAGTATCACAGATCGATCAGTACAGAGTTCCCTCAGACCTCAGTATCACAGATCGATCAGTACAGAGTTCCCTCAGCCCTCAGTATCACAGATCGATCAGTACAGAGTTCCCTCAGCCCTCAGTATCACAGATCGATCAGTACAGAGTTCCCTCAGCCCTCAGTATCACAGATCGATCAGTACAGAGTTCCCTCAGCCCTCAGTATCACAGACTGATCAGTACAGATTTCCCTCAGCCGTCACGACCACAGATCAACCAGTACAGAGTTCCATCAGCCCTCAGTTTCACAGATCGTTCAGTACAGAGTTCCCTCAGGCCCTCACTAGCAAAGATCGATCAGCACAGATTTACCTCAGGCCACCACTATCACAGATCGATCAGTACAGAGTTCCCTCAGCCACAGGTTCACAGATCGATCAGTACAGAGTTCCCTCAGGCCCTCAGTGTCACTGACCGATCAGTACAGAGTTCCCTCAGGCCCTCAGTGTCACAGATCGATCAGTACAGAGCTCCCTCAGGCCTTCAGTGTCACAGATCGATCAGTACAGAGTTCCCTCAGGCCCTCAGTGTCACTGACCGATCAGTACAGAGTTCCCTCAGACCCTCAGTGTCACTGACCGATCAGTACAGAGTTTCCTCAGGCCTTCAGTGTCACAGATCGATCAGTACAGAGATCCCTCAGGCCCTCAGTTTCAGAAATCGATCATTACTGAGTTCCCTCAGGCCGTCAGTTTCATAGATCGATCAGTACAGAGTTCCCTCAGGCCCTCAGTGTCACTGACCGATCAGTACAGAGCTCCCTCAGACCCTCAGTGTCACAGATCGATCAGTACAGAGCTCCCTCAGGCCTTCAGTGTCACAGATCGATCAGTACAGAGTTCCCTCAGGCCCTCAGTGTCACTGACCGATCAGTACAGAGTTCCCTCAGACCCTCAGTGTCACTGACCGATCAGTACAGAGCTTCCTCAGGCCTTCAGTGTCACAGATCGATCAGTACAGAGATCCCTCAGGCCCTCAGTTTCAGAAATCGATCATTACTGAGTTCCCTCAGGCCGTCAGTTTCACAGATCGATCAGTACAGAGTTCCCTCAGGCCCTCAGTTTCACAAATCGATCATTACTGAGTTCCCTCAGGCCGTCAGTTTCACAGATCGATCAGTACAGAGTTCCCTCAGGCCCTCAGTTTCACAAATCGATCAGTACAGAGATCCCTCAGGCCCTCAGTTTCAAAGATCGATCAGTACAGAGTTCCCTCAGGCACTCAGTATCACAGATCCATCAGTATAGAGTTCCCTCAGGCATCAGTCTCACAGATCGATCAGTACAGAGTTCCCTCACCTCTCAGTGTCACAGATCGATCAGTACAAAGTTCCCTTAGATCCTCAGTGTCACAGATCGATCAGTACAGAGTTCCCAGAGCCCTCAGTGTCACAGATCGATCATTACAGAGTTCCCTCAAGCCCTCACTATCAAAGATCGATCAGTACAGATTTACCTCAGGCCATCACTATCACAGACCGATCAGTACAGAGTTCCCTCAGACCCTCACTATCAAAGATCGATCAGTACAGAGTTCCCTCAGGCCCTCAGTGTCACAGATCTATCAGTACAGAGTTCCCTCAGGCCCTCACTATCAAAGATCGATCAGTACAGAGTTCCCTCAGACCTTCACTATCAAAGATCGATCAGTACAGAGTTCCCTCAGGCCCTCAGTGTCACTGATCGATCAGTACAGAGTTCCCTCAGACGCTCAGTTTCACAGTTCGATCAGTACAGAGATCCCTCAGGCCCTCAGTTTCACAAATCGATCATTACTGAGTTCCCTCAGGCCGTCAGTTTCACAGATCGATTAGTACAGAGATACCTCACGCCCTCAGTTTCACAGATCGATCAGTACAGAGTTCCCTCAGGCACTCAGTATCACAGATCGGTCAGTACAGAGTTCCCTCAGGCATCAGTCTCACAGATCGATCAGTACAGAGTTCCCTCACCCCTCAATGTCACAGATCGATCAGTACAGAGTTCCTACAGGGCTCAACGTCACCCACGATCGGTGTAGAGTTTCCTCAGGCCTTCACTATCACAGATCGATCAGTACAAAGTTCCTTTAGATCCTCAGTGTCACAGATCGATCAGTATAGAGTGTCCTCACGCCCTCAGTGTCACAGATCGATCATTACAGAGTTCCCTCAGGCCATCACTATCACAGATGGATCAGTACAGAGTTCCCTCAGGCTTTCAGTGTCAATGATCGATCAGTACAGAGTTCCCAGAGCCCTCAGTGTCACAGATCGATCAGTACAGAGTTCCCTCAGGCGCTCAGTGTCACAGATCGATCAATACAGAGTTCCCTCAGCCCTCACTACCACAGATTGATCAGTACAGAGTTCCCTCAGGCCCTCAATGTCACAGATCGATCAGTACAGAGTTCCCACAGGGCTCAACGTCACCCACGATCGGTGTAGAGTTCCCTCAGGCCTTCACTATCACAGATCGATCAGTACAGAGTTCCTTTAGATTCTCAGTGTCACAGATCGATCAGTACAGAGTTCCCTCAGGCCCTTAGTTTCACAGATCGATCAGTACAGTGTTCCCTCACCCCTCAATGTCACAGATCGATCGGTACAGAGTTCCCTCACCCCTCAATGTCACAGATCGATCGGTACAGAGTTCCCTCAGACCCTCACTATCAAAGATCGATCAGTACAGAGTTCCCTCAGGCCCTCAGTGTCACTGACCGATCAGTACAGTGTTCCCTCAGGCCCTCAGTGTCAAGATCGATCAGTACAGAGTTCCCTCAGACCTCATTATCACAGATCAACCAGTACAGAGTTCCCTCAGGCCGTCAGTGTCACTGACCGATCAGTAAAGAGTTCCCTCAGACCTCAGTATCACAGATCGATCAGTACAGAGTTCTCTCAGGCCCTCAGTTTCACAGATCGATCAGTAAAGAGTCCCCTCAGACCTCAGTATCACAGATCGTTCAGTACAGAGTTCCCTCAGGCCCTCAGTATCACACATTGATCAGTACAAAGTTCCTTTTGGTCCTCAGTGCCACAGATCAATCAGCATAGAGTGTCCTCACGCCCTCAATGTCACAGATCGATCATTACAGAGTTCCCTCAGGCCATCACTATCACAGATGGATCAGTACAGATTTCCCTCAGGCCATCACTATCACAGATCGAGTTCCCAGAGCCCTCAGTGTCACAGATCGATCAGTACAGATTTCCCACAGGCCCTCAGTATCACTGACCGATCAGTACAGAGTTCTCTCAGGCCCTCAGTGTCACAGATTTGTCAGTACAGAGTTCCCTCAGGCGCTCAGTGTCACAGATCGATCAGTACAGAGTTCCCTCAGGCGCTCAGTGTCACAGATCGATCAGTACAGAGTTCCCTCAGGCCCTTAGTGTCACAGATCAACCAGTATAGAGTTCCCTCAGCCCTCAGTGTCACAGAGCGATCAGTACAGAGTTCCATCAGCCCTCAGTTTCACAGATCGTTCAGTACAGAGTTCCCTCAGGCCCTCACTATCAAAGACCGATCAGTACAGTGTTCCCTCAGACTCTCACTATCAAAGATCGATCAGTACAGAGCTCCCTCAGGCCCTCAGTGGCACAGCTCGATCAGTACAGAGTTCAATCAGCCCCCAGTTACACAGATCGATCAGTACAACGTTCCCTTAGATCCTCAGTGTCACAGAGCGATCAGTACAGAGTTCCATCAGCCTCAGTATCACAGATCGATCAGTACAGAGTTCCCTCAGGCCCTCAGTGTCACAGATCGATCAGTACAGAGTTCTCTCAGGCCCTCAGTGTCACAGATCGATCAGTACAGAGTTCCCTCAGGCCTTCAGTGTCACAGATCGATCAGGACAGATGTCCCTCAAGCCCTCACTATCACAGATCGATCAGTACAGAGTTCCCTCAGGCCCCCAGTGTCACAGATCAGTCAATACAGAGTTCCCACAGCCCTCAGTATCACAGATCGATCAGTACAGTGTTCCCTCAGGCCCTCAGTGTCACTGACCGATCAGTACAGAGTACCCTCAGGCCTTCAGTATCACAGAATCAATCAGCACAGAGTTCCCTCAGGCCCTTATTGTCACAGATCGATCAGTACAGAGCTCCATCAGGCCCTCACTATTACAGATCGATCAGTACAGAGTTCCCTAAGCCCTCAGTATCACAGAATCAATCAGCACAGAGTTCCCTCAGCCCTCAGTATCACAGAGTCAATCAGCACAGAGTTCCCTCAGCCCTCAGTATCAAAGATCGATCACTACAGAATTCCCTCACCCCTTCAGTGTCAGAGATCGATTAGTACAGAGTTCCCTCAGGCCCTTAGTGTCACAGATCGATCAGTACAGAGTTCCCTCAGGCCCTCACTGTCACAGATCGATCATTACAGAGCTCCCTCATGCCCTCAGTATCAAGATTGCTAGGTACAGAGTTCCTGCTGCACCTCAGTGTCACAGATCGATCAGTACAGAGTTCCTCCAAGCCCTCAGTGTCACAGATCGATTAGTGCAGAGTTCCCTCAGGCTCTCAGTGTCAGTTATCGATCAGTCCAGTGTTTTCTGAGGCCCTCACTATCACAGATCGATCAGTACAGAGTTCCCTCAGCCCTGATTGTGAAAGATCGATCAGTACAGTGTTGCCACAGGTCTTCAGTATCACAGATCGATCAGGACAGAGTTCCCTAAGCCCTCAGTGTGAATGATCGATCAGTACAGAGTTCCCACATCATTCAGTATTACAGAACAATCAGTACAGAGTTCCCTAAACACTCAGTTTGAATGATCCATCAGTACAGTGGTCCCTCTGTCCGTCAGTTTCATAGACCGATCAGTACAGAGTTCCCTCAGGACCTGAATGTCACAGATCGATCAGTACAGAGTTCCCTCAGCCCTCAGTGTCACAGATCGATCAGTACAGAGTTCCCTCAGACACTCACTGTCAAAGATCGATCAGTACAGAGTTCCCTCAGGCCCTCAGTGTCACAAATCGATCAGTACAGAGTTCTCTCAGGCCCTCAGTGTCACAGATCGATCAGTACAGTGTTCTCTCAGGCCCTCAGTGTCACAGATCGATCAGTACAGAGTTCCCTCAGGCCCTCACTGTCAAAGATCGATCAGTACAGAGTTCCCTCAGGCCCTCAGTGTCACAGATCGATGAGTAGCGAGCTCCCTCAGGCCCTTAGTGTCACAGATCGATCAGTACAGAGTTCCCTCAGCCCTCATTGTCACAGATCGATCAGTACAGAGCTCCCTCAGGCCCTCAGTGGCACAGCTCGATCAGTACAGAATTCCCTCAGCCCCCAGTTTCAAAGATCGATCAGTACAGAGTTCCCTCAAGCCCTCACTATCAAAGATCGTTCAGCACAGATTTACCTCAGGCCATCACTATCACAGATCGATCAGTACAGAGTTCCATCAGCCACAGGTTCACAGATCAATCAGTACAGAGTTCCCTCAGGCCCTCAGTGTCACTGACCGATCAGTACAGAGTTCTCTCAGGCCCTCAGTTTCACAGATCGATCAGTACAGAGTTCCCTCAGGCCCTCAGTGTCACTGACCGATCAGTACAGAGTACCCTCAGGCCTTCAGTGTCACAGATCGATCAGTACAGAGTTCCCTCAGGCCCTCAGTATCACAGAATCAATCAGCACAGAGTTCCCTCAGGCCCTTAGTGTCACAGATCGATCAGTACAGAGCTCCCTCAGGCACTTAGTGTCACAGATCGATCAGTACAGAGTTCCCTCAGCCCTCAGTATCACAGAATCAATCAGCACAGAGTTCCCTCAGCCCTCAGTATCACAGAATCAATCAGCACAGAGTTCCCTCAGGCCCTCAGTGTCACAGATCGATCAGTACAGAGCTCCCTCAGGCGCTCAGTGTCACAGATCGATCAGTACAGAGTGCCCTCAGGACCTCACTATTACAGATCGATCAGTACAGAGTTCCCTCAGACCCTCACTATCAAAGATCGATCAGTACAGAGTTCCCTCAGACCCTCACTATCAAAGATCGATCAGTACAGAGTTCTCTCAGGCCCTCAGTATCACAGAATCAATCAGCACAGAGTTCCCTCAGGCCCTTAGTGTCACAGATCGATCAGTACAGAGCTCCCTCAGGCCCTCAGTGTCTCAGATCAATCACTAAAGAGCTCCCTCAGGCCCTCAGTGTCACAGATCAATCAGTCCAGAGCTCCCTCAGGCCCTCAGTTTCACAGATCAATCAGTCCAGAGCTCCCTCAGGCCCTCAGTGTCACAGATCGATCAGTACAGAGTTCCCTCAGACATCAGTATCACTGATCGATAAGTCCAGAGTTCCCTCAGG
Source organism: Squalus acanthias (assembly GCA_030390025.1). Classification (NCBI taxonomy): domain Eukaryota; kingdom Metazoa; phylum Chordata; class Chondrichthyes; order Squaliformes; family Squalidae; genus Squalus; species Squalus acanthias. The sequence goes on along the minus strand of CM059449.1, from coordinate 25,143,541 downwards.
CCCTCAGCGTCACAGATCGATCAGTACAGAGTACCGCCAGGCCCTCAGTTTCACAGATCGATCAGTACAGTGTTCCCTCACCCTTCAATGTCACAGGTCGATCAGTACAGAGTTCCCTCACCCTTCAATGTCACAGGTCGATCAGTACAGAGTTCCCTCACCCTTCAATGTCACAGGTCGATCAGTACAGAGTTCCCTCACCCTTCAATGTCACAGGTCGATCAGTACAGTGTTCCCTCACCCCTCAGTGTCACAGATCGATCAATACAGAGTTCCCTCACCCTTCAATGTCACAGGTCGATCAGTAAAGAGTTCCCTCAGACGCTCAGTTTCACAGATCGATCAGTACAGAGTTCCCTCAGGCCCTCAGTTTCACAGATTGATCAGTACAGATTTCCCACAGCGCTCAATGTCACCAATGCTCAGTACAGAGTTCCCAGAGGCCCTCACTATCACAGCTCGATCAGTACAAAGTTCCCTTAGGTCCTCAGTGTCACAGATCGATCAGTATAGAGTGTCACCACGCCCTCAGTGTCACAGATCGGTCAGTACAGAGCTCTCTCAGTCCCTCAGTGTCACAGATCGATCAGTACAGAGTTCCCTCAGCCCTCAGTATCACTGATCGATAAATACAGAGTTCCCTCAGCCCTCAGTATCACTGATCGATAAATACAGAGTTCCATCAGGCCCTCAGTGTCACAGATCGATCAGTACAGAGTTCTTTCAGGTCTTCCATATCCCAGATTGATCAGCACAGGATTCCATTAGGCCCTCAGTGTCACAGATCGATCACTACAGAATTCCCTCACCTCTTCAGTGTCACAGATCGATCAGTACAGAGTTCCCTCAGGCCCTCACTATCACAGATCGATCAGTACAGAGTTCCCTCAGGCCCTCTCTGTCACAGATTGATCATTACAGAGCTCCCTCATGCCCTCAGTATCAAGATTGCTAGGTACAGAGTTCCTGCTGCACCTCAGTGTCACAGATCGATCAGTACAGAGTTCCTCCAAGCCCTCAGTGTCACAGATCGATTATTACAGAGTTCCCTCAGGCTCTCAGTGTCAGTTATCGATCAGTCGAGAGTTTTCTGAGGCCCTCACTATCACAGATCGATCAGTACAGAGTTCCTTCAGCCCTCAGTGTGAATGATCGATCAGTACAGAATTCCCTCATCATTCAGTATTACAGAACAATCAGTACAGAGTTCCCTAAACACTCAGTTTGAATGATGCATCAGTACAGTGGTCCCTCTGTCCGTCAGTTTCACAGACCGATCAGTACAGAGTTCCCTCAGGACCTGAATGTCACAGATCGATCAGTACAGAGTTCCCTAAGCCGTGAGTATCAATAATCGATCAGTACGGAGATCCCTCAGCCCTCAGTATCAGAGATCGATCAGTACAGAGATCCTTCAGGCCCTCACTATCAAAGATCGATCAGTACAGAGTTCCCTCAGGCCTTCCGTGTCACAGATCGATCAGTACAGAGTTCCCTCAGGCCCTCAGTGTCACAGATCGATCAGTACAGATTTGCCTCAGGCCCTCAGTGTCTCTGATCGATCAGTACGGAGTTCCCTCAGGCTCTCACGATCACAGATGGATCCGTACAGAGTTCCCCCAGGCCCTCAGTGTCACAGATCGATCAGTACAGATTCCCTCAGGCCCTAAGTGTCATAGATCGATCAATACATAGTACCGCCAGACCCTTCAATGTCACAGGTCGATCAGTACAGTGTTCCCTCACCCCTCAGTGTCACAGATCGATCAATACAGAGTTCCCTCACCCTTCAATGTCACAGGTCAAATGGTAAAGAGTTCCCTCAGCCCTCAGTCTCACAGATCGATCAGTACAGAGTTCCATCAGGACCTCACTATTACAGATCGATCAGTACAGAGTTCCCTCAGACCCTCACTATCAAAGATCGATCAGTACAGAGTTCCCTCAGACCCTCACTATCAAAGATCGATCAGTACAGAGTTCCCTCAGCCCTCAGTATCACAGATCGATCAGTACAGAGTTCTCTCAGACGTTCAGTTTCACAGATCAATCAGTCCAGAGTTCCCTCAGGCCCTCAGTGTCACAGATCGATCAGTACAGAGTTCCCTTAGGCCCTCAGCGTCACAGATCGATCAGTACAGAGTACCGCCAGGCCCTCAGTTTCACAGATCGATCAGTACAGTGTTCCCTCACCCTTCAATGTCACAGGTCGATCAGTACAGAGTTCCCTCACCCTTCAATGTCACAGGTCGATCAGTACAGAGTTCCCTCACCCTTCAATGTCACAGGTCGATCAGTAAAGAGTTCCCTCAGACCCTCAGTTTCACAGATCGATCAGTACAGAGTTCCCTCAGGCCCTCAGTTTCACAGATTGATCAGTACAGAGTTCCCTCACCCCTCAGTGTCACAGATCGATCAGTACAGAGATCCCTCACCCCTCAGTGTCACAGATCGATCAGTACAGAGTACCGCCAGGCCCTCAGTTTCACAGATCGATCAGTACAGTGTTCCCTCACCCTTCAATGTCACAGGTCGATCAGTACAGAGTTCCCTCACCCTTCAATGTCACAGGTCGATCAGTACAGAGTTCCCTCACCCTTCAATGTCACAGGTCGATCAGTACAGATTTCCCTCACCCTTCAATGTCACAGGTCGATCAGTACAGTGTTCCCTCACCCTTCAATGTCACAGGTCGATCAGTACAGAGTTCCCTCACCCTTCAATGTCACAGGTCGATCAGTACAGAGTTCCCTCACCCTTCAATGTCACAGGTCGATCAGTACAGTGTTCCCTCACCCCACAGTGTCACAGATCGATCAATACAGAGTTCCCTCACCCTTCAATGTCACAGGTCAATCAGTAAAGAGTTCCCTCAGCCCTCAGTCTCACAGATCGATCAGTGCAGAGATCCCTCACCTCTCAGTGTCACAGATCGATCAGTACAGAGTTCCCACAGCACTCAATGTCACCAATGATCAGTACAGAGTTCCCTCAGGCCCTCACTATCACAGCTCGATCAGTACAAAGTACCCTTAGGTCCTCAGTGTCACAGATCGATCAGTATAGAGTGTCACCACGCCCTCAGTGTCACAGATCGATCAGTACAGAGCTCCCTCAGTCCCTCAGTGTCACAGATCGATCAGTACAGAGCTCCCTCAGGCCCTCAGTGTCAGAGATCGAACAGTACAGAGTTCCCTCAGCCCTCAGTATCACTGATCGATAAATACAGAGTTCCCTCAGGCCCTCAGTGTCACAGATCGATCAGTACAGATTCCCTTAGGCCAACAGAGTCTCAGATCGATCAGTACAGCGTTCCCACACCCTTCAAAGTCACAGATCGATCAGTACAGTGATCCCTCAGACCCTCAGTGTCACAGATCGAACAGCACAGAGTTCCCTCTGGCCATCAGTGTCACAGATCGATTAGTACAGGGTTCCCTCAGTGTCACAGATCGATCAGTACAGAGTTCTTTCAGGTCTTCCATATCTGAGATTGATCAGCACAGGATTCCATTAGGCCCTCAGTGTCACAGATCGATCAGTACAGAATTCCCTCACCGCTTCAGTGTCACAGATCGATCAGTACAGAGTTCCCTCAGGCCCTCAGTGTCACATATCGATCAGTACAGATTTGCCTCAGGCCCTCAGTGTCTCAGATCGATCAGTACGGAGTTCCCTCAGGCTCTCACGATCACAGATCGATCATTACAGAGTTCCCTCATGCCCTCAGTATCAAGATTGCTAGGTACAGAGTTCCTGCTGCACCTCAGTGTCACAGATCGATCAGTACAGAGTTCCTCCAAGCCCTCAGTGTCACACATCGATTAGTACAGAGTTCCCTCAGGCTCTCAGTGTCAGTTATCGATCAGTCCAGAGTTTTCTGAGGCCCTCAGTGTGAAAGATCGATCAGTACAGTGTTGCCACAGGTCTTCAGTATCACAGATCGATCAGTACAGAGTTCCCTAAGCCCTCAGTGTGAATGATCGATCAGTACAGAGTTCCCTCATCATTCAGTATTACAGAACAATCAGTACAGAGTTCCCTAAACACTCAGTTTGAATGATCCATAAGTACAGTGTTCCCTCTGTCCATCAGTTTCACAGATCGATCAGTACAGAGTTCCCTCAGCCGTCAGTATCAAAGATCGATCAGCACAGAGATCCCTCAGCCCTCAGTATCACAGATCGATCAGTACAGAGATCCTTCAGGCCCTCACTATCAAAGATCGATCAGTACGGAGATCCCTCAGGCTCTCACGATCACAGATGAATCAGTACAGAGATCCCTCAGGCCCTCAGTGTCACAGATCGATCAGTACAGAGATCCCTCAGCCCTCAGTATCAGAGATCGATCAGTACAGAGATCCTTCAGGCACTCACTATCAAAGATCGATCAGTACAGAGTTCCCTCAGGCCTTCAGTGTCACAGATCGATCAGTACAGAGTTCCCTCAGGCCCTCAGTGTCACAGATCGATCAGTACAGATTTGCCTCAGGCCCTCAGTGTCTCAGATCGATCAGTACAGAGATCCCTCAGCCCTCAGTATCAGAGATCAATCAGTACAGAGATCCTTCAGGCCCTCACTATCAAAGATAGATCAGTACGGAGTTCCCTCAGGCTCTCACGATCAGAGATGGATCAGTACAGAGTTCCCTCAGGCCCTCAGTGTCACAGATCGATCAGTACAGATTTGCCTCAGGCCCTCAGTGTCTCAGATCGATCAGTATGGAGTTCCCTCAGGCTCTCAGGATCACAGATGGATCAGTACAGAGTTCCCTCAGGCCCTCAGTGTCACAGATCGATCAGTACAGATTCCCTCTGGCCCTTAGTGTCATAGATCGATCAATACATAGTACCGCCAGGCCATCAGTTTCACAGATCGATCATTACAGAGTTCCCTCACCCCGCAGTGTCACAGATCGATCAGTACAGCATTCCCTCACCCTTCAATGTCACAGATCGATCAGTACAGAGATCCCTCAGGCCCTCAGTGTCACAGATCGATCTGTGCAGAGTTCCCTCTGGCCCTCAGTTTCACAGATCGAACAGCACAGAGTTCCCTCAGGCCATCAGTGTCACAGATCCATCAGTACAACGTTCCCTCACCCTTCAATGTCACCGACCGATCAGTGCAGAGTTCCCTCAGGCCCTCACTATTACAGATCGATCAGTACTAAGTTCCCTTCGGCCATCAGTGTCACAGATCGATCAGTACAGAGTTCCTTCAGGCCCTCACTATCACAGATCGATCAGTACAAAGCACCCTTCAGCCTCACTGTCACAGATCGATCATTACAGGGCTCCCTCAGGCCCTCAGTATCAAGATTGAAAGGTACAGAGTTCCTGCTGCAACTCAGTGTCACAGATCGATCAGTACAGAGTTCCCTCAGCCCTCTGTGACACAGCTCAATTAGTACAGAGTTCTCTCAGGCCCTCACTATCACAGATCGATCAGTACAGAGTTCCCTCAGCCCTCAGTGTGAAAGATCGATCAGTACAGTGTTGCCACAGGTGTTCAGTATCACAAATCGATCAGTACAGAGTTCCATAAACCCTGAGTTTGAATGAACGATCAGTACAGTGTTCCCTCAGGCCATCAGTTTCACAAACCGATCAGTACAGAGATCCCTCAGGCCCTCAGTGTCACAGATCGATCAGTGTAGAGTTCCCTCTGGCCCTCAGTTTCACAGATCGAACAGCACAGAGTTCCCTCAGGCCATCAGTGTCACAGATCGATCAGGACAGCGTTCCCTCACCCTTCAATGTCACCGACCGATCAGTGCAGAGTTCCCTCAGGCCCTCAGTGTCACAGATCGATCAGTACAAAGTTCCCTCACCCCTCAGTGTCACAGTTCGATCAGTACAGAGTTCCTTCAGGCCCTCACTATCACAGATCTATCAGTACAAAGCTCCCGTCGGCCTCACTGTCACAGATCGATCATTGCAGGGCTCCCTCAGGCCCTCAGTATCAAGATTGAAAGGTACAGAGTTCCTGCTGCACCTCAGTGTCACAGATCGATCAGTACAGAGTTCCCTCACCCCTCAGTGTCACAGTTCGATCAGTACAGAGTTCCCTCAGGCCCTCAGTGTCACAGATCGATCAGTACAAAGTTCCCGTAGGCCCTCAGTGTCACAGATCGATCAGTAAGGAGTTCCCTCACCCCTCAGTGTCACAGTTCGATCAGTACAGAGTTCCCTCAGAACCTCACTATCACAGTTCGATCAGAACAAAGTTCCCTTCGGTCCTCAGTGTCACAGATCGATCAGTACACAGTTCCCTCAGTCCCTCAGTGTCACAGATCGATCAGTACAGTGATCCCTCAGTGTCACAGATCGAACAGCACAGAGTTCCCTCTGGCCATCAGTGTCACAGATCGATTAGTACAGGGTTCCCTTAGTGTCACAGATCGATCAGTACAGAGTTCTTTCAGGTCTTCCATATCCCAAATCGATCAGCACAGGATTCCATTAGGCCCTCAGTGTCACAGATCGATCACTACAGAATTCCCTCACCCCTTCAGTGTCACAGATCGATCAGTGCAGAGTTCCCTCAGGCTCTCAGTGTCAGAGATTGATCAGTACAGAGTTCCCTCAGGCCTTTAGTGTCACAGATCGATCAGTACAGAGTTCCCTCAGGCCCTCACTATCACAGATCAATCAGTACAGGGCTCCCTCATGCCCTCAGTATCAAGATTGCTAGGTACAGAGTTCCTGCTGCACCTCAGTGTCACAGATCGATCAGTAAAGAGTTCCTCCAAGCCCTCAGTGTCACAGATCGATCAGTACAGAGTTCCCTCTGCCCTCAGTGTGAAAGATCGATCAGTACAGTGTTCCCTCAGGCCCTCAGTGTCACAGATCGATCAGTACAGAGTTCCCTCTGCCCTCAGTGTGAAAGATCGATCAGTACAGTGTTCCCCCAAGCCCACAGTGTCTCAGATCGATTAGTACAGAGTTCTCTCAAGTTCTCAGTATCAAAGATCGATCAGTACAGAGTTCCCTCAACCTCTCAGTGTCAAAGATCGATAAGTACAGTGTTCCCTCAGGCCCTCAGTGTCACAGATCGATCAGTACAGAGTTCCCTCAGGCCCTCAGTGTCACAGATCGATCAGTACAGAGTTCCCTCAGAACCTCACTATCACAGTTCGATCAGAACATAGTTCCCTTCGGTCCTCAGTGTCACAGATCGATCAGTACACAGTTCCCTCAGTCCCTCAGTGTCACAGATCGATCAGTACAGAGCTCCCTCATGCCCTCAGTATCAAGATTGCTAGGTACAGAGTTCCTGCTGCACCTCAGTGTCACAGATCGATCAGTAAAGAGTTCCTCCAAGCCCTCAGTGTCACAGATCGATCAGTACAGAGTTCCCTCTGCCCTCAGTGTGAAAGATCGATCAGTACAGTGTTCCCTCAGGCCCTCAGTGTCACAGATCGATCAGTACAGAGTTCCCTCAAGTTCTCAGTATCAAAGATCGATCAGTACAGAGTTCCCTCAACCTCTCAGTGTCAAAGATCGATAAGTACAGTGTTCCCTCAGGCCCTCAGTGTCACAGATCGATCAGTACAGAGTTCCCTCAGGCCCTCAGTGTCACAGATCGATCAGTACAGAGTTCCCTCAGGCGCTTAGTGTCACAGATCGATCTGTACAGAGCTCCCTCAGGCCCTCAGTGTCACAGATCGATCAGTACAGAGTTCCCTCTGCCCTCAGTGTCACAGATCAACCAGTACAGAGTTCCCTCAGGCTTTCAGTGTCACAGATTGATCAGTAGAGAATTCCTTCTGTACCTCAGTGTCGCAGATCGATCGGTACAGAGTTCCATCAGCCATCAGTATCACAGATCGATCAGTACAGAGTTCCCTTAGCTCTCATTGTCACAGATCGATCGCTACAGTGTTCCCTCAGGCCCTCAGTGTCACAGATCGATCAGTACAGAGTTCCCTCAGGCCCAGATTGTCACAGATCGATAAGTAGAGAGTTCCCTCACGCCCTCAGTATCACAGATCGATCAGTACAGAGTTCCCTCAGACCCTCACTATCAAAGATCGATCAGTACAGAGTTCCCTCAGGCCCTCAGTGCCACAGATCGATCAGTACAGAGTTCCCTCAGACCTCAGTATCACAGATCAATCGGTACTGTGTTCCCTCAGGCCCTCAGTATCACAAATGAATCAACAAAGAGTTCCCTTCGGCTCTCAGTGTCATTGATCGATCAGTACAGAGTTCCCTCAGGTCCTCAGTGTCACAGATCGATCAGTACAGAGTTCCCTCAGGCCCTCAGTGATGTATAAAAACTACTAGGCACTTGGTCTAAGCGTTAAACAAAGCTTTGATAAACTGTTTCTCAACATGGAGATATGGTTGTGTCCTTCACTAGTTCCTGTTGAGGAATGTCCTAAGCAAGCTGGGCCCATGCCCGAGTATTTATACTCTCCCTGGACACCGCCACCAGCAGGCCGTCCAGTATTACTTCATACAAGATTCATGTCACCCAGTGTCACAGATCGATCAGTGCAGAGTTCACTCAAGACCTCAGTATCACAGATCGATCAGTACAGAGATCCCTCAGGCCCTCAGTGTCATTGATCTGTCAGTACAAAGTTCCCTCAGGCCCTCAGTGCGACTGCTCGATCAGCACAGAGCTCCCTCAGGCCCGCACTATCACAGTTCAATCAGTACAGAGTTCCCTCAGGCCCGCACTATCACAGCTCGATCAGTACAGAGTTCCCTCAGCCCTCAGTATCACAGTTCAATCAGTACAGAGTTCCCTCAGGCCCGCACAATCACAGATCGATCAGTACAGAGTTCCCTCAGGCCCTCACTATCACAGATCGATCAGTACAGAGTTCCCTCAGGCCCTCACTATCACAGATCGATCAGTACAGAGTTCCCTCAGGCCCTCACAATCACAGATCGCTCAGTACAGAGTTCCCTCAGGCCCTCACTATCACAGATCGATCAGTACAGAGTTCCCTCAGGACCTCACAATCACAGATCGCTCAGTACAGTGTTCCTTCAGGCCCTCACAATCACAGATCGATCAGTACACAGTTCCCTCAGGCCCTCACTATCACAGATCGATCAGTACAGAGTTCCCTCAGGCCCTCAATTATCACAGATCGCTCAGTACAGAGTTCCCTCAGGCCCTCACTATCACAGATCGATCAGTACAGAGTTCCCTCAGGCCCTCACTATCACAGATCGATCAGTACAGAGTTCCCTCAGGCCCTCAGTGTCACAGATCGATCAGTACAGAGTTCCCTCAGGCCCTCAGTGTCACAGATCGATCAGTACAGAGTTCCCTCAGGCCCTCAGTATCACAAATGAATCAACAAAGAGTTCCCTTCGGCTCTCAGTGTCATTGATCGATCAGTACAGAGTTCCCTCAGGTCCTCAGTGTCACAGATCGATCAGTACAGAGTTCCCTCAGGCCCTCAGTGATGTATAAAAACTACTAGGCACTTGGTCTAAGCGTTAAACAAAGCTTTAATAAACTGTTTCTCAACATGGAGATATGGTTGTGTCCTTCACTAGTTCCTGTTGAGGAATGTCCTAAGCAAGCTGGGCCCATGCCCGAGTATTTATACTCTCCCTGGACACCGCCACCAGCAGGCCGTCCAGTATTACTTCATACAAGATTCATGTCACCCAGTGTCACAGATCGATCAGTGCAGAGTTCACTCAAGACCTCAGTATCACAGATCGATCAGTACAGAAATCCCTCAGGCCCTCAGTGTCATTGATCTGTCAGTACAAAGCTCCCTCAGGCCCTCAGTGCGACTGCTCGATCAGCACAGAGCTCCCTCAGGCCCGCACTATCACAGTTCAATCAGTACAGAGTTCCCTCAGGCCCGCACTATCACAGATCGATTAGTACAGAGTTCCCTCAGCCCTCAGTATCACAGTTCAATCAGTACAGAGTTCCCTCAGGCCCGCACAATCACAGATCGATCAGTACAGAGTTCCCTCAGGCCCTCACTATCACAGATCGATCAGTACAGAGTTCCCTCAGGCCCTCACTATCACAGATCGATCAGTACAGAGTTCCCTCAGGCCCTCACAATCACAGATCGCTCAGTACAGAGTTCCCTCAGGCCCTCACTATCACAGATCGATCAGTACAGAGTTCCCTCAGGACCTCACAATCACAGATCGCTCAGTACAGTGTTCCTTCAGGCCCTCACAATCACAGATCGATCAGTACACAGTTCCCTCAGGCCCTCACTATCACAGATCGATCAGTACAGAGTTCCCTCAGGCCCTCAATTATCACAGATCGCTCAGTACAGAGTTCCCTCAGGCCCTCACTATCACAGATCGATCAGTACAGAGTTCCCTCAGGCCCTCACTATCACAGATCGATCAGTACAGAGTTCCCTCAGGCCCTCAGTGTCACAGATCGATCAGTACAGAGTTCCCTCAGGCCCTCAGTGTCACAGATCGATCAGTACAGAGTTCCCTCAGCCCTCAGTATCACAGATCGATCAGTACCGAGTTCCCTCAGCGCACAGTATCACAGTTCGATCAGTACCGAGTTCCGTCAGCGCACAGTATCACAGTTCGATCAGTACCGAGTTCCCTCAGCCCACAGTATCACAGTTCGATCAGTACAGAGTTCCCTCAGCCCACAGTATCACAGATCAATCTGTACAGAGTTGCCTCAGGCCCTCAGTTTTACCGATCGATCATTACAGAGTTCCCTCACCGCTCAGTTTCACAGTTCGATCAGTACAGAGTTCCCTCACCCCTCAGTGTCACAGATCGATCAGTACAGAGTTCCCTCAGGCCCTCAGTGTCACAGATCGATCAGTACAGCGTTCCCGCACCCTTCAATGTTACCGACCGATCAGTGCAGAGTTCCCTCAGGCCCTCACTATCACAGATCGATCAGTACAAAGCTCCCTTCGGTCTCACTGTCACAGATCGATCATTACAGGGCTCCCTCAGGCCCTCAGTATCAAGATTGAAAGGTACAGAGTTCCTGCTGCACCTCAGTGTCACAGATCGATCAGTACAGAGTTCCCCCAAGCCCTCTGTGACACAGATCGATTAGGACAGAGTTCTCTCAGGCCCTCACTATCACAGATCGATCAGTACAGAGTTCCCTCAGCCCTCAGTGTGAAAGATCGATCAGTACAGTGTTGCCACAGGTGTTCAGTATCACAGATCGATCAGTACAGAGTTCCATAAACCCTGAGTTTGAATGATCGATCAGTACAGAGTTCCCTCAGGCCGTCAGTTTCACAAACCGATCAGTACAGAGTTCCCTCAGGCCCTCAGTTTTACCGCTCGATCATTACAGAGTTCCCTCACCCCTCAGTGTCACAGTTCGATCAGTACAGAGTTCCCTCAGGCCCTCAGTGTCACAGATCGATCAGTACAAAGTTCCCTTAGGCCCTCAGTGTCACAGATCGATCAGTACAGTGTTGCCTCAGGCACTCAATATCACAGATCGATCACTGCAGAGTTCCCTCAGGCCCTCAGTGTCACAGATCGATCAGTACAGAGTTCCCTCAGGCCCTCAGTGTCACAGATCGATCATTACAGAGCTCCCTCAGGCCCTCAGTATCAAGATTGATAGGTACAGAGTTCCTGCTGCACCCCAGTGTCACAGATCGATTAGTACAGTGTTCCCTCAGGCCCTCTGTGTCACAGATCGATCAGTACAGAGTTCCCTCAGGCCCTCTGTGTCACAGATCGATCAGTACAGAGTTCCCTCAGGCCCTCAGTGTCACAGATCGATCAGTACAGAGTTCCCTCAGGCCCTCAGTGTCACAGATCGATCAGTACAGAGTTCCCTCAGGCCCTCACTATCACAGATCGATCAGTACAGAGTTCCCTCAGGCCCTCACTATCACAGATCGATCAGTACAGAGTTCCCTCAGGCCCTCACTATCACAGATCGATCAGTACAGAGTTCCCTCAGGCCCTCAGTGTCACAGATCGATCAGTACAGAGTTCCCTCAGGCCCTCAGTGTCACAGATCGATCAGTACAGAGTTCCCTCAGGCCCTTAGTTTCACAGATCGATCAGTACAGAGCTCCCTCAGCCCTCAGTATCACAGATCGATCAGGACAGAGTTGCCTCAGGCACTCAGTATCACAGATCGATCAGTACAGAGTTCCCTCAGGCCCTTAGTTTCACAGATCGATCAGTACAGAGTTCACTCAAGCCTCAGTATCACAGATCGATCAGTACAGAGTTCCCTCAGGCCCTCACTATCACAGTTAAATCAGTACAGAGTTCCCTCAGGCCCGCACTATCACAGTTAAATCAGTACAGAGTTCCCTCAGGCCCGCACTATCACAGTTAAATCAGTACAGAGTTCCCTCAGGCCCGCACTATCACAGATCGATCAGTACAGAGTTCCCTCAGCCCTCAGTATCACAGATCGATCAGTACAGAGTTCCCTCAGCCCACAGTATCACAGATCAATCTGTACAGAGTTGCCACAGGGCTCAATGTCACCGTCCGATCAGTGCAGAGTTCCCTCAGGCCCTCACTATCACAGATCGATCAGTTTTGAGTTCCCTCAGGCCCTCAGTGTCACAGATCGATCAGTACAGAGTTCCCTCAGGCCCTCAGTGTCACAGAGCAATCAGTACAGTGTTCCCTCAGGCCCTCATTTTCACAGATCGATCAGTACAGAGTTCCCTCAGGCCCTCAGTATCACAGATCGATCAGTACAGAGTTCCCTCAGGCCCTTAGTTTCACAGATCGATCAGTACAGAGTTCACTCAAGCCTCAGTATCACAGATCGATCAGTACAGAGTTCCCTCAGGCCCTCACTATCACAGTTAAATCAGTACAGAGTTCCCTCAGGCCCGCACTATCACAGATCGATCAGTACAGAGTTCCTTCAGCCCTCAGTATCACAGATCGATCAGTACAGAGTTCCCTCAGCCCACAGTATCACAGATCAATCTGTACAGAGTTGCCACAGGGCTCAATGTCACCGTCCGATCAGTGCAGAGTTCGCTCAGGCCCTCACTATCACAGATCGATCAGTTTTGAGTTCCCTCAGGCCCTCAGTGTCACAGATCGATCAGTACAGAGTTCCCTCAGGCCCTCAGTGTCACAGAGCAATCAGTACAGTGTTCCCTCAGGCCCTCATTTTCACAGATCGATCAGTACAGAGTTCCCTCAGGCCCTCAGTGTCACAGATCGATCAGTACAGAGTTCCCTCAGGTCCTCAGTGTCACAGATCGATCAGTACAGAGTTCCCTCAGTCGCTCAATTTCACAGACCAATCAGTACAGAGTTCCCTCAGGCCCTCAGTGATGTAAAAAAACTACTAGGCACTTGGTCTAAGCGTTAAACAAAGCTTTAATAAACTGTTTCTCAACATGGAGATCTAGTTGTGTCGTTCACTGGTTCCTGTTGAGGAATGTCCTAAGCAAGCTGGGCCCATGCCCGAGTATTTATACTCTCCCTGGACACCGCCACCAGCAGGCCGTCCAGTATTACTTTATACAGGATTCATGTCACCCAATGTCACAGATCGATCAGTACATAGTTCACTCAAGAACTCAGTATCACAGATTGATCAGTACAGAGTTCCCTCAGGACCTCACAATCACAGATCGCTCAGTACAGTGTTCCTTCAGGCCCTCACAATCACAGATCGATCAGTACACAGTTCCCTCAGGCCCTCACTATCACAGATCGATCAGTACAGAGTTCCCTCAGGCCCTCAATTATCACAGATCGCTCAGTACAGAGTTCCCTCAGGCCCTCACTATCACAGATCGATCAGTACAGAGTTCCCTCAGGCCCTCACTATCACAGATCGATCAGTACAGAGTTCCCTCAGGCCCTCAGTGTCTCAGATCGATCAGTACAGAGTTCCCTCAGGCCCTCAGTGTCACAGATCGATCAGTACAGTGTTCCCTCAGGCCCTGACAATCACAGATCGATCAGTACAGAATTCCCTCAGGCCCTCACTATCACAGATCGATCAGTACAGAGTTCCCTCAGCCCTCAGTATCACAGATCGATCAGTACAGAGTTCCCTCAGCCCTCACTACCAAAGATCGATCAGTGCAGAGTTCCCTCAGATCCACACTGTTACAGATCGATCAGTACCGAGTTCCCTCAGCGCACAGTATCACAGTTCGATCAGTACCGAGTTCCCTCAGCGCACAGTATCACAGTTCGATCAGTACCGAGTTCCCTCAGCCCATAGTATCACAGTTCGATCAGTACAGAGTTCCCTCAGCCCACAGTATCACAGATCAATCTGTACAGAGTTGCCTCAGGCCCTCAGTTTTACCGATCGATCATTACAGAGTTCCCTCACCGCTCAGTTTCACAGTTCGATCAGTACAGAGTTCCCTCACCCCTCAGTGTCACAGATCGATCAGTACAGAGTTCCCTCAGGCCGTCAGTTTCACAAACCGATCAGTACAGAGTTCCCTCAGGCCCTCAGTTTTACCGATCGATCATTACAGAGTTCCCTCACCCCTCAGTGTCACAGTTCGATCAGTACAGAGTTCCCTCAGGCCCTCAGTGTCACAGATCGATCAGTACAAAGTTCCCTTAGGCCCTCAGTGTCACAGATCGATCAGTACAGTGTTGCCTCAGGCACTCAATATCACAGATCGATCACTGCAGAGTTCCCTCAGGCCCTCAGTGTCACAGATCGATCAGTACAGAGTTCCCTCAGGTCCTCAGTGTCACAGATCGATCAGTACAGAGTTCCCTCAGGCCCTCAGTGTCACAAATCGATCAGTACAGAGTTCCCTCAGGCCCTCAGTGTCACAGATCGATCAGTAGAGAGATCCTTCAGGCCATCACTATCACAGATCGATCAGTACAGATTTCCCACAGGCTCTCAGTACTACAGATCGATCAGTAGAGAGATCCTTCAGGCCATCACTATCAAAGATCGATCAGTACAGAGTTCCCTCAGGCTTTCAGTGTCACAGATCGATCAGTACAGATTTACCTCAGGCCATCACTATCAAAGATCGACCAGTTCAGTGTTCCCTCAGACCTTCAGTGTCACAGATCGATCAGTACAGAGTTCCCTCAGACCTTCAGTGTCACAGATCGATCAGCACAGGATTCCATTAGGCCCTCAGTGTCACAGATCGATCAGTACAGAATTCCCTCAGGGCTGAATGTCACCGACCGATCAGTGCAGAGTTCCCTCAGGCCCTCACTATCACAGATCGATCAGTACAAAGTTTCCTTCGACCTCACTGTCACAGATCGATCATTACAGAGCTCCCTCAGGCCCTCAGTATCAAGATTGATAGGTACAGAGTTCCTGCTGCACCCCAGTGTCACAGATCGACCAGTACAGTGTTCCCCCAAGCCATCAGTGTCACAGATCGATCAGTACAGAGTTCCCTCAGGCCCTCACTATCAAAGATCGATCAGTATAGATTTACCTGAGGCCCTCAGTGTCACAGATCGATCAGTACAGAGTTCCCTCAGGCCCTCAGTGTCACAGATCGATCAGTACAGAGTTCCCTCAGGCCCTCAGTGTCACAGATCGATCAGTACAGAGTTCCCTCAGGCCCTCAGTGTCACAGATCGATCAGTACAGCGTTCCCTCAGGCCCTCACTATCACAGATCGATCAGTACAAATTCCCTTAGGCCCTTAGTGTCACAGATCGATCAGTACAGAGTTCCCTCAGGCCCATAGTTTCACAGATCGATCAGTACAGAGTTCCCTCAGGCCCTCAGTGTCACAGATCGATCAGTACAGCGTTCCCTCAGGCCCTCACTATCACAGATCGATCAGTACAAATTCCCTTAGGCCCTTAGTGTCACAGATCGATCAGGACAGAGTTGCCTCAGGCACTCAGTATCACAGATCGATCAGTACAGAGTTCCCTCAGGCCCTTAGTTTCACAGATCGATCAGTACAGAGTTCCCTCAGGCCCGCACTATCACAGATCGATCAGTACAGAGTTCCCTCAGCCCTCAGTATCACAGATCGATCAGTACAGAGTTCCCTCAGCCCACATTATCACAATTCGATCAATACAGAGTTCCCTCAGCCCACAGTATCACAGATCAATCTGTACAGAGTTGCCACAGGGCTCAATGTCACCGTCCGATCAGTGCAGAGTTCCCTCAGGCCCTCACTATCACAGATCGATCAGTTTTGAGTTCCCTCAGGCCCTCAGTGTCACAGATCGATCAGTACAGAGTTCCCTCAGGCCCTCAGTGTCACAGAGCAATCAGTACAGTGTTCCCTCAGGCCCTCATTTTCACAGATCGATCAGTACAGAGTTCCCTCAGGCCCTCAGTGTCACAGATCGATCAGTACAGAGTTCCCTCAGGCCCTCAGTGTCACAGATCTGTCAGTACAGAGTACCCTCAAGACCTCAGTGTCACAGATGGATCAGTCAGAGTTCTCTCAAGACCTCAGTGTCATAGATCGATCAGTACAGAGTTCCCTCAGGCCCTCAGTGTCACAGATCGATCAGTACAGAGTTCCCTCAGGCCCTCAGCGTCACAGATCGATCAGTACAGAGTTCCCTCAGGTCCTCAGTGTCACAGATCGATCAGCACAGAGTTCCCTCAGTCGCTCAATTTCACAGACCAATCAGTACAGAGTTCCCTCAGGCCCTCAGTGATGTAAAAAATCTACTAGGCACTTGGTCTAAGCGTTAAACAAAGCTTTAATAAACTGTTTCTCAACATGGAGATCTAGTTGTGTCGTTCACTGTTTCCTGTTGAGGAATGTCCTAAGCAAGCTGGGCCCATGCCCGAGTATTTATACTCTCCCTGGACACCGCCACCAGCAGGCCGTCCAGTATTACTTTATACAGGATTCATGTCACCCAATGTCACAGATCGATCAGTACATAGTTCACTCAAGAACTCAGTATCACAGATTGATCAGTACAGAGATCCCTCAGGCCCTCAGTGTCATTGATCTGTCAGTACAAAGTTCCCTCAGGCCCTCAGTGCGACTGCTCGATCAGCACAGAGTTCCCTCAGGCCCGCACTATCACAGTTCAATCAGTACAGAGTTCCCTCAGGCCCGCACTATCACAGTTCAATCAGTACACAGTTCGGTCAGGCCCACACTATCACAGATCGATCAGTACAGAGTTCCCTCAGCCCTCAGTATCACAGTTCAATCAGTACAGAGTTCCCTCAGCCCCGCACAATCACAGATCGATCAGTACGGAGTTCCCTCAGGCACTCACTATCACAGATCGATCAGTACAGAGTTCCCTCAGGCCCTCACTATCACAGATCGATCGGTACAGAGTTCCCTCAGGCCCTCACAATCACAGATCGCTCAGTACAGTGTTCCCTCAGGCCCTCACTATCACAGATCGATCAGTACAGAGTTCCCTCAGGCCCTCAACTATCACAGATCGCTCAGTACAGAGTTCCCTCAGGCCCTCACAATCACAGATCGATCAGTACAGAGTTCCCTCAGGCCCGCACTATCACAGATCGATCAGTACAGAGTTCCCTCAGCCCTCAGTATCACAGATCGATCAGTACAGTGTTCCCTCAGCCCACATTATCACAATTCGATCAATACAGAGTTCCCTCAGCCCACAGTATCACAGATCAATCTGTGCAGAGTTGCCACAGGGCTCAATGTCACCGTCCGATCAGTGCAGAGTTCCCTCAGGCCCTCACTATCACAGATCGATCAGTTTTGAGTTCCCTCAGGCTCTCAGTGTCACAGATCGATCAGTACAGAGTTCCCTCAGGCCCTCAGTGTCACAGAGCAATCAGTACAGTGTTCCCTCAGGCCCTCATTTTCACAGATCGATCAGTACAGAGTTCCCTCAGGCCCTCAGTGTCACAGATCGATCAGTACAGAGTTCCCTCAGGCCCTCAGTGTCACAGATCTGTCAGTACAGAGTTCCCTCAGGCCCTCAGTGTCACAGATCGATCAGTACAGAGTTCCCTCAGGCCCTCAGTGTCACAGATCGATCAGTACAGAGTTCCCTCAGGCCCTCAGTTTCACAGATCGATCAGTACAGAGTTCCCTCAGGCCCTCAGTTTCACAGATCGATCAGTACAGAGTACCCTCACACCCTCATTGTCACAGATCGATTAGTTAGAGTTCCCTCAAGACCTCAGTGTCACAGATCGATCAGTCAGAGTTCTCTCAAGACCTCAGTGTCATAGATCGATCAGTACAGAGTTCCCTCAGGCCCTCAGTGTCACAGATCGATCAGTACAGAGTTCCCTCAGGTCCTCAGTGTCACAGATCGATCAGTACAGAGTTCCCTCAGTCGCTCAATTTCACAGACCAATCAGTACAGAGTTCCCTCAGGCCCTCAGTGATGTAAAAAAACTACTAGGCACTTGGTCTAAGCGTTAAACAAAGCTTTAATAAACTGTTTCTCAACATGGAGATCTAGTTGTGTCGTTCACTGTTTCCTGTTGAGGAATGTCCTAAGCAAGCTGGGCCCATGCCCGAGTATTTATACTCTCCCTGGACACCGCCACCAGCAGGCCGTCCAGTATTACTTTATACAGGATTCATGTCACCCAATGTCACAGATCGATCAGTACATAGTTCACTCAAGAACTCAGTATCACAGATCGATCAGTACAGAGATCCCTCAGGCCCTCAGTGTCATTGATCTGTCAGTACAAAGTTCCCTCAGGCCCTCAGTGCGACTGCTCGATCAGCACAGAGTTCCCTCAGGCCCGCACTATCACAGTTCAATCAGTACAGAGTTCCCTCAGGCCCGCACTATCACAGTTCAATCAGTACACAGTTCGGTCAGGCCCGCACTATCACAGATCGATCAGTACGGAGTTCCCTCAGGCACTCACTATCACAGATCGATCAGTACAGAGTTCCCTCAGGCCCTCACTATCACAGATCGCTCAGTACAGAGTTCCCTCAGGCCCGCAGTATCACAGATCGATCAGTACAGAGTTCCCTCAGGCCCTCAGTGTCACAGATCGATCAGTACAGAGTTCTCTCAGGCTCTCAATATCACAGATCGATCAGTACAGAGTTCCCTCAGACCCTCAGTGTCACAGATCGATCAGTACAGAGTTCCCTAAGGCCCTCACTATCACAGATCGATCAGTACAGAGTTCCCTCAGACCCTCAGTGTCACAGATTGATCAGTACAGAGTTTCCTCAGGCCCTCAGTGTCACAGATCGATCAGTACAGAGTTCCCTCAGCCCTCACTATCACAGATCGATCAGTACAGAGTTCCCTCAGCATCACAGATCGATCAGTGCAGAGTTACCCTAGGCCCTCACTACCAAAGATCGATCAGTGCAGAGTTCCCTCAGCCCACAGTATCACAGATCGATCAGTACAGAGTTCCCTCAGGCCCTCACTATCACAGATCGATCAGTACGGAGTTCCCTCAGGCCCTCACAATCACAGATCGCTCAGTACAGAGTTCCCTCAGGTCCTCACTATCACAGATCGATCAGTACAGAGTTCCCTCAGGCCCTCAACTATCACAGATCGCTCAATACAGAGTTCCCTCAGGCCCTCACTATCACAGATCGATCAGTACAGAGTTCCCTCAGGCCCTCACTATCACAGATCGATCAGTACAGAGTTCCCTCACGCCCTCAGTATCACAGATCGATCAGTACGGAGTTCCCTCAGACCCTCAGTGATGTAAAAAAACTACTAGGCACTTGGTCTAAGCGTTAAACAAAGCTTTAATAAACTGTTTCTCAACATGGAGATCTAGTTGTGTCGTTCACTGTTTCCTGTTGAGGAATGTCCTAAGCAAGCTGGGCCCATGCCCGAGTATTTATACTCTCCCTGGACACCGCCACAACAGGCCGTCCAGTATTACTTTATACAGGATTCATGTCATATAATGTCACAGATCGATCAGTACAGAGTTCACTCAAGACCTCAGTATCACAGATCGATCAGTACAGAGATCACTCAGGCCCTCAGTGTCATTGATCTGTCAGTACAGAGTTCCCTTAGGCCTGCACTATCACAGTTCAATCAGTACAGAGTTCCCTCAGGCCCGCACTATCACAGTTCAATCAGTACACAGTTCGGTCAGGCCCGCACTATCACAGATCGATCAGTACAGAGTTCCCTCAGCCCTCAGTATCACAGTTCAATCAGTACTGAGTTCCCTCAGGCCCTCACAACCACAGATCGCTCAGTACAGAGTTCCCTCAGGCCCTCACTATCACAGATCAATCAGTACAGAGTTCCCTCAGGCCCTCAACTATCACAGATCGCTCAGTACAGAGTTCCCTCAGGACCTCACTATCACAGATCGATCAGTACAGAGTTCCCTCAGGCCATAACTATCACAGATCGATCAATACAGTGTTCCCTCAGGCCCTCACAATCACAGATCGATCAGTACAGAGTTCCCTCAGGCCATAACTATCACAGATCGATCAATACAGTGTTCCCTCAGGCCCGCAGTATCACAGATTGATCAGTACAGAGTTCCATCAGACCCTCAGTATCACAGATCGATCAGTACAGAGTTCCCTCAGACCCTCAGTTTCACAGATCGATCAGTACAGAGTTCCCTCAGCCCACAGTATCACAGTTCGATCAGTACAGAGTTCCCTAAGCCCACATTATCACAGTTCGATCAGTACAGAGTTCCCTCAGCCCACAGTATCACAGATCAATCTGTACAGAGTTGCCACAGGGCTCAATGTCACCGTCCGATCAGTGCAGAGTTCCCTCAGGCCCTCACTATCACAGATCGATCAGTATAGAGTTCCCTCAGGCCCTCAGTGTCACAGATCGATCAGTACAGAGTTCCCTCAGGCCCTCAGTGTCACAGATCGATCAGTACAGAGTTCCCTCAGGCCCTCAGTGTCACAGATCGATCAGTACAGAGTTCCCTCAGGCCCTCAGTATCACAGATCGATCAGTACAGAGTTCCCTCAGGCCCTCAGTATCACAGATCGATCAGTACAGAGTTCCCTCAGGCCCTCAGTATCACAGATCGATCAGTACAGAGTTCCCTCAGGCCCTCAGTTTCACAGATCGATCAGTACAGAGTTCCCCCAAGCGCTCAGTGTAACAGATCGATTAGTATAGAGTTCCTTCAGGTCTTCCATGTCCCAGATCGATCAACACAGGATTCCATTAGGCCCTCAAGGTCACAGATCGATCAGTACAGAATTCCTTCACCCCCTCAGTGTCACCGACCGATCAGTGCAGAGTTCCCTCAGGCCCTCACTATCACAGATCGATCAGTGCAGAGTTCCCTCAGGCCCTCACTATCACAGATCGATCAGTACAAAGTTTCCTCAGGCCCTCACTAGCACAGATCGATCAGTGCAGAGTTCGCTCAGGCCCTCACTATCACAGATCGATCAGTACAGAGTTCCCTCAGCCCCTCACTATCACAGATCGATCAGTACAGAGTTCCCTCAGGCCCTCACTATCACAGATCGATCAGTACAGAGTTCCCTCAGGCCCTCACGTATCACAGATCGATCAGTACAGAGTTCCCTCAGGCCCCACAGTGTCACAGATCGATCAGTACAGAGTTCCCTCAGGCCCTCAGTGTCACAGATCGATCAGACAGAGTTCCCTCAGGCCCTCAGAGTCACAGATCGACAGTAAACAGACTTTCCATCAGCCCTCCACTATCACAGAATCGATCAGGTACAGAATTCCCTCCCATCCCTCAGTATCAACAGATCGATCAGTGCAGAGTTACCACGAGCCCTCCCACTACCAAAGATCGATCAGTGCTGAGTTCCCTCAGATCCACATGTTACAGACTCGATCCAGTACAGAGATCCCTCAGGCCCTCAGTGTCATTGACTGTCAGTACAGAGTTCCCTTAGGCCTGCACTATCACAGTTCAATCAGTACAGAGTTCCCTCAGGCCCGCACTATCACAGTTCAATCAGTACAGAGTTCGGTCAGGCCAGCACTATCACAGCTCGATCAGTACAGAGTTCCCTCAGCCCTCAGTATCACAGTTCAATCAGTACAGAGTTCCCTCAGGCCCTCACAACCACAGATCGCTCAGTACAGAGTTCCCTCAGGCCCTCACTATCACAGATCGATCAGTACAGAGTTCCCTCAGGCCCTCAACTATCACAGATCGCTCAGTACAGAGTTCCCTCAGGCCCTCACTATCACAGATCGATCAGTACAGAGTTCCCTCAGGCCATAACTATCACAGATCGATCAATACAGTGTTCCCTCAGGCCCTCACAATCACAGATCGATCAGTACAGAGTTCCCTCAGGCCATAACTATCACAGATCGATCAATACAGTGTTCCCTCAGGCCCGCAGTATCACAGATTGATCAGTACAGAGTTCCATCAGACCCTCAGTATCACAGATCGATCAGTACAGAGTTCCCTCAGACCCTCAGTTTCACAGATCGATCAGTACAGAGTTCCCTCAGCCCACAGTATCACAGTTCGATCAGTACAGAGTTCCCTCAGCCCACATTATCACAGTTCGATCAGTACAGAGTTCCCTCAGCCCACAGTATCACAGATCAATCTGTACAGAGTTGCCACAGGGCTCAATGTCACCGTCCGATCAGTGCAGAGTTCCCTCAGGCCCTCACTATCACAGATCGATCAGTATAGAGTTCCCTCAGGCCCTCAGTGTCACAGATCGATCAGTACAGAGTTCCCTCAGGCCCTCAGTGTCACAGATCGATCAGTACAGAGTTCCCTCAGGCCCTCAGTGTCACAGATCGATCAGTACAGAGTTCCCTCAGGCCCTCAGTATCACAGATCGATCAGTACAGAGTTCCCTCAGGCCCTCAGTATCACAGATCGATCAGTACAGAGTTCCCTCAGGCCCTCAGTATCACAGATCGATCAGTACAGAGTTCCCTCAGGCCCTCAGTTTCACAGATCGATCAGTACAGAGTTCCCCCAAGCGCTCAGTGTAACAGATCGATTAGTATAGAGTTCCTTCAGGTCTTCCATGTCCCAGATCGATCAACACAGGATTCCATTAGGCCCTCAAGGTCACAGATCGATCAGTACAGAATTCCTTCACCCCCTCAGTGTCACCGACCGATCAGTGCAGAGTTCCCTCAGGCCCTCACTATCACAGATCGATCAGTGCAGAGTTCCCTCAGGCCCTCACTATCACAGATCGATCAGTACAAAGTTTCCTCAGGCCCTCACTAGCACAGATCGATCAGTGCAGAGTTCGCTCAGGCCCTCACTATCACAGATCGATCAGTACAAAGTTCCCTCAGGCCCTCACTATCACAGATCGATCAGTGCAGAGTTCCCTCAGGCCCTCACTATCACAGATCGATCAGTGCAGAGTTCCCTCAGGCCCTCACTATCACAGATCGATCAGTACAAAGTTCCCTCAGGCCCTCACTATCACAGATCGATCAGTACAAAGTTCCCTTCGGCCCTCAGTGTCACAGATCGATCAGTACAGAGTTCCTTCAGTCCCTCACTATCACAGACCGATCAGTACAGAGTTCCCTCGGGCCCTCAATGTCACAGATCGATCATTACAGAGTTCCCTCAGGCCCTCAGTATCAAGATTGATAGGTACAGATTTCCTGCTGCACCTCAGTGTCACAGATCGATCAGTACAGTGTTCCCCCCAGCCCTCAGTGTCACAGATCGATCAGTATAGAGTTCCCGCAAGCCATCAGTGTCACAGATCGATTAGCACAGTGTTCCCTCAGGCTCTCAGTGTCACAGATCGATCAGTACAGAGTTCCCTAATGCCCTCACTATCAAAGATCGATCAGTACAGATTTACCTCAAGCCATCACTATCACAGATGGATCAGTACAGAGTTCCCGCAGGAACTTTCTATCAAAGATCGATCAGTACAGAGTTCCCTCAGCCATCAGTTTCACAGATCGATCAGTACAGAGTTCCCTCAGGCCCTCAGTGTCACAGATCGATCACTACAGAGTTCCCTCAGGCCCTCAGTGTCACAGATCGATCAGTACAGAGTTCCCTCAGGCCCTCATTGTCACAGATCGATTAGTACAGAGTTCCCTCACGCCCTCAGTATCACAGATCGATCACTAAGAGTTCCCTCAGGCCCTCAATGTCACAGATCGATCAGTACAGAGTTCACACAGTCCCTCAGTGTCACAGATCGATAAGTACTGAGATCCACAGGCACTCAGTGTCACAGATCGATCAGTACAGAGTTCCCTCAGGCCCTCAGTGTCACAGATCGATCAGTACAGAGTTCCCTCAGACGCTCAGTATCACAGATCGATCAGTACAGAGGTCCCTCAGGCCCTCAATGTGACAGATCAATCAGTACAGAGTTCCCTCAGATGCTCAGTATCACAGATCGATCAGTACAGAGTTCCCTCAGGCCCTCATTGTCACAGATCGATCAGTACAGAGTTCCCTCAGACCCTCAGTATCACAGATCGATCAGTACAGAGTTCCCTCAGGCCCTCAGTGTCACAGATCGATCAGTACAGAGTTCCCTCAGGCCCTCAATGTCACAGATCGATCAGTACAGAGTTCCCTCAGATGCTCAGTATCACAGATCGATCAGTACAGAGTTCCCTCAGGCCCTCACTATCACAGATCGATCAGTACAGAGTTCCCTCAGCCCTCAGTATCACAGATCGATCAGTACAGAGTTCCCTTAGCCCTCAGTGTCACAGATCGATCAGTACAGAGTTCCCTCAGGCCCTCAGTGTCACAGATCGATCAGTACAGAGTTCCCTCAGGCCCTCAGTGTCACAGATCGATCAGTACAGAGTTCCCTCAGGTCCTCAGTGTCACAGATCGATCAGTACAGAGTTCCCTCACGCCCTCAGTATCACAGATCGATCAGTACAGAGTTCCCTCACGCCCTCAGTATCACAGATCGATCAGTACAGAGTTCCCTCAGACCCTCAGTGATGTAAAAAAACTACTAGGCACTTGGTCTAAGCGTTAAACAAAGCTTTAATAAACTGTTTCTCAACATGGAGCTCTAGTTGTGTCCTTCCTGGTTCCTGTTGAGAATGTCCTATGCAAGCTGGGCCCATGCCCGAGTATTTATACTCTCCCTGGACACCGCCACCAGCAGACCGCCCAGTATTACTTCATACAAGATTCATGTCACTCAGTGTCACAGATCGATCAGTACAGAGTTCACTCAAGACCTCAGTATCACAGATCGATCAGTACAGAGTTCCCTCAGGCCCTCAGTGCGACTGCTCGATCAGCACAGAGTTCCCTCAGGCCCGCACTATTACAGTTCAATCAGCACAGAGTTCCCTCAGGCCTGCACTATCACAGTTCAATCAGTACAGAGTTCCCTCAGGCGTTCAGTGTCACGGATCGATCATTAAAGTGTTCCGTCAGCCCTCGGTGTGACAGATCGATATGTACAGAGTTCCCACATGCCGTCAGTATCACAGGTCAATCAGTGCAGAGTTACCCCAGGCCCTCACTACCAAAGATCGATCAGTGCAGAGTTCCCTCAGATCCACACTGTTACAGATCGATCAGTACAGAGTTCCCTCAGCCCTCAGTATCACAGATCAATCTGTACAGAGTTCCCTCAGCCCTCAGTATCACAGATCGATCAGTACAGAGATCCCTCAGCCCACAGAATCACAGATCGATCAGTACAGAGTTCCCTCAGGCCCCCATTGTCACACATCGCTCAGTACAGAGTTGCCTCAGGCCCTCAGTGTCACAGATCGATCAGTATAGAGTTCCCTCAGGCCCTCAGTGTCACAGATCGATCAGTATAGAGTTCCCTCAGACCCTCAGTGTCACAGATCAATCAGTACAGAGTTCGCTCAGGCCCTCAGTGTCACAGATCGAACAGTACAGAGTTCCCTCAGGCCCTCGGTCTCACAGATCGAACAGTACAGAGTTCCCTCAGGCCCTCGGTCTCACAGATCGAACAGTACAGAGTTCCCTCAGGCCCTCGGTCTCACAGATCGAACAGTACAGAGTTCCCTCAGGCCCTCGGTCTCACAGATCGAACAGTACAGAGTTCCCTCAGGCCCTCAGTGTCACAGATCGATCAGTAATGAATTCCCTCTGAACCTCAGTATCACAGATCAATAAGTACCGTGTTCCCTCAGGCCCTCAGTATCACAGATCGATCAGTACAGAATTCCCTCAGGCTCTCAATATCACAGATCGATCAGTACAGAGTTCCCTCAGGCCCTCAGTATCACAGATCGATCAGTACAGAATTCCCTCAGGCTCTCAATATCACAGATCGATCAGTAATGTGTTCCCTCAGGCCCCTACTATCACAGATCGATCAGTACAGAGTTCCCTACGATTCTCAATGTCACAGATCGATCAGTATAGAATTCCCTCAGTCCCTCATTGTCACAGATCGATTAGTACAGAATTCTATGAGGCCCTCAGTGTCACAGATCGATCAATAGAGTGTTCCAGCAAGCCCTCACTTTGACAGATAGATCAGTACAAAGTTGCCACAGGCCCTCACTATCACAGATCAATAAGTACCGTTTTCCCTCACGCCCACAGTGTCACAGGTGGATTAGTATAGAGCTCCTTCTGCACCTCAGTGTCACAGATCAATCAGTACAGAGTTCCCTCAGGCACTCAGTGTCACAGATCGATCAGTACAGAGTTCCCTCAGCCCCCCAGTGTCACAGATCGATCAGTACAGAGTTCCCTCAGGCCTCAATGTTACAGATCGATCAGTACAGCGTTCCCTCCGCTGTCAGTGTCACAGATCGATCAGTACACAGTTCCCTCAGCCCCCCAGTGTCACAGATCGATCAGTACAGAGCTCCCTCAGATTTCACGATCACAGATTGATCAGTACAGAGTTTCCTCAGGCCCTCAGTGTCACAGATCGATCAGTACAGAGTTTCCTCAGGGCCTCAGTATAACAAATCGATCAGTGCAGTGTTCCCTCAGGCCCCTACTATCACAGATCGATCAGTACAGAGTTCCCTCAGTCACTCATTGTCAAAGTTCGATTAGTACAGAGTTCTCTCAGGCGCTCATTGTCACAGATCGATCAGTACAGAGTTCCCTCACGCCCTCAGTATCACAGATCGATCAGTACAGAGTTCCCTCAGACCCTCAGTGATGTAAAAAAACTACTAGGCACTTGGTCGAAGCGTTAAACAAATCTTTAATAAACTGTTTCTCAACATGGAGATCTAGTTGTGTCCTTCCTGGTTCCTGTTGAGGAATGTCCTATGCAAGCTGGGCCCATTCCCGAGTATTTATACTCTCCCTGGACACCGCCATCAGCAGGCCGCCCAGTATTACTTCATACAAGATTCATGTCACTCAGTGTCACAGATCGATCAGTACAGAGTTCACTCAAGACCTCAGTATCACAAATCGATCAGTACAGAGTTCCCTCAGGCCCTCAGTGCGACTGCTCAATCAGCACAGAGTTCCCTCAGGCCCGCACTATCACAGTTCAATCAGCACAGAGTTCCCTCAGGCCTGCACTATCACAGTTCAATCAGTACAGAGTTCCCTCAGGCGTTCAGTGTCACGGATCGATCATTAAAGTGTTCCGTCAGCCCTCGGTGTGACAGATCGATATGTACAGAGTTCCCACATGCCGTCAGTATAACAGGTCGATCAGTGCAGAGTTACACCAGGCCCTCACTACCAAAGATCGATCAGTGCAGAGTTCCCTCAGATCCACACTGTTACAGATCGATCAGTACAGAGTTCCCTCAGCCCACAGTATCACAGTTCGATCAGTACAGAGTTCCCTCAGCCCACAGTATCACAGATCAATCTGTACAGAGTTCCCTCAGGCCCCCATTGTCACAGATCGATCAGTACAGAGTTCCCTCAGTCACTCATTGTCAAAGTTCGATTAGTACAGAGTTCTCTCAGGCCCTCAGTGTAACAGATCGATCAGTACAGAGTTCCCTCAGGCACTTACTATCACAGATCGATCAGTACAGAATTCCCTCAGGCCTTCAGTGTCACAGAACGAACAGTACAGAATTCCCTCAGGCCCTCACTATCACAGATCGATCAGTACAGAGTTCCCTCAGGCCCTCAGTGTCACAGATCCATCAGTACAGACTTCCCACAGGCCCTCAGTGTCACGGATCGATCAGTAGAGAGTTCCCTCGGTCCTTCGGTGTCACAGAGCGATCAGTACAGAGTTCCCTCAGGCATTCAGTGTCACAGATCGATCAGTACTGTGTTCCCTCGGGCCCTCAGTCTCACAGATCGATCAGTACAGAGTTCCCTCAGGCCCTTACTATCACAGATCGATCAGTACAGAGTTCCCTCAGGCCCTCAGTGTCACAGATCGATCAGTACTGTGTTCCCTCGGGCCCTCAGTCTCACAGATCGATCAGTACAGAGTTCCCTCAGGCCCTTACTATCACAGATCGATCAGTACAGAGTTCCCTCAGGCCCTCAGTGTCACAGATCGATCAGTACTCTTTTCCCTCGGCCCCTCAGTCTCACAGATCGATCAGTACAGAGTTCCCTCGAGCCCTCAGTCTCACAGATCGATAAGTAGAGAGTTTCCTCGGGCCCTCAGTCTCACAGATCGGTAAGTACAGAGTTCCCATGTGCCCTCAGTCTCACAGATCGATCAGTACAGAGTTCCCTCAGGCCCTCAGTATAACGAGTCGATCAGTACAGTGTTCTCTCAGGCACCTACTATCACAGATCGATCAGTACAGAGTTCCCTAAGACTCTCAATGTCAAAGACCGATCAGTATAGAGTTCCCTCAGTCCCTCATTGTCACATATCGATTAGTACAGAGTTCTATGACGCTGTCAGTGTCACAGATCGAGCAATACAGTGCTCCAGCAAGCCCTCACTATCACAGATCGATCAGTACAGAATTCCCACAGGCCCTCACTATCACAGATCAATCAGTACCGTGTACCCTCACGCCCACAGTGTCACAGATCGATTAGTATAGAGCTCCTTCTGCACCTCAGTGTCACAGATTGATCAGTACAGAGTTCCCTCTGGCGCTCAGTATCACAGATTGATCAGTACAGAGGTCCCTCAGGCCCTCAGTATCACAGGTAGATCAATACAGAGTTCCCTCAGGCCTCACTGTCACAGATGGATCAGTACTGAGCTCCTTCATGCCTCAGTGTCACAGATCGATCAGGACAAGGTTCCCTCAGCCCTCAGTGTCACAGATCGATCAGGACAAGGTTCCCTCAGCCCTCAGTGTCACAGATCGATCAGTACAGAGTTCTCTCAGGCCCTCACTGTCACAGATCGATCAGTACAGAGTTCCCTGAGGCCCTCACAATCACAGATCGATCAGTACAAAGTTTACTCAGGCCCTCAGTGTCACAGATCGATCAGTACAGAGTTCCCTCGGGCCTTCAGTGTCACAGATCGATCAGTACAGAGTTCCCTCGGGCCTTCAGTGTCACAGATCGATCAGTACAGAGTTCCCTCAGGCCTCACTGTCACAGATGGATCAGTAAAGTGTTCCCTCAGGTACTCAGTGTCACAGATCGATCAGTACAGAGTTCCCTCGGGCCTTCAGTGTCACAGATCGATCAGTACAGAGTTCCCTCGGGCCTTCAGTGTCACAGCTCGATCAATACAGAGTTCCCTCAGGTTCTCAGTGTCACAGCTCGATCAATACAGAGTTCCCTCAGGTTCTCAGTGTCACAGATCGATCAATACAGAGTTTCCTCAGGCCCTCAGAATCACAGATTGATCAGGACAAGCTTCCCTCATGCCCTCAGTGTCAATG
Source organism: Squalus acanthias (assembly GCA_030390025.1). Taxonomy (NCBI): domain Eukaryota; kingdom Metazoa; phylum Chordata; class Chondrichthyes; order Squaliformes; family Squalidae; genus Squalus; species Squalus acanthias. Next base: position 25,113,947 of record CM059449.1, on the reverse strand, counting down.
ATCGATCAGTACAGACTTTCCCTCAGGCCCTCAGTATCACAGATCGATCAGTACAGAGTTCCCTCAGGCCCTCAGTATCACAGATCAATCAGTACAGAGTTCCCTCATGACCTCAGTGTCAAAGATTGATCAGTACAGAGTTCCCTCATGACCTCAGTGTCAGGGAACGATCAGCACAGAGTTCCCTCAGGCCCTCACTGTCACAGATCGATCAGTACAGAGTTCCCTCAGGCCCTCATTGTCACAGATCGATCAGTACAGAGTTCCCTCAAGCCCTGAGTGTCACAGATCGATCGGTACAGAGTTCCCTCAAGCCCTCAGTGTCACAGATCGATCGGTGCAGAGTTCCCTCAGGCCCTCAGTGTCACAGAACGATCAGTACAGAATTCCCTCAGGCCCTCAGTATCACAGATCAATCAGTACAGAGATACCTCAGGCCTTCAGTGTCACAGATCGATCAGTAGAGAGTTCCCTCAGACCCTCACTGTCACAGATCGATCAGTACAGAGTTCCCTCAGGCCGTCACTATCACAGATCGACCAGTACTGAGTTCCCTCAGCCCTCAGTATCACTGATCAATCAGTACAGAGTTCCCTCAGGCCCTCACTTTCACAGATCGATCAGTATAGAGTTCCCTCAGCCCTCAGTATCTCTGATCGATCAGTACAGAGTTCTCTCAGGCCCTCAGTGTCACAGATCGATCGGTGCAGAGTTCTCTCAGCCCTCAGTATCACAGATCAATCAGTGCAGAGTTCCCTCAGGCCTTCACTCTCACAAGTTGGTCAGGTCAGTGTTCCCTCAGGCCCTCACTATCACAGATCGATCAATACAGTGTTCCCACAGGCCCTCACTATCACAGTTCGATCAATGCAGTGTTCCCACAGGCCCCCACTATCACAGATCGATCAATACAGTGTTCCCACAGGCCCCCACTATCACAGATCGATCAATACAGTGTTCCCACAGGCCCCCACTATCACAGATCGATCAATACAGAGTTCCCACAGGCCCTCACTATTACAGATCGATCAATACTGTGTTCCCTCAGGCCCTCACTATTACAGATCGATCAATACTGTGTTCCCTCAGGCCCTCACTGTCACATATCGATCAATACAGTGTTCCCACAGGCCCTCACTATTACAGATCGATCAATACTGTGTTCCCTCAGGCCCTCACTATTACAGATCGATCAATACTGTGTTCCCTCAGGCCCTCACTATTACAGATCGATCAATACTGTGTTCCCTCAGGCCCTCACTGTCACATATCGATCAATACAGAGTTCCCACAGGCCCTCACTATTACAGATCGATCAATACTGTGTTCCCTCAGGCCCTCACTATTACAGATCGATCAATACTGTGTTCCCTCAGGCCCTCACTGTTACAGATCGATCAATGGTACCAATGACATAGATAGGACAAGGAAAGAGGTTCTGCTGAGGGAGTTTGAGCAGCTAGGGGCCAAATTAAAAAGCAGAACCTCGAGGGTAATAATCTCTGGATTACTACCTGAGCCACGAGCAAATTTGGCTAGGGTAAATAAAATCAGGGAGTTGAATGCGTGGCTCAAAGACTGGTGTGGGAAAAATGGGTTTTGCTTCTTGGGACACTGGCACCAGTACTGGGGCAGGAGAGAGCTGTTCCGTTGGGACGGACTTCACTTGGCCAGTGCTGGGACTAGTGTCCTGGCGAATCGAATAACTAGGGCTGTGGAGAGGGCTTTAAACTAATTAGTGGGGGGGAGGTTTCAAGAGAGCAAAAAATAAAAATGACAACAGAGAGGGTCATAGACTTAGGTAGCAGTAGGGGAATCACAAATCAGAGCGTGGCAGGAAGGGACAGAGTGTGTGGAGTAAAAGGTAAACTGGTAAAAAGTGAAAAAGCAGGAACTAAGTGCCACAAAGCATATTTGAAAGTTCTCTATCTGAATGCACGTAGCATTCGTAACAAAATAGACGAGTTAATGGCACAAATAACTACATATGGTATGATATTGTGGCCATTACAGAAACATGGCTGCAGGGTGACAATGCCTGGGAATTAAACATACCAGGTTATTTAACGATCAGGAAGGACAGGCAGGAAGGAAGGGGAGGTGGGGTGGCTATGTTAATAAAGGAAGGAATCACTGTAATACAGAGTAATGATATTGGGTCAAAAAATCATGATAATGAAACAGTTTGGGTGGAGATAAGGAATAATAAGGGGAAAAAAACATTAGTGGGCGTAGTCTATAGGCCTCCGAACAGTTGCAACTCTATTGGACGGAGTATCAATCAGGAAATAGTTGAGGCATGTAATAAGGGAACATCTATAATTATGGGGGATTTTAACTATCATATTAATTGGACAAATCAAATGGGGCAGGGCTGCCTTGAGGATGAGTTCATTGAGTGTATTAGGGATGGGTTTCTTGAGCAGTATGTAACTGAACCGACCAGGGGGCAAGCAACCTTAGATCTGGTCCTGTGTAACGAGACAGGATTAATTAAAAATGTCCTAGTAAAGGATCCCCTTGGAATGAGTGACCATAACATGGTTGAATTCCATATTCAATTAGAGGGTGAGAAGGTTGGATCTCAAACAAGCGTGCTAAGCTTGAATAAAGGAGACTATGAAGGTATGCGAGCGGAATTGAGTAGAGTGGATTGGGAAAATAGATTAAAGGGTAAGACGACACATGATCAGTGGTGTACATTCAAGGAGTTATTTTACAACTTCCAAAAAAAATATATTCCACTGAAAAGAAAAGGGTGTAAAAGAAAGGACAGTCATCCGTGGCTAAGTAAAGAAATTAAGGATAGTATTCGACTAAAAACAAGGGCATATAAGGTAGCGAAATCTAGTGGGAGGACAGAGGATTGGGAAAACTTTAAAAGGCAGCAAAAAATAACAAAAAGATTGATTAAGAAAGGGAAGATAGATTATGAAAGTAAATTAGCAAAAAATATAAAAACAGATAGTAAGAGTTTTTATAGTTATATAAAAAGAAAAAGGGTGGCTAAAGTAAATGTTGGTCCCTTAGAGGATGAGACCGGGAAATTAATGGTGGGAAATATGGAGATGGCAAAAACACTGAATGAATATTTTGTATCAGTCTTTACAGTAGAGGACACTAAGAATATCCCAACACTGGACAAACAGGGGGCTATAGGGGGAGAGGAGCTAAACACGATCAAAATCACTAAGGAAGTGGTACTCGGTAAAATAATGGGACTCAAGGCGGATAAATCACCTGGACCTGATGGCTTACATCCTAGAGTCTTGAAGGAAGTGGCGGTAGGGATTGTAGATGCATTGGTAATAATTTTTCAAAACTCCCTGGATTCCGCTAAGGTCCCGGCAGACTGGAAAACTGCTAATGTAACACCCTTATTTAAAAAGGGCAGTAGACAGAAGGCTGGTAACTATAGACCGGTTAGCCTAACATCTGTGGTAGGTAAAATTTTGGAGTCCATTATTAAGGAAACAGTAACAGGACATTTGGATAATCATAATTTAATAGGACAAAGTCAGCATGGTTTTACGAAGGGGAAGTCATGTTTGACAAATTTGCTGGAGTTCTTTGAGGAAGTAACATATAGAGTGGATAAAGGGGAACCAGTGGACGTAGTGTATTTAGACTTCCAAAAGGCATTTGACAAGGTGCCACACAAAAGATTATTGCTTAAGGTAAAAAATCACGGGATTGGGGGTAATATTCTGGCATGGATAGAGGATTGGCTATCTAACAGAAAGCAAAGAGTTGGGATAAATGGTTCATTCTCAGACTGGCAATCAGTAACTAGTGGTGTTCCACAGGGGTCAGTGCTGGGTCCCCAACTCTTCACAATCTATATTAACGATTTGGAGGAAGGGACCAAGTGTAACATATCAAAATTTGCAGATGATACAAAGATGGGAGGGAAAGTAGTGAGTGAGGAGGACATAAAAAACCTGCAAGGGGACATAGACAGGCTAAGTAAGTGGGCAGAGATTTGGCAGATGGAATACAACACTGGAAAGTGTGAGGTGATGCACTTTGGCAGGAAAAATCCTAGAGCAATTTATTATCTTAATGGCAAGAAACTGGAGAGTACTGAAGTGCAAAGGGATCTGGGGGTCCTGGTGCACGAAACTCAAAAGGTTAGTATGCAGGTGCAGCAAGTGATTAAGAAGGCAAATGGAATGTTGGCTTTCATTGCTAGGGGGATAGAATATAAAAATAGGGAGGTATTGCTTCAGTTGTACAAGGTATTGGTGAGACTGCACCTGGAATACTGCATACAGTTTTGGTGTCCTTACTTAAGGAAAGACATCCTTGCTCTCGAGGCAGTGCAAAAAAGGTTCACTCGGTTAATCCCGGGGATGAGGGGGTGGTCATATGAGGAGAGGTTGGGTAGATTGGGACTCTACTCATTGGAGTTCAGAAGAATGAGAGGCGATCTTATTGAAACATATAAGATTGTGAAGGGGTTGGATCGGGTGGATGCGGGGAGGATGTTCCCGATGACGGGTGAGACGAGAACTAGGGGACATAGTCTTAGAATAAGGGGCTGCTCTTTCAAAACTGAGATGAGGAGGAACTACTTCACTCAGAGGGTGGTAGGTCCATGGAATATGCTGCCACAAAAAGCTGTAGAAGCTACAACATTAATTAAATTTAAAACAGAAATAGACAGTTTCCTAGAAGTAAAGGGCATTAAGGGTTACGGGGAGCGGGCAGGAATTTGGACATGAGTCTAGGTTCGGATCGGTCATGGCCCTGTGGGTAGTGGAGCGGGCCCAGGGACTGTGTAGCCTGATTCTGCTCCTATTTCGTGTGTGCAATTCTGTTAGATGCAGGAGATGGTTCTGTGATAGATAGTAGATTGGCGGTTAGGATCAGATCAGCCATGATCTTATTGAATGGCGGAGCAGGCTCGAGGGGCCGATTGGCCTACTCCTGCTCCTATTTCTTATGTTCTTATGTTCTTATGTAATACAGAGCTCCCTCAGGCCCTTAGAGGGAACAATTTGGTTGATTAGTGCCTCCCGTTTGCGCCGTAAGTGTGCGCTAACGGGGCGCAAAACAACTCGCGCCCGGGCGCAGCGATGTTTGCGCGCTCGCAAAAGTGATCAGTGTATTTGCAGCCGCGCTAAGCTCTACCGCCACAAACTCCTGCGCCCGCAGATCGTGACGTCAGTCGAGCATGCAACGCCCTGGTGTCGCCCCGGACTGGATATTGAGTGCCGCCTGCTTCCTTTCCGCCTGCCGCTAGCAACGACGGGGAGAGTGGAACATCTTGCAGTCGGGAAGGGGCTGGGGGAGCGCTATTTAAAGGCACCCTATTCCTGCCCTTTTTTTGAGAGACATTTTTGCACCACTCATTCTGACAGAGAGAAAGAGAGATTCTGAGAGAGAGAGAGAGAGAGAGAGAGAGACTTCTGGAGAGATTCAATGCTGTGTGAAGTAGTTTTGGCAACTGAGCAGCACTTTGCAGGTTCTTTTTGATTTGACCTTCATTGCTTCGATTGTCAAGAGACTTTGGGGGCTGCACTGATTTGGGGCGTTGTCCTGCGCCTGCAGAATCGGAGGCATCAGAGACGCAGAGAGAGAGTGGGAAACATGGCTAGAGGGAGGAGGGCCAATGGGCCTCTGCACAGGAGACCTTACCCTCCCAGGGTATTCCGGGAACAATTCTCCTTCATTCATTTGTCTGAGGAGCAGTCTTTGTGCAGGTTGCGCTTTAGCAAGGAGGTGGTCACTGAGCTCTGCCACCTGCTGCAGTCAGATCTGCAGCCTCAACTGAGGACCAGGACGTCTCTGTCGGTGGCAGTGAAGGTCACAGTGGCTCTGAATTTTTATGCCACCGGCTCCTTTCAAGCAGCTACTGGGGACATCGCCAATATCTCCCAGTTCATGATCCCTTGCTGTCTCCGGCAGGTGACAAATGCCCTCTATAAAAGGAGACGCGAGTACATCTCTTTCCCGATGACCCGGTCCAAACAGCATGAACGCGCATTTGGCTTTGTGAGGCTAGCGGGCTTCCTCCATGGTGCAGGGCGCCATTGACTGCACGCATGTGGCATTGCGGTACCGCATGAGAATTCAGAGGTTTTCCACAATCGCAAGGGGCTACCACTCCTTAAATGTCAGTTGGTCTGAGACACTGTCAATGCCCGCTATCCTGGCAGCAGCCACGATGCTTTCATCCTGCGCCAGACTGGTGTGCCAGACCTTTTCCAGGCATCGCATCAGCCAAGTGGTTGGCTCCTCGGGGACAAGGGTTATCCACTCTGCACCTGGCTGATGACACTGCTCCATAACCCCAACATCCCTGCTGAGCTGCGGAACAACGAGAGCCATATTGCTACCAGGAACATCATTGAGCAGACGATCGGCGTGCTCAAGCAACGGTTCTGCTGTCTGGACCACTCAGGAGGAGCCCTGCAGTATTCGCCTGAGCAAGTCTCCCTCTTCATAGTTGTGTGCTGCATTCTTCATAACCTTGAAATCCTCAGGACCCAGCCAATGCCACCAGGGATTGGTGCACCACCGGAGGAGGAGGAGGAAGAGGAGGAGGGTGATCAGCAGCAGCACCAAGGCGGGAGGGAGGCCCACAATGTTGAAACTGCAAGGGCCGTCCGTCAATGGCTGATAACAAGCCGCTTCTAGGCCCCTACTCAGAAGATGGCTTCTGGCATGGAGAACAACATGATGGAAAGCAACCCGCAACCCCTATAGCCGGCCAAAGCAGCAATGACTCCAAAGGCCAAACATGTACATTTTGAATACAACAACTTTTTTATTTAACAAACTCTGTGTGTGTCATTTATTCAGGACAAACTAATAGAAACAAACACAACAAATCAATAATTAACATAACTGGTTCTCACAAGCTGGAGATAATGGCCAAAACACTAAACAAAAGTTATCAGACGAACCTCGGCCTTTAATAAAAACATTCCCCACATTTCTTGAGACCTCCTACTTTTTGCCCTTCGAGGGTGATCTCCTTCCCTTGCCTCCTTCCCATCCTACTGCTCCTCTGTAATGGGGTCCCAGTGGCTGCAGCAAGGCTGGTGGAAGGCTGCTGAATGTCAGATCCTGAGATTACAGCTGCCCTTGAAGGACGCCCTCGACCAGCTCTGGGCCTGGAGGCCCCGGCTGCAGACTGCACCAACTCTGCATGGGCGGCAGCAGTCTGGGCTGGCTGTGTTGCAGGCTGTGGCAAGTGCAATGGGGAAGTGACATCCTGAGAGAGGACAGCACCTCCCTGCTCGAACGACACACTGGCACTCCCACGGGGCAGCACCTCAGTATCCAGAGCAATCTGCTCGAGCACAGATTGCTGGCCTGCTGCGGCGCCGTGAGAGCCCCAGGGCAATATGGCCGAACCAGCGACGATGGCAGTAGTCGGTGCTTGCGTGGCCTCAATCTGAGACTGCATGAGAGCAGTCTGAGATTGGATCGCAGCAGCCAGTGACTGAATTGCAGCACTAAGCAGTTGCGTTGCATCCGCCTGTGCTGCAGCGGAGTGCTCTACATTCCTTGCCAGTCTATCAATGCTTTCGGGCACCCTTCCCATTGCACCCATGAGCTGAGTGTGCATGTCCACTGCCTGGGTGTTCATTTCAGCGATGAGCCGCTCCTCCTCTGCGTCCAGTGCAGCAGGACTCGCTGGCCTGCTCTGCCTCCGGGGAGAAGGCCCCCGAGCTTCCCTACCCCCACCGCGTTGCTGCAGCCCGCTGGGTCCCAGAGCTTCACCCTCATCAGACCCTTCCCCCCTGCTCCCCTCCAGGGAAGACGTGGTCCCAGTGTGGGCATGGGCTTCCTCGGGAGAGGGTGGCGCTGAGGCTCCGGCTTCCTCTTCCTCCTCGTCTGCGGCTTTGCTCCCACTGGCTGGTTGAGGGCCCGTCTCCTCAGCTGGTGGTTCACCATCTGAAAGCAGGGAGGTACAAGAGTGGCTTTAGCGTGAGGACAGTGGGGCAGTAAGGGAAGAAGGAGTGGAGCGATTTAGTAACTTGGATTGAAAGTGTCAAAGGCTGGTGTTGTGAGGGACAAGTGGAATGATAGAGGAGAGAAAGCTGATGACCTTACCATTGCTGTCCCCAAGGGGGTCGACCTCTCCAGGGGCCACGGGACCGATCACCTGGCTTGCCACAATCCTGTGGACGGGCGCCTCAAGATCGCTGAGGGGTTGCAGCTGAGGCGGCCCTCCACCCGTCCATTGCTGCTGCCGCCTATTATGAGATGGCTTGGCCTGCAAGAAAAAGGACGGCGTCTGAGTAAATATGCAGCCATGTCCTTGCCTGATGTGCCTCCCATAGTTGAATAGCCCTTAATGTATGCAGCCATGTCCTTGCCTGATGTGCCTCCCATATTTGAATAGCCCTTAATGTATGCAGCCATGTCATTGCCTGATGTGCCTCCCATAGTTGAATAGACTTTAATGTATGCAGCCATGGTCTTGCATGATGTGCCTCCCATAGTTGAATAGCCCTTAATGTATGCAGCCATGTGCTTGCCTGATGTGCCTCCCATAGTTGAACAGCCTTTAATGTATGCAGCCATGGTCTTGCATGATGTGCCTCCCATAGTTGAATAGCCCTTAATATATGCTGCCATGTGCGTGCCTGATGTGCCTCCCATAGTTGAACAGCCCTTAATGTATGCAAGGTGTGGAATGTGCATGTGTGTTTTATGAGATGGCCATAGGTCTTGGATGAGTGTTGGGCATTGGGGTATTTACACCCTCTGGCCATAGAGTGAAGTTGAGACGGAGGGATGGAGAGGTATTGAGAAGCAGCCACTCACCCTGACCACCCGAGTGAGGTCGTTGAACTTTTTCTGACATTGTGTCTCGGTCCTGGGCACCATGCTCCTGGAGGAGATGTGCTGAGCCACCTCCCTCCACACTCTTCTATAGTCACGGGGCAATGGCCTCCTGCCACACTCTGGGTATAGTATTGATCTTCGGCGCTCCACTGCGCCAACCAGAACCACCAAGGCCCGGACGCTGAAGCGCTGAGCTCGTTCCCAGGCCCTCTCCATAGTCCTTTGCAGCAGCTTTGAGGTTGAGGTCTGTCCAGGCCGAGATTCAAGGCTGCAATGAGCAGGGTGTGGCTGGAGAGCAACATTGACCCTCCCCTTTAAGAACTGGCCGGCGCCAGTGTGTCTGTGTTCCATTGCTGACTGACATCACCTGAGCTTCGCCAGCACTCTGAGGTAGCGCCTCGCTCCTCGGCGTCAGTGCCTTAAGAGAGGTGTGCAGCGCCTGATTTAGCGCTCCAATCACCTTCAGGGGCGATAAAAGTCAAGTTTGTAGTCGGAGGCGATAATTTGCGGCAAGCACTAAACTTTGCGCCCGGCCGATAATTGCGTCTCAAACGGGGCGATACCGAATTTCTCCCCCTCAGTGTCACAGATCGTTCAGTACAGAGTTCCCGTAGGCCTCACTATCACAGATCGATCAGAACAGAGTTCCCGCAGGCCTCACTAACACAGATCGATCAGTACAGAGTTCCCTCAGGCCCTCACTATCACAGATCAATCAGTACAGAGTTCCCTCAGGCCCTCGGTGTCACAGATCGATCAGTACAGAGTTCCCTCAGGCCCTCACTGTCACAGATCGATCAGTACAGAGTTCCCTCAGGCCCTCAGTGTCTCAGATCGATCAGTACAGAGTTTCCTCAGGCTCTCAGTGTCACAGATCGATCAGTGCAGTGTTCCCTCAGGCCCTCACTATCACAGATCAATCAGTACAGAGTTCCCTCAGGCCCTCAGTGTCACAGATCGATCAGTACAGAGTTCCCTCAGGCCCTCAGTGTCTCAGATCGATCAGTACAGAGTTCCCTCAGGCCCTCAGTGTCACAGATCGATCAGTACAGAGTTCCCTCAGGCCCTCAGTATCACAGGCCTATCATAAGAACATGAGAACATAAGAAATAAGAGCAGGAGTCGGCCATACGGCCCCTCGAGCCTGCTCCCCTATTCAATAAGATCATGGCTGATCATCGACCTCAACTCCGCTTTCCTGCCCGATCTCCATATCCCTTGATTTCCCTAGAGTCCAAATATCTATCTATGTCAGCCTTGAATATACTCAAAGACTCTGGATTCACAGCCCTCTGGGGCAGAGAATTCCAAAGATTCACCACCCTCTGAGTGAAGAAATTCTCCCTCATAGAAACATAGAAAAATAGGAGCAGGAGTAGGCCATTCAGCCCTTCGAGCCTGCTCCGCCATTCAATATGATCATGGCTGAACCTCTATCTCTCCCCATACCTGTTGATGCCTTTTGTGTCTAGAAATCTATCAATCTCCTCCTTAAATATATTCAGTGACTTGGCCTCCACAGCCTTCTGTGGTAGAGAATTCCACAGGCTCACCACCCTCTGAGTGAAGAAATTTCTCCTCATCTCAGTCCTAAATGTCCTACCCTGTATCCTGAGACTGTGACCCCTCGTTCTAGACCCCCCAGCCAGGGGAAACATCCTCCCTGCATCCAGTCTGTCTAGCCCTGTCAGAATTTTATACATTTCAATGAGATCCCCTCTAATTCTTCTGAACTCTAGTGAATACAGGCCTAGTCGACCCAATCTCTCCTCATACGGCAGTCCTGCCATCCCAGGAATCAGTCTGGTGAACCTTCGCAGCACTCCCTCTATGGCAAGTATATCCTTTCTTAGGTAAGGAGACCAAAACTGCACACAGTACTCCAGGTGTGGTCTCACCAAGGCCCTGTATAACTGTAATAAGACATCCTTGCTCCTGTACTCAATTCCTCTCGCAATATAGGCCAACATACCATTTGCCTTCCTAACTGCTTGCTGCACCTGCATGTTTGCTTTCAGTGACTGGTGTATAAGGACACCCAGGTCCCTTTGTACATCAACCTTTCCCAATCTATCACCATTTAAATAATACTCTGCCTTTCTGTTTTTCCTACCGAAGTGGATAACTTCACATTTATCCACGTTATATTGCATCTGCCATGTATTTGCCCACTCACTCAACTTGTCTAAATCACCTTGAAGCCTCTTTGCATCCTCCTCACAACTTACAATTCCATCTAGTTTCGTGTCGTCAGCAAACTTGGAAATATTACATTTGTTTCCCTCATCCTAATCATTGATATACATTGTGAATAGCTGGGGCCCAAGCATTGAACCCTACGGTATCCCACTAGTCACCGCCTGCCACCCCGAAGAAGACCCATTTATTCCTACTCTCTGTTTCCTGTCTGTTAACCAATTTTCAATCCATGCTAGTATATTACCCCCAATCTCATGTGCTTTAATTTTGCACACGAACCTCTTATGTGAGACTTTATCTAAGGCTTTCTGAAAATCCAAATACACCACATCCACTGGTTCTCCCTTATCTATTCTACCAGTTACATCCTCAAAAAACTCCAGTAGGTTTGTCAAACACGATTTCACTTTCATAAATCCATGTTGACTTTGTCTAATCCCGTTGATATTTTCTAAGTGTTCTATTATCACATCCTTTATAATAGACTCTAGCATTTTCCCTACTACTGATGTTAGGCTAACCGGTCTGTAGTTCCCTGTTTTCTCTCTCCCTCCTTTTTTAAATAGTGGGGTTACATTTTCCACCCTCCAATCTGCAGGAACTCTTCCATAATCTATGGAATTTTGGAAGATGACAACCAATGCATCCACTATTTCCATGGCTACCTCTTTTAGTACCCTGGAATGCAGATTATCAGGCCCTTGGGATTTATCAACTTTCAGTCCCATTAATTTCTCCAGCACTATTTTTCTACTAATACTAATTTCCTTTAATTCCTCCTTCTCACTAGACCCTTGGTTCCCCAGCATTTCTGAGAAGTTATTTGTGTCCTCTTCTGTGAAGACAGAACCAAAGTATTTGTTTAATTGCGCTGCCATTTCCTTGCTCCCCATTATAAATTCTCTCGTTTCTGACTGTAAGGGACCTACATTTGTCTTCACTAATTTTTTTCTTTTTACATACTTGTAAACATAACATAAGAAGTAGGAACAGGAGTAGGCCATACCCTTGTAGAAGTGTTTACAGTCTGCTTTTATGCTCCTTGCATGTTTACTCTCATTCTATTTTTCCCCTCTTAATCAATCTCTTGGTCCTTTTTTGCTGAACTCTAAACTGCTCCCAATCCTCAGGCTTGCTACTTTTTCTTGCAACTTTATATGACTCCTCTTTGGATCTAATACTATCCTTAATTTCTTTTGTTAGCCATGGTTGGGCCGCTTTTCCTTTTGTGTTTTTGCACCAGAAAGGAATGTATAACTGTTGCAATTTATGCATTCATTCCTTAAATGTAAGCCATCGCCTATCCACCGTCATGCCTTTTAATGAAGCTCCCCAATTTATCATAGCCAACCCACTCCTCATACCTTCGTAGTTTCCTTTGTTTAGATTTAGGACCCTAGTTTCGGATTGGACTTCTTCACTTTCCATCTTAATGAAGAATTCCATCATATTATGGTCACTCTTCCCTAAAGGACCCTGCACAACAAGATTATTAATTAACCCCTTCTCATTGCACAATACCCAATCTAGGATAGCCTGTTCCCTAGTTGGCTCCTCAACGTACTGGTCTAAAAAAACATCTCGTACACACTCCAGGAATTCATCCTCCACAGTATTATTGCTAATTTGCTTTGGCCAGTCTATATGTAGATTAAAGTCACCCATGATTACTGTAGCACCCTTGTTACTTGCATCTCTAATTTCCTGTTTGATGCCGTCCCCTACATTACCACTACTGTTTGGAGGCCTATAGACAACTCCCACCAATGTTTTCTGCCCCTGGGTGCTTTTTAGCTCCACCCAGACTGATTCTACATCTTGATTTTCTGAGCCAATATTATTTCTCACTATTGCTCTGATTTCATCCTTTACTAACAACGCCACCCCACCTCCTTTTCCTTTTTGCCTGTCCTTCCTAAATGTCGAATATCCTTGGATAATCAGCTCCCAGCCTTGGTCACCCTGCAGCCATGTCGCTGTAATCACAATTATATCGTATCCGTTTACATCTATTTGTGCTATTAATTCATCTACCTTATTACGACTGCTTCGTGCATTCAGATACAGTGCCTTTAGATTTGTCTTTTTAACATTTTTAGACATCTTAACATTTTTTTGTACTATGGCCCTATTTGTCTTATTACCATTTTTTCTTACCCGAACCCTATTTATTAGTGCACTCCTTTGTTTGTACGCTCTGTCCCTTCCTGACACAATCTGGTTATCCTGACCCCAATCACTTTCCTGCACTGCTTCCTTGTCTTTTCTATTTAACATTCTAGTTTCTCTCCACCGGGATCCTCCCCCGCTTATTTAGTTTAAAGCCCTATCTACCTCCCTAGTTATTCGATTCGCTAGAACTCTGGTCCCAGCATGGTTCAGGTGTAGTCCGTCCCAACGGAACAGCTCTCTTTTTCCCCAGTACTGGTGCCAGTGCCCCACTAATCGAAACCCACTTCTCCCACACCAATCTTTGAGCCACGCATTCATCTCCCTGATCCTATTGACCCTATGCCAATTTGCTCGTGGCTCCGGGAATAATCCAGAGATTATGACCTTTGCGGTTGTGCTTTCTAATTTAGTTCCTAGCTGCTCAAACTCTCTCAGCAGAACCTCATTCTTTGTCCTACCTATGTCGTTGGTACCTATGTGGACCACAACAACTGGATCCTCCCCCTCCCACTCCAAGTTCTTCTCCATCCCGGAGGAGATGTCCTTTACCCTGGCACCGGGTAGGCAACATAGCCTTCGGGATTCACGCTCCTGGCTGCAGAGAACAGTGTCTATCCCCCTAACTATACTGTCGCCTATTACAACCACCTTTCTTTTTACTCCCCCCACTTGAACGGCTTCCTGTACCATGGTGCCGTGGTCAGTTTGCTCATCCTCCCCGCAGTCTCCGCACTTGTCCACAAGGGTTGCAAGAACCTCGAATCTATTGGACAAGTGCAGGGACTGAGGCTCCTGCAATACTACCTCCTGGATCCCCGTACCTGCCTCACTCACAGCCACACCCTCCTGTCCCTGAGCACATGTTAATTCTAAAGTATTTATTCTAAGGGGTGTGGCTGCCTCCTGGAACAAAAGGTCCAGGTAACTTTCTCCCTCCCTGATGTCTCGCAATGTCTGCAGCTCGGACTCCAGCTCCTCAACTCGGAGCCGAAGCTCCTCGAGCCGCAGACCCTTACCGCAGATGTAGTCACCCTGGATAAAAATGTCCACCAGCTCCTACATATTGCAGCAGCAACACATCTCCTGTTTTCCCATTATTTTATTTATTTAATTGATTAGTTTTGTGTTAATCAAATTATTTACCTCGTTTAGTTTATTAAATTAATTAAAATAAGTTTAGTTTTTAAAATTTAGTTATATGTTATCTTAAAACTTAGCCCACAGTCACTACCAATCACTTACCTGCCTTACCTGTGACATCACACTGCCATTTTCTCTTGTTGATGCAGGTCTGTTGTTGCTTTTATCCTCACTCTCGGGCCTCGGTCTGCTCCCGCTCAGGTCCGCCGCTGCTCTGTGGGAGAAATTAGGAAAAGCAAGCACCACCTTCCTCCACTTCACCGAACTCCCACACTTACCAAACTCCCAGTTGTTCACTCTGTGTTGGCTGCACTCACAGACCCCTGTGTTTATACTGTTTGTGACTAAAGTTTAAATTTTAACTTAAACAGTTGATCTTACTTAAGTGCTACATCTCAGTCTTAAATGGCCTACCCCTTATCCTGAGACTATTCCCCCTAGTTCTAGACACTCCAGCCTGGGGAAACAACCTCTCAGCATCTACCCTGTCTATTCCCTTCAGAATCTTGTAAGTTTCAATGAGATCAACTCTCATTCTTCTAAACTCCAGAGAGTATAGGCCCATTCTACACAATCTCTCATCATAGGACAGCCCTCTCATCCCAGGAATCAATCTAGTGAACCTTCGTTGCACTGCCTCCAAGGCAAGTACATCCTTCCTTAGATAAGCAGGCCAAAACTGTGCACAGTACTCCAGGTGTGGTCTCACCAAGGCCCTGTACAATTGTAGCAAGACTTCCTTACTCTTATACTCTAATGCCCATGCAACACAGGCCAACATGCCATTTGCCTTCCTTATTGCTTGCTATACCTGCGTGCTAGCTTTCTTAGTTTCTTGCACAAGGACACCCAAATCTCTCTGAACACCAACATTTGAAAGTTTCTCACCATTTAAAAAATATTCTGTTTTTCTATTCTTCCTACCAGAGTGAATAACCTCACATTTCCCTACATTATACGCCATCTGCCATCTTACTGCCCACTCACTTAGTCTATCTATATCCCTTTGCAGACTCTTTGTGTTCTCCTCACAGCTTACTGTTCCACCTTGCTTTGTATCATCAGCAAACTTGGATACATTACACTCGGTCCCTTCATCTAGATCATTAACATCGATTGTAAATAGCTGAGGCCCCAACACTGATCCTTGCAGCACCCGACTAGTTACAGCTTGCCAACCTGAAAAAGATCCGTTTATCCCTACTCACTGTTTTCTGTCCGTTAACCAATCCTCTATCCATGCTGCTATATAACCCCCAACCCCTTGAGCCCAAATCTTGTGTAATAATCTTTTATGTGGCACCTTATCAAATGCCTTTTGGAAATCCAAATATACTACATCCACTGGTTCCCCTTTATCTACCCTGCTAGTTACATCCTCAAAACTCTAATAAATTTATCAAACACGATTTCCCTTTCATAAAAATATGTTGACTCTGCCTAATCATGTTATGATTTTCTAAGTGACTTGATACCACTTCCTTAACAATGGATTCCAGCATTTACCCGACGACATATGTCAGGCTAACTGGTCTGAGGTTCCCTGTTTTTCTCTTCCTCCTTTCTTGAATAGCATTGTTACATTTGCGACCTTCCAATCCGCTGGGACCATTCCAGAATCTAGGGAATTTTGGAAGATCAAAACCAATGCATCCACTATCTCTTCAGCCACCTCTTTTAGAACCCTAGGATGTAGGCCGTCAGGTCCAGGGAATTTGCCAGCTTTTAATCCCATTCGTTTCTCTTGTACTTTTTCTCTACTTATATTAATTACGTTAAGTTCCTCACCCTCATTAGACCCTTGGTTCCCTGCCATTTTTGGTATGCTTTTTGTGTCTTCTACTGTGAAGACAAATACAACATATTTGTTTAACGTTTCAGCAATTTCCTTATTCCCCATAATAATTTCTCCTGTCTCAGCCTCTAAGGGACCAATGTTTACTTTTGCTGCTCTTTTCCTTTTTACATACTTGTAGAAACTCTTACAATCTGATTTTATATTTCTTGCTAGTTTGCTCTCATATTCTATTTTTTCCCCTTTTTATCAATTTTTTGGCCAACTGGTTCCTGAAACTCTCCCAAGCCTCAGGCTTACTATTATTCTTTGCAACATTATAAGTTTCTTCTTTCAATCTAATGCTATCCTTAACTTCTTTAGTTAGCTATGGTTGGATCACTTTTCCCATGGAGTTTTTGTTTCTCAATGGAATGTATTTTTGTTGAGAATTATGAAATATTTCTTTAACTGCTAGCCACTGCTTATCTACCACCATACCTTTTAATCTATTTTTCCAATCTACCTTAGCCAACTCGCCCCTCGTACCTATGTAATTGGCTTTATTTAAGTTTAAGACTCCAGTTTAGGACTTAAGCAAGTCACTCTCAAAATTAATGTAAAATTCTATCATATTATGATCACTCTGCCCCAAAGGATCCTTTACTAAGAGATTGCTAATTAGCCCTGTCTCATTACACAATACAAGATCTAAAATAGCCTGTTCCCTGGTTGATTCCATGACATATTGTTCTAGGAAACTGTCCCGAATGCATTCCATGAACTCGTCCTCCAGATTACCTTTGCCAATTTGATTTGTCCAGTCTATATGAAGATTAAAGTCCCCCAAGATTATTGCATTACCTTTGTTGCAAGCTCCTACTATTTCTTGATTAATATTCTGTCCAACGGTATAGCTACTGTTAGGGGGCCTTTATTCTACTCCTACCAGTGTTTTCTGCCCCTTGTTATTCCTTATCTCCACCCATACTGATTCTACTTTCTGCTCTTCCGAGCTGAGATCCTTTCTTGATACTGTCCTTATGTCATCCTTTATTATCAGGGCTACTCCCCCTCCTTTTCCATTCTGCCTGTCTTTTCGAAACGTCAAGTACCCTGGAACATTTAGTTCCCAACCTTGACCACCTTGCAACCATGGGGGCGAATTTCCCAGCCCCGAGGAGGTGGGTTTGGAGGCGGGACATGTGCAAAATGGCAAAAACTGAGGGCGGGGTCGGAACCTGCCTCCAAGCAATTTTGCTAGAGACAGTTTTGATGGCTGCGATTCGGTCCCGCCTCCATCAGTTGAGAGAGGTAGTTAAGGGCCTCTATAATCCTATTTTGACAGGCCCTTGTTATATTTCCACATTTTCAGCATGTTGCACGACCCTCCTAAACCATGCCAGATAAACCTGGCGGGTTGACAAGTGGGTGGTCTCCTCACAGCTGCAGCTCCACCATTAAAGCGGAGCTTTCATTAGGGAGCAGTTGCAGGTGGCAGAACTTTTGTTCCAAAGGTCATTCAGCACTTTTAGCAGGCCTACCAAAGTCGGAGGTGCTGCAGCTTCTGTCTCTCAACTGTAGGACCACCTTGGAAGACCCTCTCCCCACTTGGACTGAGCGCTTCCCCAACGGAGGTATCTGCCAGCAGCATGGGAACCATTCATTTCCTTTCACCATGGACCTCAGATTCAGATGAGGAGCAGCCACGGCAGCAGCAGAACCAGGCAGCTCAGCAGCAACAGCAGCAGGAGCCCCAACCTCCTGCTCACCCACCTGATGCTGCACAGGGCAGAAGGCACCAGCACATGGAAGCACGTCGCCACAGGAGATACCCCCTCTCAGGGTTTACAGACAGAGGATGAGCTACCTCAACCTGACTGAACAGCAGTGACAAAGGCTGAGACTTTCGCGAGAGGTTATCGGAGATATCTGCGCACTGCTGCACCAACACCTGGAGCCCAGAGGAGTGGGTGGGCACCCCTTACCAGTGGCTGTCAAAGTCACCCCCGCACTCAACTTTTTTGCCTCAGGCTCCTTCCAGGGATCATCAGCAGACATCAGCGTCCTCTCCCAGTCGGCCACCAACAGTTGCATCACGCAGGTTACCGATGTCCTTTTCACAAAGGCGCACAATTACATCCACTTCTCAAGGGATCAAGCAAGTGTAACCGCACGTTCAGTTGGCTTTGCAAATATGGCAGGCTTGTCAATGGTGCAAGGCGTCATAGACTGCACACATGTGGCCCGTAGGGCACCCCATCAGAACCCAGCTATCTTTGTCAACCACAAGGGCTTCCACTCCCTCAACATACAGCTGGTGGTAACCACAAGAAGGAAATGTTGCATGTTTGCACCAAATTCTGTGGTAGTTGCCATGACTCTTTCATCCTGCAGAACTCTAGTGTTCCTCCACTCTTCAATCCGCCAAACCAACTTAACAGATGGCTCCTTGGTGACAAGGGCTACCCACTGAAGAAGTGGCTAATGACGCTGATCAGGAGGCCAGCTAACGAGGCTGAAGAGCGCTACAATGCCAGCCACATTTCGACCAGGTCCATCATCGAGCAAACCATTGGCTTGCTGAAGATGCGATTCCGATGCCTTGACAGATCAGGTGGAGCGCTGCAGTATTCAGTAGCCAGGGTCTCCAGAATGGTCGTGGTCTGCTGTGCACTGCACAACATGGCACAGCGTCATGGCTTGCAGCTTCCTGATGAGCAAGTGGCTCAGTTCATAGCCTCCTCAGATGAGGAGGAGGAGGAGGAGGACCGAGCGGCGGTGTATCGACCAGCAGCAATGGCAGCAAATGAGCACATGGCTGCCCGTGATGCAAGGAATGCAGTCATCCTGGCCAGATTTGCATAGGTTGCCCATTTTGGCACATGTCCTTGGTTGCATCTTAACACATGATAGACAATGGACATGACTCTCTGGCTTCCTTTCACTCTGGCCACCAACCTGACCACGCAAGTGTCGCAGAGCCCATAATGTGGAGCTGCCTAAGGCGAAATAACAGATGCCATCACGCCAACAGTTTGCCATCAACTCATTTTTATACAATCAAACAGGGATGGCATTTCGTCAATAAACAGAAACAATCACCCAAGTAGCTACCCCTGTGACTAATGGTGCTTTATTTTTCTCTTACGCGTGCTCCTACATGGTGCTCCCCCTGTGGCTTCAGCAGAAGTGGAGGCTCCTTGCTCACTTTGATGTTGCTCTTGCTTCGACACCTTTGGTGGGCGTACTCTGGGTTTCCGAGCCTGTGAGGTCTCGCCAAACGTCTGCTCATCCTGCGGCAGTGCAGGGGCTGAGATGCCCATCTCAGTTGGGTGCGGACTCTGGTGGGGCTCTGACCGAGGGCTACGCAGTGGCATGGAAGTGTGTGTGCTTGGAGAGGAGCCCCCACTTTCTTGTTCTCTGCCACCAACTTCCCTCTCTTGGGTCAGGTCCACCTCAGCGCTTGCAAGTGGCGTGAGAGCACCTTGCTGCACATCAGGGAGGCCATGGGGACTTGTATCTGCACTGGCAGTCCTACTCAAAAGGACTTCCATGAAGCTCTGGTTTCTCTGCTCAATAGCTGCCCATCGCTCCTCCAGAGATGTCAGTCTATTCTGAACATTCACCATGTTTTCCGGACTCTGGCGACTTATTTCCTCCATGGCCGTAGCCAGCCTTTCCACGGAGGTTGCCATCCTTTCCGTGGTGCTGCGTATATGCGCCATTGTCTCCCCAACAGCACTGGTCATGCTAGAGTTGGACTCCTCCACCCTCTCCACACTTGCAGTGACCCTGGAGATAAGACCTGTCAGAGACTCCTGCACCTGCTCCTGGAGTTCCAGCACCGCTCTCCTTCTGGATGGACCCAGAGGCACAGGGTCCACATGCAGCGGAGCAGAGCTAGGAGAGTCCTGCGACCTCCAACGAGGACTCTCCACTGCTGTCCCTGTCTCCACCACCTGCTGATGCTCACCTGTGAGATGTGTTACACATGGTGACAACACTAATCTATGTCCTGAAGGTCCCACCGAGGTGTGCGTATCTGCGCTGGTGCTGGGTGCGCTTACATCTGCTGACGCTGTGTCCTCAGAGGTTGCAGGTTCCCCTGAGGAGTCTTGCTGCTCAGCCTCTTCCTCGTCGACAGTGGGGGGGGGGGGGGGGGGGGGGGAGGGGGCTCTGTGGATGGTCCTGTGGGGGAGTAAAGGCATGGGTTAGACATTTGACGGAAGTGTGGCATGCAACATGCAATAGTGCAGATGCTCAAGTGGCATTTGAATAATGTACACCAGCAGCCATTTCAGTCACTCAAGCAGTGTAAATGAGAGAGAGGCAAAACTATTCTGTCACCAGCTTGCTCTGCCTCGCCCGTCTGTCCGTCCCCCACTTCCACCTCCACCTCTGCGCCGGCGATGTCCAGGGCCGCCTCTTCAGCCTGGGTGAGATGGGCTAGGGAAGGTGGCTCTCCTCCTGTCTTCGCCCTTTCCCTTCTATTGTGGGCTCTCTTTTCCTGCAGTGAGGGAGACAAGTGGAGTTGGAGTGAGAATGATGGAGCGAGTATAGAGAGTCCAGAGCATAGATGCTTAGAAGGAGACAAAGATGGAGTGAGGTTCCATGTCCAAGGGCCCTCCCTGTGTGTTGTTAGTCGTTGTGATTGCATAACATTGAAAGGGAGTGTGAGGGCAGCATAGTCGAATAGTGAAGTGATTGGGTTCATAGAGTGAGAGGGATGGTTACGGGTAAAGTGGGATGTGGAGGAGGAGGTTGACAATGCAGAGTGCTGGTGCTGAGAGGAGAAGGGGAGCAGAAGGAGGGTCAAGCTGAAGGTATACTCACTTTGCCTGATCTTGCAAGATCATTGAACCATTTGCGGCACTGCAGCCATGTTCTGCTGCACACTGATCTGGAGGTGATATTCCTTGCCAGCTGTACCCACACAGCCTTGGTTTCTTTGGGAGGCCTCTTCCTCCCAGATGAGGGGAAGAGCAGCTCCCTGCTGGCTCTCGCCCCCTCAACCAGTATTCCCAGCACCTCATCGGAGAACCTCAGGGAGGCCCTCGCCTTGGAGCTGGCCATTGCTGAAGGAGATAACAGTTTGGAGGTGGTGCAGCATCGACCAAAGACCAGTGGAATGAGCCAAGGCAGCAAACAGCCCTTAAATGAAGCTGGATAAGTGACGTCAGCAGAGGCGAGTTTCAGTCCCAAAAGACTAATTGGCCCAGGGGAACCCACACCTCTGAAATCAACTGGCCAATTAGGGGAAAATCACAATTTTTTCCCCACCTCTCAGTGGAGGCGGGTTTGGAACCCACCCAAACCGAAACCTGCCTCCAACCTGTCTCCATTGGGAAAATCGCGGCCCATGTCTCTGTAATGGCTATTAGATCAAACCCATTTATCTCTACTTGTGCCACTAGTTCGACTATCTTGTTACGAATGCTTCATGCATTCAGATAAAGAGCCTTTAATTTAATTTTTTTACCATTATTCCCTGCTTTGACCTTATTCTCTGCTGCACTGCTACCATTAAACTCTCTGTCTCTTCCTGTCACACTCTGCTTATTTTTACCCAAATCGCTACACTGCTCTATTGCCTTGACCTTTCTCTTTAGATTTCTAAATTTCCCCTCACCTGACCCCTGCCCTCAATTTTTTAGTTTAAAGCCCTATCTACAGCCCTAGTTATTCGATTTGCCAGGACGCTGGTCCCAGCCCGGTTTAAGGGGATAATTTTCCCGATGGAACAGCTCCCTCTTTCCCCTGTACTGGTGCCAGTGCCCCATGAATTGAAACCCCTTTTTCCCACACCACTCTTTGAGCCACGCATTTAACGCTCTGATCTGCTTGACCCTATGCCAATTTGAGCGTGGCTCAGGTAAAAATCCAGAGAGTATTGCCCTTCTGGTTCTTCTTATTAATTTAGACCCTAGCTCCTCAAACTCCCTCAGCAGAAACACATTGTTAGTTCTACCTATGTCGTTGGATCCTACATGGACCATGACAACTGGATCCTCCCCCTCCCTCTCCAAGTTCTTCTTCAGCCGGGAAGTGATATCCTTAACCCTGGCACCGGGCAGGCAACACAGCCTTCGGGACTCTCTTTCGCGGCTGCAGAGAACAGTGTCTATCCCCCTGACTATACTGTCCCCTACTGCTACCACATTCCTTCCTTCTCCCCCCACTTGGATGGCTCCCTGTACCACAGTGCTGTGGTCAGTTTGCCCATCCTCCCTGCAGTCCTTTTCCTCATTCATACAGGTAGAAAGTACCTCGTACCTGTTGGACAAGGTCCAGGGCTGAGGCTCCTCCATCAATACATCCTGGGTCCCCATCCCTTCTTGACTCGCAGTCACACCCTCCTGTCCCTGACCACTGACGAACTCTAAAGTACTACTTAACCTAATGGGTGTGACTGCCTCCTGGAACAAACTGTCCAGGTAACTTTCCCCCTCCCTGATGCATCGCAATGTCTACAGCTCGTACTCCAGCTCAACAACTCTGAGCTGAAGTTCCTCGAGTTGCAGACACTTACTGCAGATGTGGTTGCTCGGGATCGCGATGCTCTCCACAAACTCCCACATGCTGAAGTTACGACACACCACCTGCCCTGCCATCTCTAACCTTGCTTTATTTATTAATTAGTTAAATATTTTATTCAATTGATATTTTAGTTTTATTGTTTGATTATTTTATTTAGTTTAAGTTATTGATTTAATAAGTACTATCAAGTTACAGTTTCTCAGCTCTTAATTTAACCCCTTTCCCTAACTTAGAGAGCAAAAAAGAGCTGTAATGCTCACCAACCAATCACCTACTTGCTCTCTTGTGACGTCACTCTTTGATGTTGTTTTTGAATCGGAGCCTCGCGCTGATCAGGTCATAGTTTCCTCAGGCCCTCAGTGTCACAGATCGATCAGTACAGAGTTCCCTCAGGCCCTCAGTGTCACAGATCGATCATACAGAGTTCCCTCAGCCCTCACTATCACAGATCGATCAGTACAGAGTTCCCTCAGCCCTCACTATCACAGATCGATCAGTACAGAGTTCCCTCAGCCCTCAGTGTCACAGATCGATCAGTACAGAGTTCCCTCAGGCCCTCAGTGTCACAGATCGATCAGTACAGAGTTCCCTCAGGCCCTCAGTGTCACAGATCGATCAGTACAGAGTTCCCTCAGGACCTCAGTGTCACAGATCGATCAGTACAGAGTTCCCTCAGCCCTCACTATCACAGATCGATCAGTACAGAGTTCCCTCAGCCCTCAGTGTCACAGATCGATCAGTACAGAGTTCCCTCAGGCCCTCAGTGTCACAGATCGATCAGTACAGAGTTTCCTCAGGCCCTCAGTGTCACAGATCGATCAGTACAGAGTTCCTCAGGCCCTCAGTGTCACAGATCGATCAACAGAGTTCCCTCAGCCCTCACTATCACAGATCGATCAGTACAGAGTTCAGTACAGAGCTCCCTCAGGCCCTCAGTGTCACAGATGGATCAGTACAGAGTTCCGTCAGGAAATCAGTGACACAGATCGATCAGTACAGAGTTCCCTCAGGCCCTCAGTGTCACTGATCGATCAGTAGAGAGTTCCCTCAGACCCTCAGTGTCACAGATCGATCAGTACAGAGTTCCCTCAGGCCCTCAGTGTCACAGATCGATCAGTAGAGAGTTCCCTCAGACCCTCAGTGTCACAGATCGATCAGTACAGAGTTCCCTCAGACTCTCAGTGTCACAGATCGATCAGTACAGAGTTCCCTCAGCCTTCAGTGTCACAGATAGATTGGTAGGGTTCATTACATTATCATTGAGCAGCCAATATTAGATTGAACCCTGATTGATTGTGCTCTGGCGTAGCTTAGGGTTGCCTCGTCCAACTTTCTTGCCCCTTACTGCCACCGTGGCAGAGACAGACTAACCCATCACCAGTCAGTGTTGGGACCTGGGACTCGCCCGTTCAATCTCACCCCAGGCAGTGCCTTCTCCAACCGAGTCCTCAAAGTGAGCACATGGAAGGGGGCAATTTACCGCCTTATTTATAGAGACAGTTTATTGAGACGTTGCACAAATTAGGCTCAATTTGCACGAGCCAGTTTGAATAATAAGCAATTTCAGCTAATTGGAAGTGAGCCTGCAAACACGGAGACTTCTGACTGTGTCAGACCTGGAGGGGGTAACCCTTGTGCTATTTCGGATAAAGCTTTATTGAATTATTCTAATTATAAAACTCATTTCCATAACTAAATTAGGTTAATTAGAAAATAGATTTCCTCCGTAATCACATTGGAAGCTGTGCTCTTTTTCTTTGTCAGCGGTGATTGTGGTGAAGGGCATGGAGGGATATGGGGGTGGGGTGGGCAGAGGTAATTAGAGTGGGAGGAGACCCGCGTGGCGGATAGACACAGGCACCGAACAGCCGGGACGTACGGCCTGTTTCTGCGCTGTAGGGCTGGATTTTGCCAATGGGGAGCTTTTGGAGGCGGGACTCCCACGTGTCAGGTTTCAGTCCCGCCTCCATCAACTTCTGGCCAACCCAGGCTATTTTCCCTTGATTGACCTTGTTAAGCCCACCCAGCGGGCTTAGCAGGCCAATTAAGGGAAAGCCGGTTACAGAGAATGTCAACGTATGACGTTTCATCTGTGAAAAATTTTTGACAGATGAATTGTCACCGTTTGACAGCTCTGTGAAGCTGTCAAACACTGACATTCTCTGTAGTTTGATGAGTTCTTGAATTCAAGACCTCATCAAACCTCTTCCTTCTGCAGAAATTAGATGGTTGCTGCATTGGAGAATGCAACGGCCGTCTGTCATCTCTACCGCGGAGATGCGAGACTCTCCGCATCCCCAACTCTTGAAGCCTGCAGGAAGAAACAAAGGTAAGTACACTTTTTCTAACACTTTCCACTTACCTCAGATACTCACCTCTCCACACTTGCACCCATCACTCACCTCCACAGCACAGTTTTGGACACCTCCGACCCCCGCAGACCCACTACTCGCCTCAGTGACCCTGGCGGGGTTCGCAGCCTTCGGGCAGCCCGCACTTGTGTAGTTAAAATGGGGATAATCCTCTTATCTGCCTGTTAACTACCTGTTAACAGGCAGTTAAGTGGCTGTAATCCCCTTCCCGCCTCCAAGGAGACGGGACCCGGCGCGGGACGGCTTCCCGCCTCCTGGCAAGATGGCACGGAGGCGGGTTGGGCACCCGCCCCCAGATTCTGCCATTTTCCCAGCAGTCCCACCTCCAAACCCGCCTCCCCAGGGCTGGCAAAATCCAGCCCATGGTTTTAGGGAATGAAGCTGGGCAGGTGGAAGGGGTATCAGTGGGAGAGCATTTTGGTGGCAGTGATCATAATTCAGTTAGAGTTAGCGTAGTTATGGAAAAGGACAAGGACAGACCAGGAGTAAAAGTTCTCGACTGGGGAAAGACCATTGTTACTAAGCTGAGATGTTATTTAGCCAAAGTGGACTGGAAACAGCTACTTGAAGGTAAATCAGTGTCAGAGCAGTGGGAGGCATTCGAGGAGGAGATCCGGAGGGTTCAGACCAAATATGTTCCCACAAAGAAAAAAGGTGGGACCCCCAAATCTAGAGTCCCCCTGGATGTCAAGGGGTATACAGGGTAGGATAAGGCAAAAAAAAATGGAAGCTTATGTCAGATACCGAGAGCTAAATACTGCAGAAAGCCTAGAGGAGTATAGAAAGTGCAGGGGTGAAATTAAAAAGGAAATTAGGAAAGCAAAGAGAGGGCATGAAAAAATATTGGCAAGTAAAATCGAGGTAAACCCAAAGATGTTTTATGAATACATAAAGTGCAAGAGGATAACGAAAGAAAGAGTAGGGCCCATTAGAGACCAAAAAGATAACCTATGTGTGGAGGTGGAAGATGTGGGTACGGTTCTTAATGAAAACTTTGCATCTGTCTTCACAAAACGAGGATGATGCAGACATTGTAGTTAAGGAGGAGGAGTGTGAAATAGTGGACGGGATAAAAATAGTGAGAGAGGAAATATTGAGGGATTTAGCATTTTGAAATCACCAGGCTCAGTTGAAATGTATCCCAGACTATTAAGAGAAGCAAGGGAGGAAATAGAGGAGGCTCTGACCATCATTCTCCAATCCTCTCTGGCTACAGGTGTGGTGTCGGGGGACTGTAGGACTGCTAACATTGTACTGTTGTTTAAAAAGGGATAGACAGAGTAATTACAGACCAGTCAGCCTAACCTCGGTGGTGGGCAAATTCTGAGGGACAGTATAAATCGTAATTTAGAAAGGCACGGATTAATTAAGGACAGTCAACATGGATTTGTTAAGGGAAGGTCGTGTCTGACTAACTTGGTTGAATTTTTTGAGGAGGTAACAAGGAGGGTCGATGAGGGTAGCATGTTTGATGTAGTCTACATGGATTTTGGCAAGGCTTTTGACAAGGTTCCACATGGCAGACTGGTCAGAAAAGCAAAAGGCCATGGGATCCAAGGGAAAGTGGCAAGTTGGATCCAAAATTGGCTCAGTGGCAGGAAGCAAAGGGTAATGGTCGATGGGTGATTTTGTGTCTGAAAGGCTGTTTTCAGTGGGGTTCCGCAGGGCTCAGTACTAGGTCCCTTGCTTTTTGTGGTATAGTGATATATAATGATTTAGACTGAGGGGGCATGATTAAGAAGCTTGCAGATGATACAAAAATTGGCAGTGTGGTTGATAGAGAGGAAGAATGCTGTAGACTGCAGGAAGATATCAATGGAGTGGTCAGGTGGGCAGAAAAGTGGCAAATGAAATTCAATCTGGAGAAGTGTGAGGTAATGCATTTGGGGAGGGCTATCAAGGCAAGGGAATACACAATAAATGGTAGGATACTGAGAAGTGTAGAGGAATAGAGGGACCTTGGAGTGCATGTCCACAGATCCCTGAAGGTAGCAGGACAGGTAGATAAGGTGGTTAAGAAGGCATACGGGATACTTTTCTTTATTAGCCGAGGCATCGAATATAAGAGCAGGGAAGTTATGCTAAAATGGTATAAAACACTAGTTAAGCCACAGCTGGAGTACTGTGTACAGTTCTGGTAACACGGTGGCATAGTGGTTAGCACTGGTGCCTCACAGCGCCAGGAACCCGGGTTCGAATCCGGCCCCGGGTGACTGTCTGTGTGGAGTTTGCACATTCTCCCCGTGTCTGCGTGGGTTTCCTCCGGGTGCTCCGGTTTCCTCCCACAGTCCAAAAATGTGCGGGTTAGGTTGATTTGGCTATGATAAATTGACCCTTAGTGTTAGGGGGGGATTAAATATGTGGGGTTACGGGGATAGGATGGGATATGTTAGGGGGAATTAAATACGTGGGGTTACGGGGATAGGGTGGGATATGTGTCGTTGCAGGCTCGATGGGGATTCTGTGTGAGAAAGCAGGGACAGGGTACTGGATTTGGATGATCAGCCATGATCGTATTGAATGGTGGAGCAGGCTCGACGGGCCGAATGGCCTACTCCTGCTCCTAGTTTCTATGTTTCTATGTTTCTATGGTCATCACAATACAGGAAAGATGTGATTGCACTAGAGAGGGTACAGAGGAGATTTACGAAGATGTTGCCAGGACGGGAGAAATGTACCTTTGAGGATAGATTGGATAGGCTGGGGTTGTTTTCTTTGGAACAGAGGAGGCTGAGGGGAGATCTAATTGAGGTGTATAAAATTATGAGGGGCCTAGATAGAGTGGATAGGAAGGACCTATTTCCCTCAGCAGAGAGGTCAATAACTAGGGGGCACAGATTTAAAGTAATTAGTAAAGGATTAGAGGGGAGTTGAGGAGAACTTTTTTCACCCAGAGTGGTGGGGGTCTGGGACTCACTGCCTGAAGTACAGGAAACTCTTGTTTAACCGGCACCTAAATATCCGGAATTCTCTCGTAACCGGCAAAAATCATACTCCAAAAACTCCTCTCAAATAACCGGCAATGTTGCCGAGTCCGAGTCTCCCGCGAACGCCGAGTTAGTCAGTGGGGGTAGTTCTCCAAAGTGCCACTACTCGGCCTCCTGGCGCTGTCGGAAGTCCGAACACTGCAGTAACAGGAGTCTGATTCTCCCGCGCTGCCGGGAGTCTCTTCTGATCGGCCATTTTACTGTGTGTCTCCCGCGCTGCTGGTAGTCTCTTCTGATCCACCATTTTACTGTGTGTCTCCCGCGCTGCTGGTAGTCTCTTCTGATACACCATTTTACTGTGTGTCTCCCGCGCTGCTGGTAGTCTCTTCCTAGCCACCATTGTTCTGTGTGTCTCTCCATCTTTATCGGGAATTATCTCCCCCATCTTGCATTATGGAATTCCCAAAAGCTGGTCCAAGCAAAAGGAAGAGAGTGGTCTTAACTTTAAAACAGAAAATCGAGATATGCCAACGACTAGAAAGGGGAGAGAAGCGTATCAACATTATGAATGAATTCAAAATTGGTTCGTCAACAATCTACGACATCAAATCGCAGAAGGATAAGCTGCTCAAGTTTTATTCAAGCTCGGAGACATCTAAGAGTGTAGAGAAACAGCGTATGCTTCGTAAGCCTAAGCTTGAAGAGCTGGATACCGTGCTTTATGAATGGTTTTCTCTTAAGCGTTCAGAGGGTGTTCCAATTTCCGGACCCATGCTAATCGAGAAAGCGAAGGATTTCTACGAAAGGATGGAACTCACTGACAAGTGTGCTTTCTCCGATGGATGGCTAACGTGCTTCAAGTTACAGCACGGGATACGACGACTCGATATTTCCGGGGAGAAGAAATCAGCTGATCACGACGCCGCAGATCGGATTGTGCAGCAACATGATTTGTCACCAGCACAGATATATAATGCCGATGAAACTGGCTTGTTTTGGAGGTTTTTGCCAGAATCAATGCTTGCTGGGGCTAGTGAGGCTAATGCTTCAGGTTACAAGAAAAATAAAGATCGTGTAACCGTGCTAACATGTGCGAACGCTGCTGGATCACACCGGGTTAAACTTCTTGTTATCGGGAAGTATAAAAATCCCCGTGCATTTAAAAATGTGAGGCACTTATCTGTTGAGTACAAAGCTCAAAAAAATGCTTGGATGGATAAGGAAATCTTCTCCGATTGGTTCCATCATATTTTTGTTCCATCTGTGAGGGAACATTTCCGTAAAATAGGGAAACCTGAAGATAGCAAATGCATTTTATTGCTTGATAATTGTAGAGCCCATCCACATGAATCCGAGTTGGTTTCGGGAAATATTTTCACCATTTATTTGCCACCAAATGTAACTTCTCTCATCCAACCCATGGACCAGGGCGTTATCCAAAATCTGAAGTGTCATTACA
Source organism: Squalus acanthias (assembly GCA_030390025.1). Classification (NCBI taxonomy): domain Eukaryota; kingdom Metazoa; phylum Chordata; class Chondrichthyes; order Squaliformes; family Squalidae; genus Squalus; species Squalus acanthias. Next base: position 25,084,559 of record CM059449.1, on the reverse strand, counting down.
AGAAAGACTTCCTACGTAAACTGATAAGCCAAGATGACAATATTCAAGCATTTCAGAAGGAATACAATATTAAAGATGCCATCTATAATGTTGCATGTTCCTGGAACTTTGTGAAAGGTCACACTCTGAGGCAAGCCTGGCGCAAATTGTGGCCTTCTGTAATGTTTGCTGAAGGTTCTTCTTCAGAGGAGTAATTTCATGGGTTCAATGTTCGTCCCAAGACGAGTACAATAATGGAAATGGCTGGAATGGTGAAAAATGCAGGCCCAGCAAACCCTCTACGTCACCTCAGTGAAAGTGATATCGAGCAGTGGGTTGATGCAGATAGAGAAGTTGGTGTTGTGCATATGCTAAGTGATGATGAAATAATTGAGAATGTTTTGAATCCAAAGAAAGAAAAGGAAAGTGAGATGGAAAGTGAAGAGGATGATATTTCTGAAGAGAACAAGATTTCTTGGGCTAAAGCTGCAGAAGGATTTTCTTCAATCCTCAAATTTGCTGAAAGGCAGACTTGCTACTCTGCCCAAGAAGTTATGCAACTCCATATTCTGCATTCCACGTTTCTACAGAAAAGGCAAGAGTCCACTAAGCAAACCGACATCCGCAACATGTTTAAGAAAGCTTCCAAAAGAGTCGAAGCAGCGGAAGTGCCTGAAGAACCTGTGGAATCTGTGGAACTGCATGATCCTGATGACCCAGCTGGCACGGACATTTCTGATGAACCAGAAGACTCGGAATAAGTGTACAGTCAACTACAGTACTGTATACAGTCGTTTATAAGTTTTGTTTTACTGTTAAGTAATTAAAGAGTTATGGATTACCCTCAACTGGCAGTACTGTACTTAATCAAGCATCTTCCACCATCCATTTAACACAACATTCTGTAGGTGAGTACCCAAATACTGTATACTGCACATTTCTTGATTTTTTTTATTTTTGTTTGTTAAAAATAGCCTCGGTAGATATAACTCTCCGTTATCCGGAACTTTTGATCAACCGGCACCACGCCGATCCCGTCGGTGCCGGATACCAAAGAGTTTCCTGTACTTGGATATGCACTTGAAGTGCTGTAATCTACAGGGCTACGGACCAAGAGCTGGAAAGTGGGATTTGTGTGGATAGCTCTTTTGATGCCAGCACAGACACGATGGGCCGAATGGCCTCCTTCCGTGCCACACATTTCTATGATTCTCTGACACACAGGGTCTGCTAATACAGCAACAACAACTTGAATTTATATAGCACCTTTAACATAGTAAATCTTCCCAAGGCGTTTTGCAGGAGCATTATAAAACAAAATTTGACACCGAGTCAAATAAGGAAAAATTAGGGCAGGTGACCAAAAGCTTGGTCAAAGAGGTAGGTTTTAAGGAGCGTCTTAAAGGAAGAGGGGTAAAGGGGTTGAGGGATTTAGGCAGGAAATTCCAGAGCTTAGGGCCTAGGCAACAGAAGGCACAGCCACCAATGGTTGAGCGATTATAATCAGGGATGCTCAAGAGGGCAGAATTTGAGGAGCGCAGATATCGCATGGGGTTGTGGGGCTGGAGGAGATAACAGAGATAGGGAGGGGGCGAGGCCATGGAGTGATTTGGAAACAAGGATGAGAATTTTGAAGTCGAGACATTGCTTAACCGGGAGCCAATGTAAGTCAGTGAGCTCAGGGGGTGATGGGCGAACGGGACTTGGTTCGAGTTAGTACACGGGCAGCCGAGTTTTGGATGACCTCAATTTACGTCGGGTGGAATGTGGGAGGCCGGCCAGGAGTGCATTGGAATAGTCAAGTCTAGAGGTATCAGAGGCATGGATGAGGGTTTCAGCAGCGGATGAGCGGAGGCAAGGACGGAGACAGGCGATTTTCCCGAGATGGAAATAGGCGGTCTTAGTTGTGCCGCAAATGTGGTCGGAATCTCATTTCAGGATCAAATATGACACCAAGGTTGTGAACAGTGGTTCAGCCTCAGACAGATGTTAGGGAGAGGGATGGAGATAATGGCTAGGGAACAGAGTTTGTGGCGGGAACCTAAAACAATGGCTTCGGTCTTCCCAATATTTAATTGCAGAAAACTTCTGCTCATCCACAACTGGATGTCGGGCAAGCAGTCCGACAATTTAGAGACTGTGGAAGGGTCGAGAGAAGTGGTGGTGAGCTAGAGCTGGGTGTCGTCAACGTACATGTGGAAACTGACGCCGTATTTTCTGATGATGTCGCCAAGGGGCAACATGTAGATCTGAAATAGGAGGGGGCCAAGGATAGATCCTTGGGGGACACCAGAGGTAGCGATACAGGAGTAGAAAGAGAAGCCGTTGCAGGTGATTCTCTGGCTACGATTAGTTAGATAAGAATGCAACCAGGCGAGTGCAGTCCCACCCAGCTGGAGGATGGTGGAGAGGCGTTGGAGAAGGATGGAGTGGTCAAAAGTATCAAAGGCTGCAGACAAGTCAAGAAGGACAAGGAGGGATAAGTTTACCTTTGTCACAGTCACAAAGGATGTCATTTGTGACTTTGATGAGAGCCGTTTCGGTACTGTGGCATGGGCGGAAACCTGATTGGAGGGATTCAAACATAGAGTTGCGGGAAAGATGGCACGGATTTTGGAGGTGACAACATGTTCAAGGACTTTGGAGAGGAAAGAGAGGTTGGAGATGGGGTGGCAGTTTGCAAGGACGGAGGGGTCAAGGGTTGGTTTTTTGAGAAGAGGGGTGGTGATTGGGTGACCGCTTTGCGGAACACCTCCGTTCAATCCATAAGGGTGACCCCGAGCTTCCGGTCGCCTGTCACTTTAATTCTCCACTCCACTCCCACTCTGACCTCTCTGTCCTCGGCCTCTTATACTGTTCCAATGAAGCTCAACGTAAGCTCGAGGAACAGCACCTCATCTTTCGATTAGGCACTTTGCAGCTTCTGGACTCAACATCGAGTTCAACAATTTCAGACCATAACCTCGGCCCCTATCATTTTTTTCCCTCTCTCACATGGCAGCTGTTGATCATTCTGCCATTTACACGTCATCGAGAGTCATCTTTTGTTTCTTAACAAGTCCCATTACCATCTCCTTTAGCCTTGCACCATCATACCTTTTATCTCTTAATCTCTCCTCCCTTCCACCCTATCACAGACCTTCCCTTTTGTTTTTTCCTCCCCTCCCTCCCCTCCCCCCGCCCCTACACTTGCTTAAAAACCTGTTCCATCTCCAGCTTTTTCCAGTTCTGACGAAGGCTCATCGACCTGAAACGTTAACTCTGTTTCTCTCTCCACAGATGCTGCCTGACCTGCTGAGTATTTCCAGCATTTTCTGTTTTTATTTCAATTTACATAGGCCTGGTTATTTAGAAATTATTAGGATACATATATCCTGGTAGTAACAGGGAACAGAGAGCAGACAATAGGAGGGACTCCAGACCTAAAGTCAGAGGTCCCGTGGTGGGATAAAGTTGACGAAGGTAGGGTGGAGGCAGCATGGAGCATTGACGAACTGAAGTCCAAGTTCGGAGACAGGTGTAGCGGGTGAGTGAAATCCAGAAGCTATTTGATGGGCAGAGTATCGGAGAATGGAGGTATTTCTGTGTGCACGGCAAATCACACCGGAACAGGGACACGGCAATCACATGGGAACAGGCGCACGGCAAATCACACCGGAACAGGGACACAGTAATCACATGGGAACAGGCGCACGGCAAATCACACCGGAACAGGGTCACGGCAATCACACCACAACAGGGACACGGCAATCACATGGGAACAGGTGCATGGCAATCACATGGGAACAAGCGCACGGCAAATCACACCGGAATAGGGTCACGGCAATCACACCACAACAGGGACACGGCAATCACACCAGAACAGGGACACGGCAATCACACCGGAACAGGGACACGGCAATCACACCGGAACAGGAACACAGCAATCTCACCACAACAGGGACACGGCAATTACACCGGAACAGGGACACGGCAATCACACCGCAACAGGGACACGGCAATCACACCGCAACAGGGACACGGCAATCTCACCACAACAGGGACACGGCAATCTCACCACAACAGGGACACAGCAATCACACCACAACAGGGACACGGCAATCACACCACAACAGGGACACAGCAATCACACCGGGACACAGCAATCACACCGGAACAGGGACATGGCCATCACACCGCAACAGGGACACAGCAATCACACCGGAACAGGGACACGGCAATCACACCGGAACAGGGACACGGCAATCACACCACAACAGGAACACGGCAATCACACCGAAACAGGAACACGACAATCACACCAGAACAGGGACACGGCAATCACACCGCAACAGGGACACGGCAATCACACCAGAACAGGGACACGGCAATCACACCGGAACAGGAACACGGCAATCACACCGGAACAGGGACACGGCAATCACACCGGAACAGGGACACGCAATCACACCGCAACAGGGACACGGCAATCACACCGGAACAGGGACACGGCAATCACACCGCAACAGGGACACGGCAATCACACCGCAACAGGGACACGGCAATCACACCACAACAGGGACACGGCAATCACACCGCAACAGGGACACAGCAATCACACCAGAACAGGGACACGGCAATCACACCACAACAGGGACACGGCAATCACACCAGCAACAGGGACACGGCAATCACACCGCAACAGGGACACGGCAATCACACCGGAACAGGGACACGGCAATCACACCAGAACAGGGACACGGCAATCACACCGCAACAGGGACACGGCAATCACACCGGAACAGGGACACGGCAATCACACCGGAACAGGAACACGGCAATCACACCGCAACAGGACACGGCAATCACACCGAAACAGGAACACGGCAATCACACCAGAACAGGGACACGGCAATCACACCGGAACAGGGACACGGCAATCACACCGGAACAGGGACACGGCAATCACACCAGAACAGGGACACGGCAATCACACCGGAACAGCGACACAGCAATCACACCACAACAGGGACACGGCAATCACACCGGAACAGGGACACAGCAATCACACCGCAACAGGGACACGGCAATCACACCGCAACAGGGACACGGCAATCACACCGGAACAGGGACACGGCAATCACACCAGAACAGGGACACGGCAATCACACCGCAACAGGGACATGGCAATCACACCGAACAGGGACACAGCAATCACACCGGAACAGGGACAGAGCAATCACACTGCAACAGGGACACAGCAATCACACCGCAACAGGGACACGGCAATCACACCAGAACAGGGACACGGCAATCACATCGGAACAGCGACACAGCAATCACACCACAACAGGGACACGGCAATCACACCGGAACAGGGACACGGCAATCACACCGGAACAGCGACACAGCAATCACACCACAACAGGGACACGGCAATCACACCGGAACAGGGACACAGCAATCACACCGCAACAGGGACACGGCAATCACACCGCAACAGGGACACGGCAATCACACCGCAACAGGGACACGGCAATCACACCGCAACAGGGACACGGCAATCACACCGGAACAGGGACACGGCAATCACACCAGAACAGGGACACGGCAATCACACCGCAACAGGGACATGGCAATCACACCGGAACAGGGACACAGCAATCACACCGGAACAGGGACAGAGCAATCACACTGCAACAGGGACACAGCAATCACACCGCAACAGGGACACGGCAATCACACCAGAACAGGGACACGGCAATCACATCGGAACAGGGACACAGCAATCTCACCACAACAGGGACACGGCAATCACACCGGAACAGGGACACGGCAATCACACCGCAACAGGGACATGGCAATCACACCGCAACAGGGACACGGCAATCTCACCACAACAGGGACACGGCAATCTCACCACAACAGGGACACAGCAATCACACCAGAACAGGGACACGGCAATCACACCAGAACAGGGACACGGCAATCACACCACAACAGGGACACAGCAATCACACCGAAACAGGAACACGGCAATCACACCACAACAGGAACACGGCAATCACACCGAAACAGGAACACGGCAATCACACCAGAACAGGGACACGGCAATCACACCAGAACAGGGTCACGGCAATCACACCGCAACAGGGACACGGCAATCACAGCGGAACAGGGACACGGCAATCACATCGCAACAGGGACACGGCAATCACACCAGAACAGGGACACGGCAATCACACCGGAACAGGGACGCGGCCATCACACCGGAACAGGGACACGTCAATCACACCGGAACAGGGACACGGCAATCACACCGGAACAGGGACACGGCAATCACACTGGAACAGCGACACGGCAATCACGCTGGAACAGGGACACGTCAATCACACCGGAACAGGGACACGGCAATCACACTGGAACAGCGACACGGCAATCACACTGGAACAGCGACACGGCAATCACACCGGAACAGGGACACGGCAATCACACTGGAACAGCGACACGGCAATCACACCGCAACAGGGACACGGCAATCACACGGGAACAGGGACACGGCAATCTCACCACAACAGGGACACAGCAATCACACCGCAACAGGGACACGGCAATCACACCGGAACAGGGACACGGCAATCACACTGGAACAGCGACACGGCAATCACACTGGAACAGGGACACGGCAATCACACCGGAACAGCGACACGGCAATCACACCGCAACAGGGACACGGCAATCACACCGGAACAGGCGCAGAGTAACCTTTTCTTGTGTGTGCTTTAAGAGCAGCCTAGTTCCCCGAGGCAGTTAGCATTTATTAATACAACATCTGGCCTGAATTCTCCTAACTAACCTCTGACGATTCCTGGTTGTAGGTCAGTGGGCCAAGTCGAGCTGTGAGAGAGGTGATCCACGGGCCTGTCACTGGCTCCCCAGTTAGCATTTTATTCTAAGCTGGCTAACGATGACATGAAGACACCGCAGGCAAACATTTTACCCAAATGCATTAATCAGTGCACCGAAAAAAGCACACAGAGGGAATGAAACCTTTCACAACAATGAGGCTTCACTCCAGAGACCAGGCAGGGTCCAGAACTGATATACTGCTGGCACCCCTGATGTCAGCAGTCAACATTGCTCCAACGCAGCCACGATTCCCCCCGCCCCCCACCCACTCCCTGACACACCTCTGCTGATTATAAATATGAACATAAGAACATAAGAACATAAAAGGTAGGAGCAGGAGTTGGTCATCTGGCCCCTCGAGCCTGCTCCGCCATTCAATAAGATCATGGCTGATCTGATCTTGGCCTCAACTCCACTTCCCTGCCCGCTCCCCATAACCCTCGACTCCCTTATTGTTCAAAAATCTGTCTATCTCCACCTTAAATATATTCAATGACTCCGCCTCCACAGCTCTCTGGGGAAGAGAATTCCAAAGATTCACGACCTTCTGAGAGAAGAAATTCCTCCTCATCTCCGTTTTAAATGGGTGCCCCCTTATTCTGAAATTATGCCCCCTAGTTCTAGATTCCCCCACGAGGGGAAACATCCTCTCTGCATCTACCCTGTCGAGCCCCTTCAGAACCTATGTTTCAATAAGATCACCTCTCATTCTTCTAAACTCCAATGAGTATAGGCCCAACCTGCTCAACCTTTCTTCATAAGACAACCCCTTCATCTCCGGAATCAACCTCGTGAACCTTCTCTGAACTGCCTCCAGTGCAAGTATATCCTTCCTTAAATAAGGAGACCAAAACTGTATGCAGTACTCCAGGTGTGGTCTCACCAATACCCTTTACAGTTGTAACAGGACTTCCCTACTTTTATACTCCATTCCCTTTGCAGTAAAGGCCAACATTCCATTTGCCTTCCCAATTACTTGCTGTGCCTGCATGCTAACCTTTTGTGATTCATGTACAAACTGTTCATGAAAAGTAGCCGCTCAAACATGAGCAACAGCATTTCAGAGGGGTCCGCAACGAACTGGAGCAATGCTTGTAATCTGAGAACTCGTGACAGATGGAAAAACTAAAGCCTCATTCAAATGGTTTCTGGTGTTAGTAACAGCTATATATCTTATTAATAAATCCCGGGTATCCATTATTTTATATATAAACCATCTGAACCCCTCGATTAGATTCCAGCCTGTAACTCACTCCCGGGTATCCATTATTCTATATATAAACCATTCGAACCCCTCGATTAGATTCCAGCCTGTAACTCACTCCCAGGTACCCATTATTCTATATATAAACCATCTGAACCCCTCGATTAGATTCCAGCCTGTAACTCACTCCCGGGTATCCATTATTCTATATATAAATCATCTGAGCCCCTCGATTAGATTCCAGCCTGTAACTCACTCCCGGGTATCCATTATTCTATATATAAACCATCTGAACCCTCGATTAGATTCCAGCCAGTAACTCACTCCCAGGTATCCATTATTCTATATATAAACCATCTGAACCCCTCGATTAGATTCCAGCCTGTAACTCACTCCCAGGTACCCATTATTCTATATATAAACCATCTGAACCCCTCGATTAGATTCCAGCCTGTAACTCACTCCCGGGTATCCATTATTCTATATATAAATCATCTGAGCCCCTCGATTAGATTCCAGCCTGTAACTCACTCCCGGGTATCCATTATTCTATATATAAACCATCTGAACCCTCGATTAGATTCCAGCCAGTAACTCACTCCCAGGTATCCATTATTCTATATATAAACCATCTGAACCCCTCGATTAGATTCCAGCCTGTAACTCACTCCCAGGTACCCATTATTCTATATATAAACCACCTGAACCCCTCGATTAGATTCCAGCCTGTAACTCACTCCCAGGTATCCATTATTCTATATATAAACCACCTGAACCCCTCGATTAGATTCCACCCTGTAACTCACTCCCAGGAACCCTGTGCGTGAAGAAGTGAGTCCTGGTGTAAGCCCTGATCAGTCTAGCTCTATGCCCCCTTGTTCTGGACTCTCCCACCAATTAACTTGCCCCCAACCCCTTCTTCTTCTCTTAGGCAGTCCCTCGGAGCCGAGGATGACTTGCTTCCACATTAAAAATTAATTCTCAGGTGACTGATGAGTCCAATGCGGGACCTACAGTCTCTGTCACAGGTGGGGCAGACGGTGGTTGAAGGGGTGGGTGGGTGGGGTGCTTGGGTTGATGTGCGCTCCTTGCGTTCCTTGCGCTTGGCTTCCGCTTGCTCCCGGTGAACAGACTCGAGGTGTTCGGCGCCTTCCCGGAAGCTTCTCCTCCACTTTGTGCGGTCTTGGGCCAGGGATTCCCAGGTGTCGGTGGGGATGTTGCACTTTTTCAAGGAGGCTTTGAGGGTGTCCTTGAAGCGTTTCCTCTGCCCACCTGGGGCTCTCTTGCCGTGTCGGAGCTCCGAGTAGAGCGCTTGTTTTGGGAGTCTCGTATCGGGCATGCAGACGATATGACCCGTCCATTGGAGCTGATCGAGCGTGGTCAGAGATTCAATGCTGGGGATGTTGGCCTGAGCGAGAACACTGACATTGGTGCGCCTATCCTGCCAATGAATTTGCAGGATCTTGTGGAGGCAGCATTGGTGATACCTCTCCCCGTGCTTTGAGGTGCCTGCTGTACATTGTCCATGTCTCTGAGGCATACAGGAGGGTGGGTATCACTACTGCTCTGTAGACTATGAGCTTAGTGCCGGGTTTGATGTCCTGGTCTTCAAACACTCTCTTCCTCAGGCGACCAAAGACTGCACTGGCACACTGAAAGCGGTGTTGGACTTCGTCATCGACGTCTGGCCTTGTTGGTATGGAAAGTGGTCCACGTTGTCCAAGGCCTTGTCGTGGATTTTGATAATCGGGGAGCAGTACTGTGTGGTGGGGGCAGTTTGGTAGAGGACCTTTGTCTTACGGTTGTTTAGTGTAAGGCCCATGCTCTCGTACGCTTTGGTGAAGCTGTTGACGATGGTTTGGAGTTCGACTTCCGAGTGTGCGCAGACGCAAGCGTCGTCTGCATACTGTAATTCGATGACAGAGGATGGGACGACCTTGGATCTGGACTGGAGGTGACAGAGGTTGAACAGTTTCCCGTTTGTTCTGTAAATTAGCTCCACTCCAGCGGGGAGCTTACTGAGGGTGAGATGGAGCATTGCAGCAAGGAAGATCGAGACGAGCGTTGGTGCGATGACACAGCCTTGCTTCATCCCGGTCCGTACGTGAATTGAGTCTGTGGTGGAACCGTTGGTCAGGATCATGGCTTGCATGTTGTCGTGAAGCAGGCGGAGGATGGTGACAAACTTTTGAGGGCAGCCGAATTTGAGGAGGACACTCCATAATCCCTCACGGTTGACAGTTTCGAAGGCCTTTGCGAGATCAAAGAAGGCCATGTACAGCGGTTTGTGCTGTTCCCTGCATTTCTCTTGTAATTGATGCGCGGTGAAGATAATGTCCATTGTGCCCCTTAGTGAGCGGAATCCGCATTGCGACTCTGGGAGGAGCTCTTCAGCCACTGGGAGAAGGCGATTGAGGAGGATTCTTGCGATGACTTTCCCTGTGGCGGACAGCAGGGAAACTCCTCTGTAATTACTGCAATCGGACTTGTCACCTTTCTTGAAGATGCCTCCAACCCCACAGCTCAAGGAGGTCATTGTGACTCCAGAGAATGGACAGAGATGGACAAAACGACGCTCCCCAGCCTAAGTTAGGTTAGTTGAAGTAGGGTGGGAGGAGGTTCGGGTGGAGCATAAATACCGGAATAGACTAGTTGGGCCGAATGGCCTGTTTCTGTGCTGTAAATCCTATGTAATTGTATGTTTGTGTTTTGAACATATGCAGAGGTACTTCCGGACTTGGGTTTGGATTTGCTGTGGAGGTTTACAATTAGGGGGGATCTGATTCAGGTCTTGAAAATCATTAAGGGCATTGATACCGCACCCTGTACCGGTACAGTGTAATATCACCGTGCCCTGTACCGGTACAGTGTAATGTCACCGTGCCCTGTACCGGTACTGTGTAATATCACCGTGCCCTGTACCGGTACAGTGTAATGTCACCGTGCCCTGTACCGGTACAGTGTAATGTCACCGTGCCCTGTACCAGTGCAGTGTAATGTCACCACGCCCTGTACCAGTGCAGTGTAATGTCACCGTGCCCTGTACCGGTACAGTGTAATGTCACCGTGCCCTGTACCAGTGCAGTGTAATGTCACCGTGCCCTGTACCGGTACAGTGTAATGTCACCGTGCCCTGTACCGGTGCAGTGTAATGTCACCGTGCCCTGTACCGGTACAGTGTAATGTCGCTGCCCCCTGTACCGGTACAGTGTAATGTCACCACGCCCTGTACCAGTACAATGTAATGTTGCTGCGCCCTGTACCGGTGCAGTGTAACGTCACCATGCACTGTACCGATGCAGTGTAATGTTACCGTGCCCTGTACTGGTGCAGTGTAATGTTACAGCTCCCTGGACCAATACAGTGTAATGTCTCTGTGCCCTGTACCGGAGCAGTGTAATATTACCGTGCCCAGTACCGGTACAGTGTAATGTTAACACACCCTGTACCGGTGCAGTGTAATGTTAATGCACCCTGTACTGATACAGCGTATTGTCGCTGCACCCTGTACTGGTACAGCGTAATGTCACCGCGCCCTGTACCCATCCAGTCTAATGTTACAGCTCCCTGTAATGGTACAGTGTAATGTCACCGTGCCCTGTACTGGTGCAGTGTAATGTTACCATACCCTGTACCGGTACATTGTAACGTTACCGCGTCCTGTACCAGTATAGTGTAATGTCGCCGCGCCCTGTACCGGTACAGTGCAATGTTACCACATCCTGTACCGGTACAGTGTAATGTTACCGTGCCCTGTACCGGTGCAGTGTAATCTCACCATGCCCTTTACCAGTGCAGTGTAATGTTACAGCCCCCTGGACCGATACAGTTTAACGTCTCCGCACCCTGTACCGGTACAGTGTAATATTACCGCGCCATGTACCGGTACAGTGTAATGTTACCATGCCCAATACCGGTACAGTGTAATATTAACGCGCCCTGTACTGGTACAGTGTAATGTCGCCGCACCCTGTAGGGGTGCATTGTAATGTCACCGCGCCCTGTACCGGTACAGTGTAATGTTACCGCCCCCGGTACCGTGTTATGTCACCGCGCCCTGTACCGGTGCAGTGTAATGTTACCGCGCCCTGTACCTGTACTGCGTAATGTCACCGCGACCAGTACCGGTACAATGTAATGTTACAGCACCCTGTACCGGTACAGTGTAAAGTCACCACGCCCTGCACCGGTACTGCGTAATGTCACCGCGCCCTGTACCGGTACAGTGTAATGTTACCTCACCCTGTATCCGTACAGTTTAATGTCACCGTGCCCTGTACCGGTAAAGTGTAATGTTACCGCACCCTGTACCGGTACAGTGTAATGTCGCTGCGCCATGTACCGATACAGTGTAATGTTACCGCACCCTGTACAGGTGCAGTGTAATGTTACAGCGCCCTGTGCCGGTGCAGTGTAATGTTGTCGTGCCCTGTACCCGTGCAGTCTAATGTTGCAGCACCCTGTACCGGTACAGTTTAATGTTACTGCACTTTGTACCGTTACAGTGTAACATTGCCGCGCCCTGTACCAGTGCAGTGTAATGTTACCGACCCCTGTTCCAGAAGAGTTTAATGTTACCACACCCTGTACCGGTGCAGTGTAATTTTACAGCACCCTGTACCGGTACAGTGTAATGTTACCGCGTCCTGTACCGGTACAGTGTAATGTTAATGCGTCCTGTACCGGTACAGTGTAATGTTACCGCGTCCTGTACCGGTACAGTGTAATGTTACCGCATCCTGTACCGGTACAGTGTAATGTTACCGCATCCTGTACCGGTACAGTGTAATGTTACTGTGTCCTGTACCGGTACAGTGTAATGTTACTGCGCCCTGTACTGGTACAGTGTAATGTTACCGCACCCAGTACCGTTACAGTGTAATGTTACTGCGCCCTGTACCGGTACAGTGTAATGTTACCGCCCCCTGTACCGTTACAGTGTAACGTTACCGCACCCTGTACCGGTACAGTGTAATGTTACCATACCCAGTACCGGTGCAGTGTAATTTTACAGCAACCTGTATCGTTACAGTGTAATGTTACCGCGTCCTGTACCGTTACAGTGTAATTTTGCCGCGTCCTGTACCGGTACACTGTAATTTTAACATGCCCTGTACCGTTACAGTGTAATGTTACCACCCTCTGTACCAGTGCAGCATAATGTCACCTCGCCCTGTACAGGTAGAGTGTAATGTCAACGCGCCCTGTACCGATACAGTGTAATGTCACCACGCCCTGTACCGGTACAGTTTAATGTTACCGCGCCCTGTACCGGTACAGTATAATGTTACCATGCCCTGTGCCGGTGCAGTGTAATGTTACAGCACCCTCTACTGGTACAGTGTAATGTCACCACGCCCTGTACCGGTGCAGTGTAATGTTACCGCCCCCTGTACTGGTACAGTGTAATGTTACCGCGTCCTGTACCAGTACAGTGTAATGTTACCGCGCCATGTACTGGCACATTGAAATGTTACCGCCCCCTGTACTGGTACAGTGTAATGTTACCGCGTCCTGTACCGGTACAGTGTAATGTTACCGCGCCCTGTACCGGTACAGTGTAATGTTACCGCGCCCTGTACCGGTACAGTGTAATGTTACCGCGCCCTGTACCAGTACAGTGTAATGTTACCGCGCCCTGTACCGGTACAGTGTAATGTTACCGCGCCCTGTACTGGTACAGTGTAATGTTACCGCGTCCTGTCCCGGTACAGTGTAATGTTACCGCGTCCTGTATCGGTACAGTGTAATGTTACCGCGCCCTGTACTGGTACAGTGTAATGTTACCGCGTCCTGTCCCGGTACAGTGTAATGTTATCGCGTCCTGTACCGGTACAGTGTAATGTTACCGCGCCCTGTACCGGTACATTGTAATGTTACCACACCCTGTTCCAGAACAGTTTAATGTCACCGCGCACTGTACGTGTGCAGTGTAATGTCACCGCGCCCTGAACCGCTATAGTTTAATGTTACCGTGCCCTGTACTGATACAGTGTAATGTCACCACGCCCTGTACCGGTACAGTGTAATGTTATCTCGCCCTGTAACGGTACAGTGTAATGTTACTGCGTCCTGTACCGTTACAGTGTAATGTTACCACGCCCTGCGCTGGTACAGTGTAATGTTACCGTGCCTTGTACCGGTACAGTGTAATGTTACTCCGTCCTGTACTGGTACAGTGTAATGTCATCGCGCCCTTTACCAGTACATTGTAATGTTACTGAGTCCTGTACCGGTGCAGTGTAATGTTACAGCACCCTGTACCAGTACAGTGTACAGGAATCCCGCCCCAACCGCGGTTTTACCATACGTGGATTTCAAGTCTACATGGTTTCCTCTCTGCGACAACTTTTGCCAACCACGGCAGTGAATTTTGCGTATACGCGGTTTTAAATTTAGGATTAAGGTAAATAACATGATTTTACTGCTTTTATATTCTTTTTTACTGTGTTATTTGAACATTTATACTGTATTTGCCAACAGCGGTTTTACTAACCACGGGAGTTTTCAGGGACGTATCCCCCGCGGTTGGGGAGGGATTACTGTAGTGTCACAGCGCCCTCTACCGGTACACTGTAATGTTACTGCACCCCTACCGGTACACTGTAATGTTACTTTGCCCTGTACAGGTACAGTGTAATGTTACTGCACTCTGGACCGGTACAGTGTAATGTCACCTCGCCCTGTACAGGTGCAGTATAATGTTACTGCACTCTGGACCGGTACAGTGTAATGTCACCTCGCCCTGTACAGGTGCAGTATAATGTTACCGTGCCCTGAACCAGTGCAGTGTAATGTTAAAGCGCCCTCTACCGGTAGAGTGTAATGTTACTGTGCCCTGTACCGGTGCAGTGTAATGTCACCATGCCCTGTACTGGTCCAATGTAATGTCACCACGCCCTGTACCAGTACAGTGTAATGTTACCGCGCCCTGTACAGTAAGTGTAATGTCACTGCGCCCTGTACAGGTGCAGTGTAATGTCACAGCACCCTGTACCGGTACAGTGTAATGTCACAGCGCCCTGTACCGGTACAGTGTTTTGTCACCGTGCCCTGTACCGGTACAGTATACTGTCACCGACCCCCGTTCCAGAACAGTGTAATGTCACCGCGCCCTGTACCGGTGCAGTGAAATGTTACAGCACCCTGTACCGGTGCAGTGTAATGTTACCACATCCTGTATCGGTACAGTGTAATGTTACCACGCCCTGTACCGGTGCAGTTTAATGTCACCTCGCCATGTAGAGGTACAGTGTACTGTCGCTGCGCCCTGTACCAGTGCAGTGTAATGTCGCTGCGCCCTGTACCGGTGCAGTGTAATGTTACCGCGCCCTGTACTGGTGCAGTGTAATGTCACCTCGCCCTGTACCGGTACAGTGGACTGTCGCTGCGCCCTGTACCGGTGCAGTGTAATGTCGCTGCGCCCTGTACCGGTGCAGTGTAATGTCACCGCGCCCTGTACCGGTACAGTGGACTGTCGCTGCGCCCTGTACCGGTGCAGTGTAATGTCGCTGCGCCCTGTACCGGTGCAGTGTAATGTCACCGCGCCCTGTACCGGTGCAGTGTAATGTCACCGCGCCCTGTACCGGTGCAGTGTAATGTCACAACACCCTGTACCGGTACACTGTAATGTCACAACGCCCTGTACCGGTACAGTGTAATGTCACAGTGCCCTGTACTGGTACAGTGTTTTGTCACCGTGCCCTGTACCGGTACAGTGTATTGTCACCGCGCCCTCTACTGGTACAGTGTAATGCTACCATGCCCTGTACCGGTACAGTGTAATGTTATAGCGTCCTGTACCGGTACAGTGTAATGTTATAGCGCCCTGTACCGGTGCAGTGTAATGTCACCGTGCCCTGAACCGGTACAGTGTAATGTCACCGTGCCCTGTACCGGTACAGTGTATTGTCACCGCGCCCTCTACTGGTGCAGTGTAATGCTACCATGCCCTGTACCGGTACAGTATAATGTCACCGTGCCCTGTACCGGTACAGTGTAATGTCACCGTGCCCTGTACCGGTTCCATGTATTGTCACCGCGCCCTCTACTGGTGCAGTGTAATGCTACCATGCCCTGTACCGGTACAGTGTAATGTCACCGTGCCCTGTACCGGTACAGTGTATTGTCACCGCGCCCTCTACTGGTGCAGTGTAATGTCACCATGCCCTGTACCGGTACAGTATAATGTCACCGCATCCTGTACCGGTACACTGAAATGGCACCGCTACCTGTACCGGTACAGTGTAATGTTACCGCGCTTAGTGCTGGTACAGTGCAATGTCGCTGCGCCCTGTACTGGTGCAGTGTAATGTCACCACGTCCTGTACCGGTGCAGTGTAATGTCACCGCGTCCTGTACCGGTGCAGTGCATGTTACCAAGCCCTGTACCGGTACAGTGTAATGTCACTGCGCCCTGTACCGGTACAGTTTGATGGTACAGCGCCCTGTATTTGTGGAGTGTAATGTTTAAGCGCACTGTACCGGTAGTGTGTAATGTTACCGCCCCCTGTAACGGTTCATTGTAATGACGCCGCGCCCTGTACCGGTACAGTGTAATGTTACTGCCTCCTGTACCGGTACAGTGTAATGTTACCAAGCCCTGTACTGGTTCAGTGTAATGTTACAGCGCCCTGTACCGGTGCAGTGTAATATCACCGCGTCCTGTACCGGTGCAGTGCAATGTTACCGTGCCCTGTACCGGTACAGTGTAATGTCGCTGCGCCCTGTACCGGTATACTGTAATGTCGCCACGCCCTGTACTGGTACACTGTAATGTCACCACGCCCTGTACCGGTATACTGTAACGTCATCACGCCCTGTACAGGTGCAATGTAATGTCACCACGTCCTGTACTGGTACAGTGTAATGTTATTGCGCCCTGTATTGGTGCAGTGTAATGTCGCTGTGCCCAGTACTGGTGCAGTTTAATGTTACCGCACCCTGTATCGGTGCAGTGTAATGTCACCGCCCCCTGTACCGGTGCAGTGTAATGTCACCGCACCCTGTACCGGTGCAGTGTAATGTCACCGCACCCTGTACCGGTGCAGTGTAATGTCACCGCACCCTGTACCGGTGCAGTGTAATGTCACCGCACCCTGTACCGGTGCAGTGTAATGTCACCGCACCCTGTACCGGTGCAGTGTAATGTCACCGCACCCTGCGTCCTCATAGAATCATAGAAAGTTACAGCGCGGAAGGAGGCCATTTCGGCCCATCGTGTCCACGCCGGCCAACAAAGAGCTATCCAGCCTAATCCCACTTCCCAGCTCTTGGTCCGTAGCCCTGCAGGTTATAGCATCCCAAGGGCACATCCAAGTACTTTTTAAATGTGGTTAGGGTTCCTGCCTCTACCACCCTTTCAGGCAGTGAGTTCCAGACCCCCACAACCCTCTGGATGAAGAAATTTCCCCTCAAATCCCCTCTAAACCTTCCACCAATTACTTTAAATCTGTACCCACTGGTTTTTGACCCCTCTGCTAAGGGAAATAGTTACTTTCTATCCACTTTATCTAAGCCCCTCATAATTTTATACACCTCAATAACGTCTCCCCTCAGCCTCCTCTGTTCCAAGGAAAACAGACCCAGCCTTTCCTCATAGCTAAAATTCTCTACTCCCGGCAACATCCTTGTAAATTTCCTCTGTACCCTCTGCTAGTGCAATCATATCTTTCCTGTAATGTGGTGACCAGAACTGCACGCAGTACTCTAGCTGAGGCCTAACTAGTGTTTTATACAGTTGAAGCATAATCTCCCAGCTCTTATATTCTATGCCATGGCTAATAAAGGCAAGCATTCCGTATGCCTTCTTAACCACCTTATCTACTTGGCCTGCTACCTTCAGGGATCTGTGGACATTCACTCCAAGGTCCCTTTGTTCCTCTACACTACTCAATGTCCTACCATTTAGGCCCAAAGGTCAGAGGACACGTGTTTAAATAGGAGAATAGGCAGGCGAATCAAGTGGGACTTTTTCCACCCTAAAGGTAATGGAGTTGTGGAATGAGTTAGAAAGAAAGACTTGCATTGGTACAGCACTTTTCACAATTGCGCAAGCCATCAGAATTCACAATGAAGTACTTTTTGATGTGTAGTCACTTTTGTAAGGTAGGAAACGTGGCAGCCAATTTGCGCACAGCAAGCTCCCACAAAGAGCAATGTGATAATGACCAGCTAATCTGGTTCAGTGGATTACAGAATTACAGAATCCCCACAGTGCAGATAGAGGCCATTTCGGCCCATCGAGCCTGCACCGACACATATCCCACCCTATCCCCGTAACCCCACGTATTTAATCCCCCTAACTGAGGGTCAATTTATCATAGCCAAATCAACCTAACCCGCACATCTTTGGACTGTGGGAGGAAACCGGAGCACCCGGAGGAAACCCACGCAGACACGGGGAGAATGTGCAAACTCCACACAGACAGTCACCCAAGGCCGGATTCGAACCCGGGTCCCTGGCGCTGTGAGGCAACAGTGCTAACCACTATGCCACCGTGTTGTTGGTTGAGGGAAAAATATTGGCCAGGACACCAGGGATAACTTCCCTGCTCTTCTTTGAAATAGTGCTGTGGGATCTGTGTAATATCACTGGACCGGTACAGTGTAATGTCAGCGCGCCCTGCACCGGTGCAGTGTATTGTTACCGCGCCCTGTGCCGGTACAGTGTAATGTCACCGCACCCTGTACCGGTACAGTGTCATGTTACCGCGCCCTGCACCGGTGCAGTGTATTGTTACCGAGCCCTGTGCCTGTACATTGTAATGTTACCGCACCCTGAATCGGTGCAGTGTAATGTCGCTGCACCCTGTACCGGTACAGTGTAATGTTACCGCGCCCTGTACCGGTAGAGTGTAATGTCACCGCACCCTGTACCAGTGCAGTGTAATGTCACCGCACCCTGTACCAGTGCAGTGTAATGTCACGGCGCCCTGTACCGGTACAGTGTAATGTCACCACGCCCTGTACCGGTGCAGTGTAATATCACCGCACCCTGTACCAGTGCCGTGTAATGTCGTTGCGCCCTGTACCGGTACATTTTATTGTTACCGCGCCCTGTACCGGTCCAGTGAAATGTTACTGCGCCCTGTACCGGTGCAGTATAATATCACCGCACCCTGTACCGGTGCAGTGTAATGTCATTGCGCCCTGTACCGGTACAGTGTATTGTTACCGCGCCCTGTACCGGTGCAGTGAAATGTTACCGTGCCCTGTACTGGTGCAGTGTAATGTCACAGCGCAATGTTTCCACGCCCTGTACCTGTACAGGGCAATGTTACTGCGCCCTGTACCAGTACAGTGTAATGTTAGTGCCCTGTACCGGTACAGCGTATTGTCGCTGCACCTGTACCAGTACAGTTTGATGTTACAGCGCCCTGTACTGGTGCAGTGTAATGTCACCGCACCCTGTAATGGTGCAGTGTAATGTTACCACGCCCTGTACCAGTACAGTGTAATGTTACAGCACCCTGTAGTGGTGTAGTGTAATGTCACCGTGCCCTGTATATGTACAGTGCAATGTTAACGCCCCCTGTACCAGTACAGTGTAATGTTGCCGCCCCCTGCATCGGTACAGTTTAATGTTACCACGCCCTGTACCGGTACAGTGTAATGTCATCGCGCCCTTTACTGGTACAGTGTAATGTTACCGAGTCCTGTACCAGTACAGTGTAATGTCACCGCGCCCTGTACCAGTACAGTGTAATGTCACCGCGCCCTGTACCAGTGCAGTGTAATGTCACCGCGCCCTGTGCCGGTACAGTGTAATGTTACATCTCCCTGTATTGGAGCAGTGTAATGTCGCTGTGCTCAGTACCGGTGCAGTGTAATGTTACCGCACCCTGTATCGGTGCAGTTTAATGTCGCTGCACCCTGTACCGGTACAGTGTAATGTCATCGTGCCCTGTACCGGTGCAGTGTAATGTCGTCGCGCCCTGTACCGGTACAGTGTATTGTTACCGCGCCCTGTACCGGTGCAGTGAAATGTTACCGCGCTCTGTACCGGTGCAGTGTAATATCACCGCGCCCTGTACTGGTGCAGTGAAATATTACCGCGCCCTGTACCGGTGCAGTGTAATATCACCGCGCCCTGTACCGGTGCAGTGTAATATCACCGCGCCCTGTACCGGTGCAGTGTAATGTTACCGAGCCCTGTACCTGTACAGGGTAATGTTACCGCGCCCTGTACCTTTACAGGGTAATGTTACCGCGCCCTGTACCGGTACAGTGTAATGTTACCGCGCCCTGTACCGGTACAGTGTATTGTCGCTGCGCCTGTACCGGTACAGTGTAATGTTACCGCGCCCTGTACCGGTGCAGTGTAATGTCACCGCACCCTGTAACAGTGCAGTGTAATGTTACCATGCCCTGTACCAATACAGTGTAATGTTACAGCACCCTGTAGTGGTGTAGTGTAATGTTACCTCGCCCTGTACCGGTGCAGTGTAATGTTACTGCCCCCTGTACCAGTACAGAATAATGTTGCCACGCCCTGTACAGGTACAGTGTAATATTGCAGCGCCCTGTACTGGTACAGTGTAATGTTGCCGCCCCCTGTACCGGTACAGTGTAATGTTGCCACGCCCTGTACAGGTACAGTGTAATGTGACCGCCCCCTGTACCAGTGCAGTGTAATGTTACCACCCCCTGTACAGGTACAGTTTAATGTTACCACACTTTGTACCGGTACAGTGGAATGTTAACGCGACCTGTACCGGTACAGAGTAATGTCGCCGTGCCCTGTATCGGTACAGTGTAATGTCACCGCACCCTGTACAGGTACAGTTTAATGTTACCACCCCCTGTACAGGTACAGTTTAATGTTGCCGTGCCCTGTACCGGTACAGTGTACTGTTACTGCGCCCTGTACCAGTACAGTGTAATGTCACCGCGCCCTGTACCGGTACAGTGTAATGTTACTGCCTCCTGTACCGGTACAGTGTAATATCACCGCACCCTGTACCAGTACAGTTTAATATCACCGCACCCTGTACCAGTACAGTTTAATGTTACCAACCCCTGTACCAGTACAGTGTAATGTTACAGCATCCTGTACCGGTACAGTGTAATGTTACAGCATCCTGTATTGGTACAGTGTAATGTTACCGCGCCCTGTACCCGTACAGTGTAATGTTACCACGCCCTGTACCGGTGCAGTGTAATGTCACCGTGCCCTGTACCAGTACGGTTTAATGTTATAGCGCCGTGTACCGGTGCTGTGCAATGTTTAAGTGCCCTGTACCGGTAGAGTGTAATGTTACCACGTCCTGTACTGGTGCAGTATAATGTTGCCGCACCCTGTGCCGGTACAGTTTAATGTTACCGTGCCCTGTACTGGTACAGTTTGATGTTACAGCGCATGTACCAGTGCAGTGTAATGTTTAAGCGCTCTGTACCGGTAGAGTGTAATGTTACCAAGCCCTGTACTGGTACAGTGTAATGTCACTGTTCCCTGTACTGGTACAGTGTATTGTCACCGTGCCCTGTACCAGTACAGTGTAATGTCACCGCGCCATGTACCAGTGCAGTGTAATTTCACCGTGCCCTGTACCGGTGCAGTGTAATGTTGCTGCTCCCTGTACCGGTACAGTGTAATGTCACCGCACCCTGTACCAGTACAGTGTAATGTCGCTGCGCCCTGTACCAGGGCAGTGTAATGTTTAAACGCCCTGTACCGGTAGAGTGTAATGTTACCACGCCCTGTACCAGTACAGTGTAATGTTACCAAGCCCTGTACCGGTACAGTGTAATGTCACCGCGCCCTGTACCGGTACAGCGTAATGTTACCGCAACCTGTACCAGTACAGAGTAATGTTACCAAGCCCTGCACCAGTACAGTGTAATGTTACCAAGCCCTTTATCGGTACAGTGTAATGTTTAAGCGCCCTGTACCGGTACAGTGTAATGTCACTCCGCCCTGTACCGGTACAGTGTAATGTCACCATGCCCTGTACCGGTACAGTGTAATGTTACTGCGCCCTGTACTGGTACAGTGTAATGTCACCGGCCCCGTTCCGGTACAGTGTAATGTTGCCACGCCCTGTACTGGTACAGTGTAATGTTACCGCCCCCGTTCCAGTACAGTGTAATGTTGCCGCGCCCTGTACCGGTGCAGTTTAATGTCACCGCACCCTGTACCAGTACAGTTTAATGTTACCACCCCATGTATCGGTAAAGTGTAATGTCACCATGCCCTGTACTGGTACAGTCTAATGTTACAGCGTCCTGTACCGGTAGAGTTTAATGTCACCACGCCCTGTGCCGGTACAGTGTAATGTTACCGCGCCCTGTACCGGTACAGTGTAATGTCACCGCACCCTATACCAGTACAGTGTAATGTTACCACGCCCTGTACTGGTGCAGTATAATGTCACCGCGCCCTGTACCAGTACAGTGTAATGTTACCGCGCCCTGTACTGGTGCAGTGTAATGTCACCGCGTCCTGTGCCGGTACAGTGTAATGTTACCGTGCCCTGTACTGGTACAGTGTAATGTCACCGTGCCCTGTACCAGTACAGTGTAATGTTACCGCGCTCTGTACTGGTGCAGTGTAATGTCACCGCGCCCTGTACCAGTACAGTGTAATGTTACCGCGCTCTGTACCGGTGCAGTGTAATGTCACCGGGCCCTGTGCCGGTACAGTGTAATGTTACCACGCCCTGTACCGGTGCAGTGTAATGTCACCGCGCCCTGTACCGGTGCAGTGTAATGTCACCGCGCCCTGTACCGGTGCAGTGTAATTTTACCGGGCCCTGTACCCGTGGTGTAAAATTACAGCAGCCTATACGGGTAGAGTGTAATATTACAGCACTCTAAACCAGTGCAGTGTAATATTACAGCACTCTAAACCAGTGCAGTGTAATATTACAGCACCCTATACCAGTACAGTGTAATATTACAGCACCGTGTAACGGTACAGTGTAATATTACAGCCCCATATACCGGTAGAGTGAAATATTACAGCCCCTATACCACTATAGTGTAATATTACAGCACCCTGTTCTGGTAGAGTGTAATATTACAGCCGCTATACCAATATAATTTGATATTACAGCACCCTATACCAGTACAGTGTAATATTACAGCCCCTATACCACTATAGTGTAATATTACACCACCCTATATTGGTACAATGGCCCAGAAATTCGGGTCCCCACGGGTGAGCACGCGCTGTGTACTCACCTGTCGGGCCACCGGAAGTGCCGGTTTCGCGCATGCGCTGCGCATGCACGGAAAACCGGAACTTCCGGTCTCTTGAAGGAAGGGGTTCACAAGTCAACCGCGTGCGCGGGAGAGGCAGCGCGTAGACCTGGAGCTTCGGCTTTTTTTTTACAGGTTTCTCGGTGCGGGTAAGTCCCCAGCAGCTGCGCGTGGAAAAAGGAGGCGCAAGGCCTGCTTTTAACAAGGTAAGAGATGAATTAAGTAAAATTGAAAAAAAATTTCCACAGGTTTATCATTTTTAAATACTTTAAAGAAAGGTAAGTTTATTTTTAGCCCCGTTAAAAACTTCAATAAATTTTTTCAAAAATTTAAATTTTTGTTTAAAATAGTTCATTTATGTAATTTATAGTTATTTTAAAAATGCGATTTAAAAAAAAATTATTTGAAGTTTTAACTAGGTTTTGGGGCAAATCTCCATTCATAGATTTGACAGGTCTTCCTGTCAAATCTATGAATGGAGATTCCCTGTTCCGATTGGCTCCCCATGGACCACGTGATCCCAGGGGACGGTGCAAACTAGTTGCGCCGCTGGGATACACGAGCTGGAGGAGGCCAAGGATCAGAATCCCACGCGGGCCCACAGCACAACGGCAGGCGCGCTATGTAAGTGCACCCGCTATGCTTGCACCCGTGGGAAACCTCCGACCCGAATTTCTCGGCCAATGTAATATTACAGCCCCTATACCACTATAGTGTAATATTCCAACACCCTGTACTGGTAGAGTGTAATATTACAACACCCTATACCAGCACAGTGGAACGTCAGCTAACTACACCTGTACAGCATTATATCAGTCACCTACACCTGAGCAGTGTAACATCACAGCCCTTTGACAGGCACAGCCTAATAGTACAGCTCCATCTACACCAGCAGAGGACATTATGATGGCTCAATGAACCAGTCCATTGTATGATCACAGCCCCATTCACACCAGTACAGTATAAAGTAATATTACAACGCCTGGGACCATTACAGTGTACTGCTGCCAATTGAGTCTTACCAATTCTGGAGGGGAGGGGAGGAGAGGGGGGAGGAGAGGGGGGAGGGGAGAGCAGAGGAGAGGAGAGGAAAGGAAGGAAGGGATGTTGGGAGGGAGGAAGGAAGGAATGCAGGAGGGAGGGAGGGAGTGAGTGAGGGAGACAGAGAGGGAGTGAAGGAGACAGGGAGGGAGTGAGGGAGTGAGTGAGGGAGGGATGGATGGAGGGAGGGAGGGAGTGAGGGAGGGAGTGAGGGAGACAGGGAGGGAGTGAGGGAGGGAGTGAGGGAGACAGGAAGGGAGTGAGAGAGTGAGGGAGACAGGAATGGAGTGAGGGAGGGAGAGAGTGAGGGAGAGAGTGAGGGAGACAGGAATGGAGTGAGGGAGGGAGTGAGGGAGGGAGGGATGGATGGAGGGAGGGAGTGAGGGAGTGAGGGAGACAGGGAGGGATTGAGGGAGTGAGGGAGGGATGAATAGAGGGAGGGAGGAATTTGCTCTGATAATGCACCTGATAACATCCTCAGTATGTCCCAACATGCTTCACATTCAATGAACATCTTCTGAAACGTGGCTCAGTGGCGGCGCTCTCGCCTCGCGCCCTCGCCTCTCGCCCTCATCTCGCGCTCTCCCCTCACGCCCTCGCCTCGCGCACCCCCCTCTCGCCTCCCGCTCTCACCCCGCGCTCTCCCCTCGTGCTCTCGCCTTGCGCCCTCGCCTCCCGCTCTCCCCTCGCGCACTCGCCTCCTGCTATCGCCTCGCGCCCTCGCCTCTCGCTCTCGCCTCGCGCCCTCGCCTCAACTCGCGCTCTCCCCTCACGCCCTCGCCTCGCGCTCTCCCCTCGCGCTCTCCCCTCGCCTCGCGCCCTCGCCTCTCGCCCTCAACTCGCGCTCTCCCCTGACGCTCTCACCCCGCGCTCTCCCCTCGCGCACTCCCCTCCTGCTCTCGCCTCGCACTCTCATCCCGCGCTCTCCCCTCGCGCACTCCCCTCCTGCTCTCGCCTCGCGCTCTTGTCCCGCGCTCTCGCCTCTCGCTTGCCCCTCGCCTCCCGCTCTTGCCTCGCGCTCTCGCCTCTCGCTCTCGCCTCTCGCTCTCCCCTCGCGCTCTCGCCTCCCGCTCTACCCTCCCGCTCTCGCCTCCCGCTCTCGCCTCTCGCCTCCCGCTCTTGCCTCGCGCTCTCGCCATCCCCTCCCGCCCTCCCCTCCCGCTCTCGCCTCCCGCTCTCCCCTCGCGCTCTCGCCTTCTGCTCTCGCCTCTCCCCTCCCACTCTCGCCTCTCGCTTCCCGATCTCGCCTCCCGCTCTCCCCTCGCGCTCTCGCCTCCCGCTCTCGCCTCTCGCTCTCCCCTCCCGCTCTTGCCTCGCGCTCTCGCCTCTCGCTATCCCCTCCCGCTCTCCCCTCCCGCTCGCCCCTCGCGCTCTCCCCTCCCGCTCTCGCCTCTCGCCCTCCCCTCCCGCTCTCGCCTCTCGCTTCCCGCTCTTGCCTCCCGCTCTTGCCTCGCGCTCTCGCTCTCCCCTCCCACTCTCGCCTCTCGCCTCCCGCTCTCGCCTCCCGCTCTCCCCTCCCGCTCTCCCCTCCCGCTCTCCCCTCCCGCTCTCCCCTCTCGCTTTCGCCTCCCGCTCTCCCCTCGCGCTCTCCCCTCTCCCGCTCTCGCCTCTCGCTCTCCCTTCTCGCTTTCGCCTCCCGCTCTCCCCTCGCGCTCTCCCCTCTCCCGCACTCCCCTCCCCGCTCGCCCCTCCCGCACTCCCCTTGCGCTCTCCCCTCCCGCACTCCCCTCCCGCCTCGCCCCTCCCGCACTCCCCTCCCGCATCCCTCGCGCTCTCCCCTCTCGCTCTCCCCTCCCGCTCGCCCCTCCCGCACTCCCCTCGCGCTCTCCCCTCCCGCTCTCGCCTCCCGCTCTCGCCTCCCGCTGCGCCCCCGCGCTCTCCCCTCCCGCTCTCCCCTCGCCTCTCGCTCTCCCCTCCCGCTCTCCCCTCGCGCTCTCGCCTCTCGCTCTTCCCTCGCGCTGTCGCCTCCCGCTCTCCCCTCGCCTCCCGCTCTCCCCTCCCGCTCTCGCCTCCCGCTCTCCCCTCCCGCTCTCCCCTCCCGCTCTCGCCTCTCCCGCTCTCCCCTCCCGCTCTCCCCTCCCGCTCTCCCCTCCCGCTCTCCCCTCCCGCTCTCCCCTCTCGCTCTCCCCCTCGCGCTCTCGCCTCTCGCTCTCGCCTCCCGCTCTCCCCTCCCGCTCTACCCCTCCCGCTCTCCCCTCCCGCTCTCGCCTCTCGCTCTCCCCTCCCCGCTCTCCCCTCCCGCTCTCCCCTCCCGCTCTCCCCTCTCGCTCTCCCCTCCCGCTCTCCCCTCCCGCTCTCGCCTCCCGCTCTCCCCTCCCGCTCTCCCCTCCCGCTCTCCCCTCCCGCTCTCGCCTCTCCCGCTCTCCCCTCCCGCTCTCCTCCCTCTCGCTCGCCCCTCCCGCTCTCGCCTCTCGCTCGCACCTCCCGCTCTCCCCTCTCGCTCTCGCCTCTCCCCTCCCGCCTCTCGCTCGCCCCTCCCGCCTCCCGCTCTCCCCTCGCGCTGTCGCCTCCCGCTCTCCCCTCCCGCTCTCCCCTCCCGCTCTCCCCTCCCGCTCTCGCCTCTCCCGCTCTCCCCTCCCGCTCTCCCCTCCCGCTCGCCCCTCCCGCTCTCGCCTCTCGCTCGCCCTCCCGCTCTCCCTCCGCTCTCCCCTCCCGCTCTCCCCCTCCCGCTCTCCCCTCTCGCTCTCCCCTCTCCCCTCCCGCTCTCCCCTCCCGCTCTCCCCTCTCGCTCTCCCCTCTCGCTCTCCCCTCTCGCTCTCGCCTCTCCCCTCCCGCTCTCGCCTCTCGCTCGCCCCTCCCGCTCTCCCCTCCCGCTCTCGCCTCTCGCTCGCCCCTCCCGCTCTCGCCTCCCGCTCTCCCCTCCCGCTCTCCCCCTCTCGCTCTCCCCTCTCGCTCTCGCCTCTCCCCTCCCGCTCTCGCCCGCCCCTCCCGCTCTCGCCTCTCGCTCTCCCCTCCCGCTCTCGCCTCTCGCTCGCCCCTCCCGCTCTCGCCTCCCGCTCTCCCCTCCCGCTCTCCCCTCTCGCTCTCCCCTCCCGCTCTCGCCTCTCGCTCGCCCCTCCCGCTCTCGCCTCCCGCTCTCCCCTCCCCGCTCTCGCCTCTCGCTCTCCCCTCGCGCTCTCGCCTCTCGCTCTCCCCTCCCGCTCTCGCCTCCCGCTCTCCCCTCCCGCTCTCGCCTCTCGCTCGCCCCTCCCGCTCTCCCCTCTCGCTCTCGCCTCTCGCTCGCCCCTCCCGCTCTCGCCTCTCGCTCTCCCCTCTCGCTCGCCCCTCCCGCTCTCGCCCTCGCCTCGCGCTCTCCCGCTCTCGCCTCTCGCTTGCCCCTCCCGCTCTCCCTCGCGCTCTCCCCTCCCGCTCTCCCCTCCCCGCTCTCGCCTCTCCCGCTCTCCCCTCGCGCTCTCGCCTCTCGCTCGCCCCTCCCGCTCTCACCCTCGCCTCCCGCTCTCCCCTCTCGCTCTCCCCTCCCGCTCTCCCCTCTTGCACTCCCCTCCCGCTCTCCCCTCCCGCTCTCCCCTCGCGCTCTCCCCTCCCGCTCTCCCCTCTCGCTCGCCCCTCCCGCTCTCGCCTCCCGCCCCGCCCGCTCTCCCCTCCCGCTCTCCCCTCGCCTCTCGCTCTCCCCTCCCGCTCTCCCCTCTCCCCCCGCGCTCTCGCCTCTCGCTCTCCCCTCCCGCTCTCGCGCTCTCCCCTCCTGCTCTCGCCTCGCGCTCTCGCCTCTCACTCTCGCCTCGCGCTCTCGTCTCGCACTCGCGCCTCTCGCTCTCCCCTCCTGCTCTCGCCTCCCGCTCTGGCCCCGCGCTCTCGCTTCTCACTCTCGCCTTGCGCTCTCGCCTCTCACTCTCGCCCTCGTGCCCCGCGCTCTCGCCTCTCACTCTCGTCTTGCGCTCTGGCCCCGCGCTCTCCCCTCTCGCTCTCGCGCTCTCACCCCGCGCTCTCGCGCTCTCACCCCGCGCTCTCTCCCCTCACTCTCGTCTCGCCTCGCGCTCTCGCCTCTCACTCTCGTCTCGCGCTCTCGCCTCTCGCTCTCACCCCGCGCTCTCGTCTCGCGCTCTGGCCCCTCGCTCTGGCCCCGCGCTCTCGCCTCCCGCCTCCGTCTCCCGCCCCCGCCTCCCGCCCCCGCCTCCCCCCTCCCGCCCCCGCCTCCCCCCCTCCCCCGCTCCCCCCTCGCCCCCTCGCGCGCTCCCCTCCCGCTCTCCCCTCGCGGCTGCCCCCCTCCCGCTCTCCCCTCGCGCCATCGCCTCATGCTCGCCCCTCTCGCCCTCACCTCGTGCTCTCGCCTCCCGCTCTCGCCCCTCGCGCTGCCCCCTCGCGCTCTCCCCTCGCGCCATCGCCTCTCGCCCTCACCTCGTGCTCTCGCCTCCCGCTCTCGCCCCTCGTGCTGCCCCCTCGCGCTCTCGTCTCTCGCTATCCCCTCGCGCTGCCCCCTCGCACTCTCCCCGCTCGCTCTCCCCTCCCGCTCTCGCCCTGCGCTCTCGCTCTCCCTTCCCGCTCTCCCCTCCCGCTCTCGGCCCGCGCTCTCGCCCTCCCCTCGCGCCCTCGTCTCCCGCTCTCCCCTCGCGCTCTCGCCCCGCGCTCTCGCCTCCCGCTCTCGCCTCTCGCTCTCCCCTCCTGCTCTCGCCTCCCGCTCTCGTCTCGCGCTCTCGCCTCGCGCTCTGGCCCCGCGCTCTCGCTTCGCGCTCTCGCCTCTCACTCTCGCATCGGGCCCCGCGCTCTCGCCTCTCACTCTCGTCTTGCGCTCTGGCCCCGCGCTCTCCCCTCTCGCTCTCGCGCTCTCACCCCGCGCTCTCGCCCCTCACTCTCGTCTCGCCTCGCGCTCTCGCCTCTCACTCTCGTCTCGTGCTCTCGCCTCTCGCTCTCACCCCGCGCTCTCGTCTCGCGCTCTGGCCCCTCGCTCTGGCCTCGCGCTCTCGCCTCCCGCCTCCGTCTCCCGCCCCCGCCCTCCCGCTCCCCCCTCGCCCCTCGCGCTCTCCCCTCGCGCTCTCCCCTCGCGCTGCCCCCTCGCGCCATCGCCTCATGCTCGCCCCTCTCGCCCTCACCTCGTGCTCTCGCCCCTCGCGCTGCCCCCTCGCGCTCTCCCCTCGCGCCATCGCCTCATGCTCTCCCCTCTCGCCCTCACCTCGTGCTCTCGCCTCCTGCTCTCGCCCCTCGTGCTGCCCCCTCGCGCTCTCGTCTCTCGCTATCCCCTCGCGCTGCCCCCTCGCGCTCTCCCCGCTCGCTCTCCCCTCCCGCTCTCGCCCTGCGCTCTCGCTCTCCCTTCCCGCTCTCCCCTCCCGCTCTCGGCCCGCGCTCTCGCCCTCCCCTCGCGCCCTCGTCTCCCGCTCTCCCCTCGCGCTCTCCCCTCCCGCTCTCCCCCCCTGCCTCGCGCTCTCGCCCCTCGCTCTCCCCTCTCGCTCTCCCCTCCCACTCTCCCTCTCCCCTCCCGCTCTCGCCACTCGCTCTCCCCTCCAACTCTCGCCTCCCGCTCTCCCCTCCCGCTCTCGCCTCGCGCTCTTGCCCCGCGCCCTTGCCTCGTGCTCTCCCCGCTCCCGCTCTCGCCCCTCCCGCTCTCACCTCCCGCCCTCGTCTCCCGCTCTCCCCTCTCGCTCTCGCCCCTCCCGCTCGCCTCTCACCTCCCGCCTCCCGCTCTCCTCACGCTCTCATCTCTCGCTCTCACCTCGCGCTCTCACCCCTCCCGCTCTCGCCTCTTGCTCGCCCCTCTCGCTCTCGCCTCCTGCTCTCCCCTCTCGCCTCGCGCTCTCGCCCCGCGCTCTCGCCTCATGCTCTCCCCTCCCGCCTCTCACCTCTCGCTCTCGCCTCACGCTCTTCCCTCCCGCTCTCGCCTCGCGCTCTCGCCTCTGACTCAGAAGGACCTGAGTTCAGAATCCCAGTCCAACACATGAGCACATAATCTAGGCTGACACTGTTAGCACGTAAACAGGAAAGCACTTCACTCTCGCAGACGGGCATCTCTCGCATGACATCTTTAATTTTGGTCCCAGCTGTCTGTTCCGGTGCAGGTAAAAGATCCCATGGCAGTATTCAAAGAAGAGCAGGGGTGGGGGGGGGGGGCGGGGGCGGGGGCAGGGTGTTGGGGGGAGGGGGTTCCTGGTGTCCTGGCCAACACTCAACCAGGAGCACGAAAAAAAAATTGATTGAACTTGGTCATGCATCTCATTTGCTGTCTCTGTGATCTTGCTGTTCACATATTGACTGCCATATTAAACTAGTTCACAGGAGTGACTATATTCAGATGTTGGTCGTTGGATGTGAAGCATTTTGTGGCACCTTTCGGATGCAACAAGGGTCAATCAAGTTTGTTCTTTTTCTTCCGAATATCTATTCTTGCTTCAGATTTCCAGCATCTGCTGTATTTTGCCTTTTAATCGTCCACTGTCATGTTCTCCCATAGAAGTACAGCATCAAAGCCCTCACACATTGATGCAACATCATAGCAATTAGTGTCAGTAGTGTAATATTACAGACCGCAACAACTTGCATTTTAGAGCATCTTTAACGTAGTAAAACGTCCCAAGGCGCTTCACCGGAGAGATTGTCAAACAAACTCCAGCCACTGAAGGAGATATTAGGACAGGAAAGAAGGAAAGAAAGACTTACATTTATATAGCGCCTTTCATGACCACCGGACATCTCAAAGCCCTTTACAGCCAATGAAGTACTTTTGGTGTGTACTCTCTGTTATAATATGGGAAATGCGGCATCCAATTTGCGCACAGCAAGCTCCCACAAACAGCAATGTGATAATGGCAGAAACTGATTTTGTTATGTTGGTTGAGGGATAAATATTGGCCCAGGACACCAGGGAGAACTCCCCTGCTCTTCTTCGAAATAGTGGCCGTGGGATCTTTTACGTCCACCTGAGAGAGCAGACGGGGCCTCGGTTTAACATCTCATCCGAGAGACGGCACCTCCAACAGTGCAGCACTCCCTCGGCACTGCGCTGGGAGTGTCAGCCTAGATTTATGTGCTCAAGTCCCTGGAGTGGGATTGTGAACCCACAACCTTCTGACTCAGAGGCACGTGTGCTACCCACTGAGCCACAGCTGACAGGAGAATAAAAGCTTGGTCAAAGAGGTAGGTTTCAAGGAGCATCTTAAAGATGGAGAGAGAGGTAGGGAGGCGGAGAGGTTTAGGCAGGGAATTCCAGAGCTTAGGACCTCGGCAGCTGAAGGCACGGCCCCCAACGGTGGAGCGATTGAAATCGGAGATCCACAAGAGGCCAGAATTGGAGGAGTGCAGAGATTCCAGAGGGTTTTAGGGCTGGAGGAGGTTACAGAGATAAGGAGGGGTGAAGACACAGAGGGGGAAAAATTCGTTGGTTTGCGCATCCCGTTAGTGCCTTAAGAGGGCGCTAATGGGGCGCAAAGCAACTAGCGCCCGTGCGCGGCGATGTTTGCGCCACTCACGGAATTAACTAGACATTTTGCGGCGGCGCTAAACACTACCACCACAATCTCCTGCGCAGGCAGATCGTGACGTCAGTCGAGCGTGCAATGCCCCGGTAGCGCCCCGGACCGGATATTGAGTGGCGCCCCCTGTCTTACCGCCTGCCGCTAGCAACGACAGGTTTAGGGGAGCGTTTTGCAGTCGGGAAGGGACTGGGGGAGCACTATTTAAAGGCAACCGCCTCCTGCCTTTTTTTGTCGGTGACATTTTTGCACCATGCATTCTGAGTGAGAGAGAGAGACTGCAGGAGATATTCAAAGCTGTGTTGAGGAGTTTTGGGTACTGAGCAGCACTTTGCAGGTTCTTTCTGATTTGATCTCCCTTGCATCGATTTAGAAGAGACTGTGGGGGTTGCACTCTGAGCTCTTTCCCTGAGTCCTCTCCATTGTTCTTTCCAACAGATTTGATGTACAGGTCTCTCCAGGCCGAGATTCAAGGCTGCAATGAGTAGGGTGTGGATGGAGAGCAAGATCAACCCTCCCCTTTAAGAACGGGCCGGCGCCAGTGTGTCTGTGTTCCATTGCTGACTGACATCACATGAGCTTCGCCAGCGCTCTGAGTTAGCGCCTCGCTCCTCGGCCTTTGCGCCTTAAGACAGGTGTGTAGCGCCTGACTTAGCGCTCCAATCACCTCCAGGGGCGATAAAAGTCAAGTTTGCAGTCGGAGGCGATAATTAGCGCCAGGCAGAATGGGGCGATGCTGAATTTCTCCCCCAGAGGGATTTGAACACAAGGATGAGAACTTTGAATTGGAGGTGTTGCCGGACTGGGAGCCAATGTAGGACAGTGAGCACAGGTGGAGATGGGTGAAGAGGAGTTAGGAAGCAGGCATCGGAGTTCTGGATGAGCTCAAGTTTACGGACGGCGCGAGGTGGGAGGCCGGCCAGGAATAGTGAGGTGGAGAAGAAACAAAGGCCTCGATGATGGCTTCAGCAGCAGATGAGCAGAGGCAAGGGCGGAGACGGGAGATGTTACGGAGGTGGAAGCGGCCGGTCTTGGTGATGTAGAGTGTACATGGTTGGAAGATCAGCTCAGGGTCAAATAGAAAGTCAAGGTTGAGAAGAGTCAGCTTCAGCCTGAGACAGTGGCTAAGGACTGTGATGGAGTCAGTGGCTCGGCCAGGACATAATGGACCGGATATTCGGATGCCTACGGGTGAGTACGGGCTGTGTACCCACCCATAGGGACATCGGAAAGGCCGGTTTCAGGCATGCACAGTGCATGCGCTGAAAACCGGCATTTCCGATCTGTCAAGAATGGTCTTGACAGATCCTCCGCCTGCCCTGGAGAAGGGCCTCTGCGGGCAGATAGTTCCGCTTTCTGGAGACCCTCTGCCCGCAGAAAACCCTTACAATTCTTACGCCTGGTACTAGCAGGCATAAGGCGTGTTTTTACCAGGATAAGAGATGAAAAAAGTAAAAGAAATGTTTCACTGATTTATCATTTAAAAATACTTTAAAAAAAGGTAAGTTTATTTTTAGCCCCGTAAAAAACTTTAATTACTTTTTCAAAAAATTACATTTTTGTTTAATTTATTGTAATTTTAAGTCATTTAAAAATGTGATGCTTTTTAAAAATGTATTGAAAGTTTTACTATGTTTTTTCATTGATCTCCATTCATATATTTGACAGGTCTTCCTGTCAAGTGTATGAAGGGAGATTCCCTTCTGTGATCGGCTCCCCATGGCCCACGTGATCCCAGGTTTCGCTGCGAACTACCTGCGCCCCTGGGATACGTGGGCCCTGCACACTTCAAGTCTGGAGAGGCCCAGGAGCGGAAGTGTGTGTGTCCCGGGAGCCCTCAGGTAAGGGCGCAGATTTGTTCAGATCGCAGGCCTCCGCCCACGGGAGGCCTGCGATCGGAAAATACGGGCCATTGTTATATATTACCAGCACATTGTTAAAAGACTGCCTCACCAACACCAGCACAGTGTAATATTACAGTCTCCCCAACACCAGCACAGTATAACATTACAGTCAGGCCAATACCAGCACAGTGTAATATTACAGTCTCACCAACACCAGCACAGTGTAATATTACAGTCCCCCCAACACCAGAGTGTAATATTACAGTCCCCCCCAACACCAGCACAGTGTAATATTACTGTCTCCCAACACCAGCACAGTGTAATATTACAGTCTCCCAACACCAGCACAGTGTAATATTACTGTCTCCCAACACCAGCACAGTGTAATATTACAGTCTCCCAACACCAGCACAATGTAATATTGCAGTATCCCAACACCAGCACAGTGTTATATTACTGTCTCCCAACACCAGCACAGTGTAATATTACTGTCTCCCAACACCAGCACTGTGTAATATTACTGTCTCCCAACACCAGCACAGTGTAATATTACAGTCTCCCAACACCAGCACAGTGTAATATTACTGTCTCCCAACACCAGCACAGTGTAATATTACAGTCTCCCAACACCAGCACAGTGTAATATTACTGTCTCCCAACACCAGCACAGTGTAATATTGCAGTATCCCAACACCAGCACAGTGTTATATTACTGTCTCCCAACACCAGCACAGTGTAATATTACTGTCTCCCAACACCAGCACTGTGTAATATTACTGTCTCCCAACACCAGCACTGTGTAATATTGCAGTATCCCAACACCAGCACAATGTAATATTGCAGTATCCCAACAGCAGCACAGTGTAATATTGCAGTATCCCAACACCAGCACAATGTAATATTGCAGTATCCCAACACCAGCACAGTGTAATATTGCAGTATCCCAACAGCAGCACAGTGTAATATTGCAGTATCCCAACACCAGCATAGTGTAATATTGCAGTATCCCAACAGCAGCACAGTGTAATATTGCAGTATCCCAACACCAGCACAGTGTAATATTCCAGTCCCCACAACAGCAGCACAGTGTAATATTGCAGTATCCCAACACCAGCACAGTGTAATATCACAGTCTTCCAACACAAGCACAGTGTAATATTGCAGTCTCCCAACTCCAGCTGAGTGAAATATTGCAGTCTCCCAACTCCAGCACAGTGTAATATTACAGTCCGCACAACACCAGCGCAGTGTAACGTTACTGTCTCCAAAACACAATCACAATTTAATATTACAGGCTCCCCAATACCAGCACTGTGTAATATTAGTCTCCCCAAAACCAGCACAGTGTAATATTACAGTCCCCCAGCACCCACACAGTGTAATATTACAGTCTCCAAAACACCAGCACAGTGTAATATTAAAGACTCACAACACCAGCACAATGTAATGTTACAATTTTCCCAACACCAGCAGAGAGTATTATTACACTCTCCCAACACCAGTATGATGTAATATTATAGTCTCCCAGCACAGTGTAATATTACAGTCTCCCAAATCCAGCACAGTGTAATATTACAGTCCCCACAGCACCAGCGCAGTGTAATATTACAGTCTCCAAAACACCAACACTGTGTAATATTAGTCTCCCCAACAGCAGCACACTGTAATATTGCAGTCCCCAGAACAACAGCACAGTGTAATATTACAGTCACGCAACACCAGCACAGTGTAATATTAAATTCTCCCCAACACCAGCACAGTGTAATAATATAGAAACATAGAAACATAGAAACTAGGAGCAGGAGTTGGCCATTCGGCCCGTCGAGCCTGCTCCACCATTCAATACGATCATAGCTGATCATCCAAATCCAGTACCCTGTCTCTGCTTTCTCACACAGAATCCCCACATCGAGCCTGCACCTATCCCACCCTATCCCCGTAACCCCACGTATTTAATACTCCCTAACATATCCCATCCTATCCCCATAACCCCACATATTTAATCCCCCCCTAACACTAAGGGTCAATTTATCATAGCCAAATCAACCTAACCCGCACATTTTTGGACTGTGGGAGGAAACCGGAGCACCCGGAGGAAACCCACGCAGACACGGGGAGAATGTGCAAACTCCACACAGACAGTTACCCGAGGTCAGATTCGAACCCGGGTCCCTGGCGCTGTGAAGCACCAGTGCTAACCACTATGCCACCGTGTTGCCAATAATAGTCTCTCAAAACCAGCACACTCTAATATTACAGTCTCCCCAAAACCAGGAGAGTGTAATGTTATAGTCGCCCCAACACCAGCACAGTGTAATATTACAGTCTCCCCAACACAAACACAGTGTAATATTATAGCCTCTGAACACCAGCACAGTTTAATATTACACTGTTGGTGTTGTTGAGATTGTAATATTAAATTCCCCCAACAACAGAACAGTTTAATAATATAGTCTTCCAACACCAGCACAGTGTAATATTAGTCTCCCACCACCAGCACAGTGTAATATTAGTCTCCCCAACATCAGCAGTGTAATATTACAGTCTCCCACCATCAGCACAGTGTAATATTACAGTCCACCAACGTCAGCACAGTGTAATATTACAATCTCTCCAACATCAGCACAGTGTAATATTACAGTCTCCCAACATCAGCACAGTGTAATATTACATTCTCCCAACACCAGCACAGTGTAATATTACTGTCCCCACAACACCAGCACAGTGTAATATTACGCTTCCCAACACCAACACAGTGAAATATTAAAATCCCAACATCAGCACAGTGTAATATTGCAGTCTCCCCAACACCAGCATAGTGTAATATTACTCTTCCCAACACCAACACAGTGAAATATTACAATCCCCCATCAGCACAGTGTAATATTACAGTCTCCCAACACCAGCACAGTGTAATATTACAGTCTCCCTCATACCAGCATAGTGTAATATTACATTCTCCCCAACACAAGTACTGTCCCACAACACCAGCACAGTGTAATATTACAATCTCCCCAACACCAGCACACTATAATATTACAGCCTGCCCAAAACCAGGAGAGTGTAATGTTATAGTCTCCCAACATCAGCACAATGTAATATTACAGTGACCTAACCCTTAGCACAGTGTAATATTGCAGTCTCCCCATCATCAGCACACTGTAATATTACAGTGACCTAACCCTTAGCACAGTGTAATATTGCAGTCTCCCCACCATCAGCACACTGTAATATTGCAGTCTCCCCAACACCAGCAGTGTAATATTGCAGTCGCACCAACATCAGCACAGTTTAATATTATAGTCTCCCCAAAACCAGCATACTGTAATATTACAGTCTCCACAACACAAGCACAGTGTAATATTACAGTCTCCTCAAAACCAGGAAAGTATAATATTACATTCTCGCAACACCAGCACAGTGTAATATTACTGTCTCCCAACACCAGTATAGTGTAATATTACTCTTCCCAACACCAACACAGGTGAAATATTACAATCCCCCCAACATCAGCACAGTGTAATAGTACATCTCTGCAACACCAGCACGGTGCATTATTACATTCTCCCCAACACCACGACAATGTAATAATACAGTCTCCCAACACCAACACAGTGAAATATTACTATCCCCCCAACACAGCACAGTATAATGTTACACTCTCCCCAACACAAGCACAGTGTAATATTAAAGTCTCCTCAACACAAGCACAGGGTAATATTACAGTCTCCCAACACCAGCACAGTGTAATATTACAATCTCCCCAACACAAGCACACTCTAATATTACATTCTCCCCAAAACCAGGAGAGTGTAATGTTATAGTCTCCCAACATCAGCAGAGTGTAATATTACAGTCCCCACAACAACAGCACAGTGTAATATTAGAATCTCCCCAAAACCAGGACAGTGCAATATTACATTCTCCCAGAACCAGCACAGTGTAATATTACAGTCTCCCAACATCAGCACAGTGTAATATTACAGTCTCCCCAAAACCAGGACAGTGTAATATTACAATCTCCCAACTTCAGCACAGTGTAATATTACAGTGACCCCACCATCAGCACAGTGTAATATTACAGTCTCCACAACACAAGCAGTGTAATATTGCAGTCTCTCCAACACAAGCACAGTGTAATATTGCAGTCTCCCCAACACAAGCACAGTGTAATATTATAGTCTCCCCAACACCAGCATACTGTAATATTGCAGTCTCCCCAACACAAGCACAGTGTAATATTACAGTCTCCCCAACACAAGCAGTGTAATATTGCAGTCTCGCCAACACAAGCAGTGTAATATTGCAGTCTCCCCTACACAAGCAGTGTAATATTATAGTCTCCCCAACACCAGCATACTGTAATATTGCAGTCTCCCCAACACAAGCACAGTGTAATATTACAGTCTCCCCAACACAAGCAGTGTAATATTGCAGTCTCGCCAACACAAGCAGTGTAATATTGCAGTCTCCCCTACACAAGCAGTGTAATATTATAGTCTCCCCAACACCAGCATACTGTAATATTGCAGTCTCCCCAACACAAGCACAGTGTAATATTACAGTCTCCCCAACACAAGCAGTGTAATATTGCAGTCTCGCCAACACAAGCAGTGTAATATTGCAGTCTCCCCTACACAAGCAGTGTAATATTATAGTCTCCCCAACACCAGCATACTGTAATATTGCAGTCTCCCCAACACAAGCACAGTGTAATATTACAGTCTCCCCAAAACCAAGACAGTGTAATATTACATTATCCAAACATCAGCACAGTTTAATATTGCAGTCCCACCAACATAAGCACAGTGCAATATTACAGCCTCCTCAACACC
Source organism: Squalus acanthias (assembly GCA_030390025.1). Taxonomy (NCBI): domain Eukaryota; kingdom Metazoa; phylum Chordata; class Chondrichthyes; order Squaliformes; family Squalidae; genus Squalus; species Squalus acanthias. The sequence continues at coordinate 25,046,170 of CM059449.1, read as the reverse complement.
AGCATACTGTAATATTACAGTCTCCCAACACCAGCACAGTATAATATTACACTCTCGCTAACACCAGCACAGTGTAATATTACAGTCCCGCCAACACCAGCACATTGTAATATTACTGCCTCACAAAACCAGCACAGGTTAATATTACATTCTCCCAACAGCAGCACAGTGTAATTTTACAGAATCCCAATACCAACACAGTGTTACTTTAGTCTCCTCAACGCCAGCACAGTGTTATTTACAATCAACCCAACATCAGCACAGTGTAATATTGACGTTTCCCAACACCAGCACAGTGTAATATTACATTCTCCCCAACACAAGCACAGTGTAATATTACAGTCTCCCAACACCAGCACAGTGTAATATTACAGTCTCCCCAATACCAGCATAGTGTAATATTACAGTCTCCCAACACAAGCACAGTGTAATATTACAGTCTCCCAACACCAGCACAGTGTAATATTACAGTCTCCCCAATACCAGCATAGTGTAATATTACATTCTCCCCAACACAAGTACTGTCTCACAACACCAGCACAGTGTAATATTACAATCTTCCCAACACCAGCACACTGTAATATTACAGTCTCCCCAAAACCAGGAGAGTGTAATGTTATAGTCTCCCAACATCAGCACAGTGTAATATTACAGTCCCCACAACACCCGCACAGTGTAATATTACAGTCTCCCAACATCAGCACAGTGTAATATTACAGTGACCTCACCATTAGCACAGTTTAATATTATAGTCTCCCCAAAACCAGCATACTGTAATATTACAGTCTCCACAACACAAGCACAGTGTAATATTACAGTCTCCCCAAAACCAGGAAAGTGTAATATTACATTCTCCCAAAACCAGCACAGTGTAATATTACTGTCTCCCAACACCAGCACAGTGTAATATTGCAGTCCCACCAACATCAGCACAGTGTAATATTACAGTCGCCCCACCATCAGCACAGTGCAATATTATAGTCTCCGCACCATCAGCACAGTGTAATATTACAGTCTCCCCAACACAAGCATATTGTAATATTACAGTCTCCCCAACACAAGCACAGTGTAATATTACAGTCTCCCCACCATCAGCACAGTGCAATATTATTGTCTCCCCACCATCAGCACAGTTTAATTTTACATTCTCCCAACACCAGCACAGTGTAATATTACAGTCCCCACAACACCAGCTCAGTGTAAAATTACAGAATCCCAATACCAACACAGTGTTACTTTAGTCTCCCCAACACCAGCACAGTGTTATTTTACAGAATCCCAATATCAGCACAGTGTTATTTACAATCAACCCAACATCAGCACGGTGTAATATTGAAGTTTCCCAACACCAGCACAGTCTAATATTACATTCTCCCCAACACAAGCACAGTCTAAATATTACATTCTCCCAACACCAGCACCATGTAATATTACATTCTCCCCAACACAAGCACAGTGTAATATTACAGTCACCACAACAGCAGCACAGTGTAATATTACAGTCCCCCCAACATCAGCACCATGTAATATTACATTCTCCCCAACACAAGCACGGTGTAATATTACAGTCACCACAACACCAGCACAGTGTAATATTACAGTCCCCACAACACCAGCACAGTGTAATATTACATTCTCCCCAACACCACGACAGTGTAATAATACCGTTTCCCAACACCAGCACAGTGTAATATTACAGTCCCCACAACACCAGCACAGTGTAATATTACATTCTCCCCAACACCACGACAGTGTAATAATACCGTTTCCCAACATCAGCGCAGTGTAATATTACAGTCCCCACAACACCAGCATATTGTAATATTACCGTCCCCTCAACATCAGCACAGTGTAATATTACAGTCCCCACAACACAAGCACAGTTTAATATTACATTCTCCCCAACACCACGACAGTGTAATAATACAGGCTCCCAACATCAGCTCAGTGTAATATTACAGTCTCCCCAATACCAGCATAGTGTAATGTTACATTCTCCCCAACACAAGTACTGTCTCACAACATCAACACAGTGAAATATTACAATCCCCCCAACATCAGCACAGTGATAGATTTTAGACTCTCAACACCAGCACAGTGTAATATTACAGTCTCCCCAATACCAGCATAGTGTAATGTTACATTCTCCCCAACACAAGTACTGTCTCACAACATCAGCACAGTGTAATATTACAATCTCCCCAACACCAGCACACTGTAATATTACAGTCTCCACAAAACCAGGACAGTGTAATGTTATAGTCTCCCAACATCAGCACAGTGTAATATTACAGTCTCCCCACCATCAGCACAGTGTAATATTACAGTCTCCCCACCATCAGCACAGTGTAATATTACAGTCTCCCCACCATCAGCACTGTGTAATATTACAGTCTCCCCACCATCAGCACAGTGTAATATTACAGTCTCCCCACCATCAGCACAGTGTAATATTACATTATCCCAACACCAGGACAGAGTAATATTGCAGTCCCACCAACACCAGCACAGTGTAATATTACAGTCTCCCCACCATCAGCACAGTGTAATATTACAGTCTCCCAACATCAGCACAGTGTAATATTGCAGTCCCACCAACATCAGCACAGTGTAATATTACAGTCGCCCCACCATCAGCACAGTGCAATATTATAGTCTCCGCACCATCAGCACAGTGTAATATTACAGTCTCCCCAACACAAGCATATTGTAATATTACAGTCTCCCCAACACAAGCACAGTGTAATATTACAGTCTCCCCACCATCAGCACAGTGTAATATTACAGTCTCCCCACCATCAGCACAGTGCAATATTATTGTCTCCCCACCATCAGCACAGTTTAATTTTACATTCTCCCAACACCAGCACAGTGTAATATTACAGTCCCCACAACACCAGCTCAGTGTAAAATTACAGAATCCCAATACCAACACAGTGTTACTTTAGTCTCCCCAACACCAGCACAGTGTTATTTTACAGAATCCCAATATCAGCACAGTGTTATTTACAATCAACCCAACATCAGCACGGTGTAATATTGAAGTTTCCCAACACCAGCACAGTCTAATATTACATTCTCCCCAACACAAGCACAGTCTAAATATTACATTCTCCCAACACCAGCACAGTGTAATATTACATTCTCCCCAACACAAGCACAGTGTAATATTACAGTCCCCACAACACCAGCACAGTGTAATATTACAGTCCCCACAACACCAGCACAGTGTAATATTACATTCTCCCCAACACCACGACAGTGTAATAATACCGTTTCCCAACACCAGCACAGTGTAATATTACAGTCCCCACAACACCAGCACAGTGTAATATTACATTCTCCCCAACACCACGACAGTGTAATAATACCGTTTCCCAACATCAGCGCAGTGTAATATTACAGTCCCCACAACACCAGCATATTGTAATATTACCGTCCCCTCAACATCAGCACAGTGTAATATTACAGTCCCCACAACACAAGCACAGTTTAATATTACATTCTCCCCAACACCACGACAGTGTAATAATACAGGCTCCCAACATCAGCTCAGTGTAATATTACAGTCTCCCCAATACCAGCATAGTGTAATGTTACATTCTCCCCAACACAAGTACTGTCTCACAACATCAACACAGTGAAATATTACAATCCCCCCAACATCAGCACAGTGATAGATTTTAGACTCTCAACACCAGCACAGTGTAATATTACAGTCTCCCCAATACCAGCATAGTGTAATGTTACATTCTCCCCAACACAAGTACTGTCTCACAACACCAGCACAGTGTGATATTACAATCTCCCCAACACCAGCACACTGTAATATTACAGTCTCCACAAAACCAGGACAGTGTAATGTTATAGTCTCCCAACATCAGCACAGTGTAATATTACAGTCTCCCCACCATCAGCACAGTGTAATATTACAGTCTCCCCACCATCAGCACAGTGTAATATTACAGTCTCCCCACCATCAGCACAGTGTAATATTACAGTCTCCCCACCATCAGCACAGTGTAATATTACAGTCTCCCCACCATCAGCACAGTGTAATATTACATTATCCCAACACCAGGACAGAGTAATATTGCAGTCCCACCAACACCAGCACAGTGTAATATTACAGTCTCCCCACCATCAGCACAGTGTAATATTACATTATCCCAACACCAGCACAGTGTAATATTACAGTCTCCCAACATCACAGTGTAATATTACAGTCTCCCCACCATCAGCACAGTGTAATATTACAGTCTCCCCACCATCTGCACAGTGTAATATTACATTATCCCAACACCAGCAGAGTAATATTGCAGTCTCACCAACACCAGCACAGTGTAATATTACAGTCTCCCCACCATCAGCACAGTGTAATATTACATTATCCCAACACCAGCTCAGTGTAATATTACAGTCTCCCCAACACCAGCACAGTGTAATATGATCTTCCAACACCAGCACAGTGTAATAATACACAACACCAGCATAGTGTAATATTACATTCTCCCCACCATCAGTGTAATATTAGTCTCCCAACACCAGCACAGTGTAATATTACAGTCTCCCAACACCAGCACAGTGTAATATTACAGTCTCCCCAACACCACAGTGTAATATTAGTCTCCCAACATCAGAACAGAGTAATATTACAGTCTCCCAACATCAACACAGTTTAATATTGCAGTCCCACCAATATCAGCACAGTGTAATATTTCAATCTCTCCAACACCAGCACAGAGTAATATTACAGTCCCCACAACACCAGCAGAGTGTAATATTACATTCTCACCAACTCCAGCACAGTGTAATATTTAAGTCTCCAAACATCAGCACAGTGTAAATTACAGTCACGCAACACCAGCATAGTATATTAGAGTTCCCACAACACCAGCACAGTGTAATAATATTCATCCAACACCAGCATACTGTAATATTACTGTCTCCCCAACATCAGCACAGTGAAATATTAACGTCTCCCGACACCAACAGAGTGTAATATTGTAGTCTCCCCAACACCAGCAGTTTAATAGTATAGTCTCCCCAATACCAGCACAGTGTAATATTACAGTCTCCCAACACCAGCACGGTGTAATCATATAGTCTTCCTACACGAGCACAGTGTAACATTACACTCGCCCCAACATCAGCACAGTGTAATATTACAGTCTCCACAACACCAAAACAGTGTAATATTACAGTCTCCAACACCAGAGCAGTGTAAAAATGTAATCTTCCTACACGAGCACAGTGTAATATTACATTCTCCCCACCATCAGCACAGTGTAATATTGCAGTCTCCGAACACCAGCACAGAGTAATATTACAGTCTCCCAACACCAGCACAGAGTAATATTACAGTCTCCCAACACCAGCACAGAGTAATATTACAGTCTCCCAACACCAACACAGTGTAATATTACAGTTCCCACATCACCAGCACAGTGTAATATTACAGTCTCCCAACACCAGCACAGTGTAATATTACAGTCTCCCAACACCAACACAGTGTAATCATATAGTCTTCCTACACGAGCACAGTGTAACATTACACTCTCCCCAACATCAGCACAGTGTAATATTACAGTCTCCACAACACCAAAACAGTCTAATATTACAGACTCCAACACCAGAGCAGTGTAAAAATGTAATCTTCCTACACGAGCACAGTGTAATATTACAGTTCCCACATCACCAGCACAGTGTAATATTAGTCTCCCCAAAACCAGCAGAGTGTAATATTACAGTCTCCCCAACACCAGCATACTGTAATATTACCCTCTCCTAACACCAGGACAGTGTAACATTACAGTCTCCCAACACCAGCACTGTAATATTACAGTCTCCCCAAAACCAGCACAGTGTAATATTACACTCTCCCCAATACCAGCACAGGTTAATATTGCAGTCTCTCAACACCAGCACAGTGTAATATTACAATCTTCCCAACACCAGCACAGTGTAATATTGCAGTCTCTCAACACCAGCACAGTGTAATAGTACAGTCTCTCAACACCAGCAAAGTGTAATATTACAATCTGCCCAACACCAGCTCAGGATAATATTACAGACTCCCCAATACCAGCACAGTGTAATATTACGGTCCCCACAACACAAACACAGTGTAATATTACAGACCCGCAACACCAGAACAGTGTAATAATATAGTCTTCCAACACCAGCACAGTGTAACATTACATGCTCCCCAACACCAGCACAGTGTAATATTAGAGTCCCTCCAACCCCAGCACAGTGTAATAATACAGTCTCCCCAAGACCAGCACAGTGTAATATTACAGTCTTCCAACAGCAGCACAGTGTAATATTAAAGTCTACCAACACCAGCAGAGTGTAATATTAAAATCTCCCAACACCAGCACAGTGTAATATTGCAGAACAGAACAGATCTAGTAGCTCAAAACTGGGCATCCATGAGGCGCTGTGGGCCATCAGCAGCAGCAGAATTGTATTCCACCACAATCTCTTATCTCATAGCCCGGCATATCCCTCACTCTACCATTACCATCAAGCCAGGGGACCAACCCTGGTTCAATAAGGTGTGGAGAAGAGCATGCTGGGTGCAGCACCAGGCGTACCTAAAAATGAGATGCCAACCTGGGGAAGCTGCAACACAGGACTACATGCAGGCTAAAAAGTGGAAGCAGCATGCTATAGACAGGGCTAAGTGATCCCACAATCAACAGATCAGATCAAAGCTCTGCAGTCCTGCCACATCCAGTCGTGAATGGTGGTGGACCATTAAACAACTAAGGGGAGGAGGAGGTTTCATGAATATCCCCATTCTCAATGATGGTGGAGCCCAGCACGTGAGTGCAAAAGACAAGGCTGAAACGTTTGCAACCATCTTCAGCCAGAAGTGCCGAGTGGATGATCCATATCGGCCTGCTCCTGAGGTCCCCACCATCACAGAAGCCAATCTTCAGCCAATTCGATTCACTCCACGTGATATCAAGAAATGGCTGAGCGTACTGGATACAGCAAAGGCTGTGGGCCCCGACAACATCCCGGCTATCGTGCTGAAGATGTGCTCCAGAACTAGCTGCGCTTCAAGCCAAGCTGTTCCAGTACAGATATAACACTGGCATCTATCCGACAATGTGGAAAACTGCCCAGGTATGTCCTGTCCACAAAAAGCAGGACAAATCCAACCCGACCAATTACCACCCCATCAGTCTACTCTCAATCATCAGCAGAGTGATGGAAGGTGTCATCGAAAGTGCTATCAAGCGGCACTTACTCACCAATAACCTGCTCACGGATGCCCAGTTTGGGTTCCGCCAAGACCACTCAGCTCCCGACCTCATTACAGCCTTGGTCCAAACATGGACAAAGGAGCTGAATTCTGGAGGTGAGTGCCCTTGACATCAAGGTAGCATTTGACTGAGTGTGGCATCAAGGATCCCTAGTAAAACTGAAGTCAATGGGAATTGGGGAGGAAATGCTCCACTGGCTGGAGTCATACACAGCACAAAGGAAGATGGTTGTGGTGGTTGAAGGTCAATCATCACAGCCACAGGACATCACTGCAGGAATTCCTCAGGGCAGTGTCCTAGGCCCAACGATCTTCAGCTGCTTCATCAATGACCTTCCCTCCAACATAAGGTCAGAAATGGGAATGTTCGCTGATGACTGCACAGTGTTCAGCGCCATTCACAACTCCTCAGATAATGAAGCACTCCATGCCCACATGCAACAAGACCTGGACAATGTTAGGCTTGGGCTGATAAGTGGCAGGTAACATTCGCGCCACACAAGTGCCAGGCAATGACTATCTCCAACAAGCAAGAGTCTAACCACCTCCCCTTGACATTCAACGGTATTACCATCGCCGAATCCCCCACCATCAACATCCTGGGGGTCACCATTGACCAGAAACTTAACTGGACCAGCCACATAAATACTGTGGCAACAAGAGCAGGTCAGAGGCTCGGTATTCTGCAGCGAGTGTCTCACCTCCTGACGCCCCAAAGCCTTTCCACCATCTACAAGGCACAAGTCAGGAGTGTGATGGAATACTCTCCACTTGCCTGGATGAGTGCAGCTCCAACAACACTCAAGAAGTTCGACACCATCCAGGACAAAGCAGCCCGTTTGATTGGCACCCCATCCACCACCTTAAACATTCACTGCCTCCACCACTGGCGTACCGTGGCTGCAGTGTGTACCATCTACAAGATGCACTGCAGCAACTCGCCAAGGCTTCTTCAGCAGCACCTCCCAAACCCGCGACCTCTTCCACCAAGACGGACAAGGGCAGAAGGCACATGGGAACACCACCACCTCCAAGATCCCCTCCAAGTCACACACCATCCTGACTTAGAAGTATATCGCCGATCCTTCATCGTCGCTGGGTCAAAATCCTGGAACTCCCTCCCTAAAAGCACTGAGGGAGTACCTTCACCACACGGACAGCAGCGGTTCAAGAAGGCAGCTCACCACCACCTTCTCAAGGGCAATTAGGGATGGGCAATAAATGCTGGCCTTGCCAGCGACGCCCACATCCCATAAAACAAATTTTTAAAAAGTCTCCCCAACATCAGCTCAGTGTAATATTACAGTCTCCCAACACCAGCATAGTGTAATATTACTGTCTCGCAACACCAGCACAGTGTAATATTACAGTCTCCCAACACCAGCACAGTGTAAAATTACAGTCTCCCAACACCAGCAGTGTAATATTACTGTCTCCCAACACCAGCACAGTGTAATATTACAGTCTCCCCATACCAGCACAGTGTAATATTACAGTCTCCCAACACCAGCACAGTGTAATATTACAGTCTCCCAACACCAGCACAGTGTAATATTGCAGTCTCCCCAACACCAGCACGGTGTAATATTACAGTCTCCCAACACCAGCACAGTGTAATATTGCAGTATTCCAACACCAGCACAGTGTAATATTGCAGCTCCCACCAACACCAGCACAGTATAATATTACAGTCACACAACACCAGCACAGTGTAATATTACAGTCTCCCAACACCAGCACAGTGTAATATTGCAGTATTCCAACACCAGCACAGTGTAATATTGCAGCTCCCACAACATCAGCACAGTGTAATATTACAGTCACCCAACACCAGCACAGTATAATATTACAGTCTTCCAACACCAGCACAGTGTAATATTACATTCCCCAACACCAGCACAGTGTAATATTAACGTCTCCCAACACCAGCACAGTGTAATATTACAGGTCCGACATCACCAGCACAGTGTAATAATAGTTTCCCAACAGCAACTCTGTGTAATATTACAGTCTCCCCAAAACCAGGAAAGTGTAATGTTATAGTCTCCCAACACCAGCTCAGTGTAATATTACAGTCTCCCAACACCAACAGAGTGTAACATTCCAGTCCCCACAACACCAGCACAATGTAATCATATAGTCTTCCTACACGAGCACAGTGTAATATTACACTCTCCCCAACACCAGCATAGTGTAATATTACAGTCTCCACAACACCAAAACAGTGTAATATTACAGTCCCCAACACCAGAACAGTGTAAAAATATAATCTTCCAACACCAGCACAGTGTAATATTACAGTCTCCCAACACCAGCAAAGTGTAATATTACAATCTCCCAACACCAGCAAAGTGTAATATAACAATCTCCCAACACCAGCTCAGGATAATATTACACTCACCCCAACACCAACACGGTGTAATATTACAGACTCCCCAACATCAGCACAGTGTAATATTACAGTCTTCCACCACCAGCATAGTGTAATATTACAGTCTCCCCAACACCAGCACAGTGTAATATTACAGTCTCCCAATACCAGCACAGTGTAACATTACATGCTCCCCAACACCAGCACAGTGTAATATTAGAGTACCTCGAACACCAGCACAGTGTAATATTACAGTCTCCCCAAGACCAGCACAGTGTAATATTAAAGTCTACCAACACCAGCAGAGTGTAATATTAAAGTCTCCCAACACCAGCACAGTGTAATATTGCAGAACAGAACAGATCTAGTAGCTCAAAACTGGGCATCCATGAGGCGCTGTGGGCCATCAGCAGCAGCAGAATTGTATTCCACCACAATCTGTTATCTCATAGCCCAGCATATCCCTCACTCTACCATTACCATCAAGCCAGGGGACCAACCCTGGTTCAATAAGGTGTGGAGAAGAGCATTGCAGGAGCAGCACCAGGCGTACCTAAAAATGAGGTGCCAACCTGGGGAAGCTGCAACACAGGACTACATGCAGGCCAGAAAGTGGAAGCAACATGCTATAGACAGGGCTAAGCGATCCCACAATCAACAGATCAGATCAAAGCTCTGCAGTCCTGCCACATCCAGTTGTGAATGGTGGTGGACCATTAAACAACTAAGGGGCGGGGGAGGCTTCATGAATATCCCCATCCTCAATGATGGTGGAGCCCAGCACGTGAGTGCAAAAGACAAGGCTGAACCGTTTGCAACCATCTTCAGCCAGAAGTGCCGAGTGGATGATCCATATCGGGCTCCTCCTGAGGTCCCCACCACCACAGAAGCCAGTCTTCAGCCAATTCAATTCACTCCACGTGATATCAAGAAATGGCTGAGCGTACTGGATACAGCAAAGGCTGTGGGCCCTGACAACATCCCGGCTATCGTGCTGAAGACTTGTGCTCCAGAACTAGCTGCGCTTCTAGCCAAGCTGTTCCAGTACAGATATAACACTGGCATCTATCCGACAATGTGGAAAACTGCCCAGGTATGTCCTGTCCACGAAAAGCAGGACAAATCCAACCCGACCAATTACCACCCCATCAGTCTACTCTCAATCATCAGCAGAGTGATGGAAGGTGTCATCAAAAGTGCTATCAAGCGGCACTTACTCACCAATAACCTGCTCACTGATGCCCAGTTTCGGTTCCGCCAAGACCACTCAGCTCCCGACCTCATTACAGCCTTGGTCCAAACATGGACAAAGGAGCTGAATTCTGGAGGTGAGTGCCCTTGACATCAAGGTAGCATTTGACTGAGTGTGGCATCAAGGATCCCTAGTAAAACTGAAGTCAATGGGAATTGGGGAGGAAATGCTCCACTGGCTGGAGTCATACCTAGCACAAAGGAAGATGGTTGTGGTGGTTGAAGGTCAATCATCACAGCCACAGGACATCGCTGCAGGAATTCCTCAGGGCAGTGTCCTAGGCCCAACGATCTTCAGCTGCTTCATCAATGACCTTCCCTCCAACATAAGGTGAGAAATGGGAATGTTCGCTGATGACTGCACAGTGTTCAGCGCCATTCACAACTCCTCAGATAATGAAGCAGTCCATTCCCGCATGCAGCAAGACCTGGACAATGTTAGGCTTGGGCTGATAAGTGGCAGGTAACATTCGCACCAAAGAAGTGCCAGGCAATGACTATCTCCAACAAGAGAGAGTCTAACCACCTCCCCTTGACATTCAACGGTATTACCATCACCAAATCCCCCACCATCAACATCCTGGGGGTCACCATTGACCAGAAACTTAACTGGACCAGCCATATAAATACTGTGGCAACAAGAGCAGGTCAGAGGCTTGGTATTCTGCAGCGAGTGTCTCACCTCCTGACGCCCCAAAGCCTTTCCACCATCTACAAGGCACAAGTAAGGAGTGTGATGGAATACTGTCCACTTGCCTGGATGAGTGCAGCTCCAACAACACTCAAGAAGCTCGACACCATCCAGGACAAAGCAGCCCGCTTGATTGGCACCCCATCCACCACCTTAAACATTCACTGCCTCCACCACTGGCGTACCGTGGCTGCAGTGTGCACCATCTACAAGATGCACTGCAGCAACTCGCCAAGGCTTCTTCAGCAGCACCTCCCAAACCCGCGACCTCTTCCACCAAGACGGACAAGGGCAGAAGGCACATGGGAACACCACCACCTCCAAGTCACACACCATCCTGACTTAGAAGTATATCGTCGCTCCTTCATCGTCGCTGGGTCAAAATCCTGGAACTCCCTCCCTAAAAGCACTGTGGGAGTACCTTCACCACACGGACTGCAGCGTTTCAAGAAGGTGGCTCACCACCACCTTCTCAAGGGCAATTAGAGATGGGCAATAAATGCTGGCCTTGCCAGCGACACCCACATCCCATAAAATGAATTAAAAAAAAAGTCTCACCAACATCAACTCAGTGTAATATTAAAGTCTCCCCAACACCAGCATAGTGTAATATTACAGTCTCCCAACACCAGCACAGTGTAATATTAGTCTCCCCACACCAGCATAGTGTAATATTACAGTCTCCCAACACCAGCACAGTATAATATTGCAGTCTCCCCAACACCAGCACAGTATAATATTGCAGTCTCCCCAACAACAGCACAGTATAATATTGCAGTCTCCCCAACACCAGCACAGTGTAATATTACTGTCTCCCAACACCAGCACAGTGTAATATTACTGTCTCCCAACACCAGCACAGTGTAATATTACAGTCTCCCAACACCAGCATAGTGTGATATTACAGTCTCCCAACACCAGCACAGTGTAATATTACAGTCTCCCAACACCAGCACAGTGTAATATTACTGTCTCCCAACACCAGCACAGTGTAATATTACAGTCTCCCAACACCAGCATAGTGTGATATTACAGTCTCCCAACACCAGCACAGTGTAATATTACAGTCTCCCAACACCAGCACAGTGTTATATTACTGTCTCCCAACACCAGCACAGTGTAATATTACAGTCTCCCAACACCAGCATAGTGTAATATTACAGTCTCCCAACACCAGCACAGTGTAATATTACAGTCTCCCAACACCAGCATAGTGTAATATTACAGTCTCCCAACACCAGCACAGTGTAATATTGTAGTCTCCCAACACCAGCACAGTGTAATATTACCATCTCCCACTGCCAGCACGGTGTATTATTCACCTTCTACAGCAGTGCGGTTTTGTATGATAGATCTCCCTCTACACAATATTATAGCTCTCCAATATTCCAATATGACCATCCCCTCAGACACAAAAACAGAGTGCCCCAATTAAATTGCCACGCCTCTGCTGTGTCAGTCCATCTCAGCTGGAGTGTTTGTCGGGGTGTAGTGTCCCTGACGGAGAGGGAAATCAGCCAGTGTGCCTTTCGTCCGATAATTCTGGAACGTGTGGATGTCGGCTGAAGTCAATGCAAGGATTGGCTGCTCTTGCCAGCTTCAGTTCATTAGACTGCCCATATCCAGTGCCAAGGCCAAAACATGAAGAATAGTCACTTGGGCAAGTTAGTCATGGACTGCCGGTGCAGCTGGAATTTGTATTGTAGCAACCAGTGTAATGGGAGCCTCTGACTCAGCATTCCCGCCTCGGAGTCAAAAGGCACAGGGGTTTCGAACCTCGCTCCAGACAGCTCCGGCTCCGAATTCTGGGTTAACATCCAATGGGGATACTCGTGTCTGGTGGGGGTGGGTGCGGCCTCCCTTCATCGTACTGGGTTGTGGGAGCCCATAAACATTCCCGCCATGTAGGACTGCCCACCCTGTCGGCAAGTGTGGAGATAGTCGCCACCACGGAAGAAGCATTCACATTGCGGCCTGTCAGACTGTTATCATACCTCGGGAGCCTACTGTCAACAAGGGCAGACGTCGACGACGAAGTCCAACACCGCCTTCAGTGTGCGAGTGCAGCCTTCGGTCGCCTGAGGAAGAGAGTGTTTGAAGACCAGGACCTCAAACCCGGCACTAAGCTCATGGTCTACAGAGCAGTCGTGATACCCATCCTCCTGTATGCCTCAGAGACATGGACCATGTACAGCAGGAACCTCAAAGCACTGGAGAGGTACCACCAACGCTGCCTCCGCAACATCCTGCAAATCCATTGGCAGGATAGGCGCACCAACGTCAGTGTTCTTGCTCAGGCCAAAATCCCCAGCATCGAAGCTTTGACCACGCTTCGATCAGCTCCGATGGACGGGTTACATTGTCCGCACGCCCGATACAAGACTCCCAAAACAAGCGCTCTACTCGGAGCTCCGGCACAGCAAGAGAGCCCCAGGTGGGCAGAGGAAACGCTTCAAGGACACCATCAAAGCCTCCTTGAAAAAGTGCAACATCCCCACCGACACCTGGGAATCCCTGGCCCAAGACCGCACAAAGTGGAGGAGAAGCATCCGGGAAGGCGCCGAACACCTCGACTCTCTTCGCCGGGAGCAAGCGGAAGCCAAGCGCAAACAGCGGAAGGAGCGCACGTCAACCCAAGCACCCCACACACCCGCCCCTTCAACCAGCGTCTGCCCCACCTGTGACAGAGACTGTAGGTCCCGCATTGGGCTCATCAGTCACCTGAGAACTCGTTTTTAGTGTGGAAGCAAGTCATCCTCGGCTCCGAGGGACTGCCTAAGAAGAAGGGATCAGCCTGCGACTACTTTTCACTATTCTCCAGGGGAAAGAATGTGAAGATGCGAAAACAACAACAACGCCATGCTGTCAGACTGTTAATCAAACTGAGAATCCTTGCATTGCTTCGCACTGTGCTCCAGGGAAGAATGCCAGTTGTAGAATAGAATCTTAGAAGGAGGTCATTCGGCCTTTCACGCCTGTGCTGGCTCTTTGAAAGTGATGTCTAATTTAGTCCCACTTCCAAGGAAACATCAGTGCCTTGGAGAGGGTGCAGAGGAGATTTACTGGAATGGCACCAGGGATGAAGGACTTCGGTTATGCGGAGAGACTGGAGAAGCTGGGATTGTTCTCCTTAGAGCAGAGAAGGTTAAGGGGAGATTTAATGGAGCTTTTTCCCCCCATAACTCTGAAATGTTAGTCCTCTTCAAGTACATGGCCAATTCGCTTTTGAAAATTCCTATGGGATTTGCTTTCACCATCCTTTCAGGTCGTGCATTCCAGATCTTAGTGTGAAGAAATTTCTCCTCACTTCCCCTCTAGTACTTTTGCCAATTATTTTAAATCTATGTCCTCTGGTCACCGACCCACTTGCCAGTGGAAACAGTTTATTTCCAATCTACTCTATCAAAACCCGACATAGTTTTGAATGCCTGTGTTATTTTTGACCCCCTTCTGCGGGTTTCCCCCCCGCCTCAATATTGTCACCCCTCCTGTCCTGACAGTGGTTGCTGTTGTCGTCGTAGCTTTACTAGAGACCATTGTCAAGAACAAAATTAATTCTCACTTGGAGAAGCATGGGTTAATAAGGGACAGCCAGCCTGGATTTGTTAAAGGCAAATCGTGTCTGACTAACCTGATTGAGTCCTTTGATGAAGTAACAGAGAGGAGTTGATGAAGGTAGTGCAGTAGATGTTGTATATAGGGACTTTCAAAAGGCATTTGATAAAGTACCGTATTACAGACTTATTCAGAAAATAGAAGCACATGGTATTAAAGGAACAGTGGTAACTTGGGTATGTAATTGGTTAAGGGATAGGAGGCAGAGAGTAGAGGTGAACGGATGTTTCTCTGACTGGAGAGATGTACAAGAAACTCTCTTTTAACTGGCACCTAAATATCCGGAAATCTCTCTTAACCGGCAAAATTCAGGAGTAGGTTCAGGTAAGTTTTACTATATATTAGTGGCCGTGTAACCGGGGTTCCTGCACCTGTGGCCGTGCACCAGGGACTCCTGGATCTGTGGCCATGTAACCGGGGTTTTCCTGCATCTCTCTACACTGGATCGTAGCATTATATGGGCCAAGTCTTTGCTGAATGCTCGCTGTAAGATCGCTGTAAGATCTGTCACAAGACGGGAGATGCAGAAAACATGCTGTTGTGTGATGGCTGTGATTGAGGGCACCACACATACTGTTTGAGACCAAAGGTTAAGGTTTGTACATAGTACTTTTTAAATCAAAAAACGTGTAGTTTAAAATTTTATTCTGGCTACTCAAAAGAAAATTCTTTAATGTGACCGGGGCTCCTGCACCTGTGGCCGTGTACGGGGCTCTCGTACCTTGGTAAGTATACCTCTCTGTAATCCGGACTTTTTGATCAACCGGCACCACGCCAGTCCCGTCGGTGCCGGTTAATAAAGAGTTTCCTGTATGCAGTGAGGTCCCCCAGGGGTCGGTATAAGAACTATTGCTTTTCTTGTTATATATAAATGACCTGGACTTGGGTATAGGGGGGTAAAAATTCGGTTGCTTTGCGCCTCCCGTTAGCGCCCTAAGAGGGCACTAACGGGGCGCAAAGCAACTAGCGCCCGGGCGCGGCACTGCCCACACCTCCCGCGAAATTCAGCAGGAGGTTAGCGGCGGCGCTAACCGGTAGCGCCCCTGTGGCGCTGCGCCGCCGGCGATTACATCATCCCCGAGCGCAGTGCCCCGCTTGCACCCCATCCGTGATCTTCGGGAACGCCCCGACGTACCGCCAGACGCTGTGTCCGACGGGGTCAGGGGGGCCTGCCTGCGGCCGGGGAGGTGCTACTGATAGGCGAGGTGGGGGGCGGCCATTTTTGTTGCTGGCCGTCTGCCAGCAGCTGCCTGCGCTCCCGTCCCCAGCCTCCTGAACCGCCCCCCGCGGAGTGCCGGCTGTGCTCCAAGAGCCCGGCACTTCTCTTGAGTGCCGGGCTCTTTTGCCGGCACTCCTGATCGCTGGGCCCCGGGTTGTGCTGCGCAAGGCCCCTCCCCTTTAAAAAGGGGAGGAAGGCCTGCAATACCGCGGCGCAACGTACGCTGCGGCACGTGGCGCTGCGATATTCCCACGCAGCGCCCCAATTTCCATCATGGGGGGCGCTAGTTTTTAAAAGTAGCGCCCCGGCGAAGTTAACGGCCCAAATGAGGCACTACTCAATTTTTAGCCCAGGGAGTACAATTTCTAAGTTTGCAGGTGATGCAAAATTTGGCAATGCATTAAATAGTGAGGAGGATAGTAGCAGGCTTCAGGAGGATAAAGACAGACCAGGGAAATGGGCAGACACAGGGCAAATGCAATTTAATTTGGGTAAGTGCGAAGTGACGCACTTTGGGAGAGACAACATGGAGAGGCAGTATAATCTAAATGGTACTATTTCGAGGTGGGTGCAAGGGCTGAGGGACCTGGGGGCGCACATTCACAAATCTTCGAAGGTGGCAGGGCAAGTCTTTTTTATTCGTTCATGGGATGTGGGCATCGCTGGCAAGCCCAGCAATTATTGCCCACCCCTAATTGCCCTCGAGAAGTTGGTGGTGAGCCACCTTCTTGAACCACTGCAGTCCGTGTGGTGAAGTAGTATACTGCTTTGTAAGTGGTTTGGCACTACTGAGTGGCTTGCTCGGCCATTTCAGAGGGCAGTTAAGAGTCAACCACATTGCTGTGAGTCTGAAGTCACATATAGGCCAGACCGGGTAAGGGTGGCAGATTTCCTTCCCTAAAGGACATTAGTGAACCAGATGGGGTTTTTTTTTTTAACGAAAATCCGTTAGTTTCATTGTCACCATCACTAATACTAGCTTTTTAATTCTAGATTTATTTAATTGAATTTAAACTCCCCAGTTGCCATGGTGGGATTGTAAACTCATGTCTCCAGACCATTAGTCCAGGCCTCTGGATTACTAGTCCAGCAACATAGCCACTATGCTACCATTCCCTTGGTGTGCTACCATTCCCTTGGTGTTGACAAGGCAGTTAAGAAAGCATATGGGATAGTTGGCTTTGTAAATAGGGGCATTTAATACAGAAACAAGGAAGTTATGCTAAACCTTTTACAAATCACTGGTTAGGTCTCAGCTGCAGATTGTGTACTATTCTGGGTACCACACTTTAGGAAGGATGTCAAGCCCTTGGAGAGGACGCTGAGGAAATTTACCTGGATGACACCAGGGATGAGCGACTTCAGTTGTGTGGAGAGACTGGAGAAGCTGGGATTCTTTGTTGGATTTGAATTGAATTTGGCGAGAGAGTCCGGAACAGCTGGACAAATAGTGCAAAGGGCTATCTTCTGCCATTTGTACCATTTTTCTGGGGGTTGTGCAGGAGGAACCCTGTGGAATTTCTGTGTCTCTCTCCTTACATCTATATTTGGGAAAGAGGAGGCTGTAAGGTGGCCTTATTAATAGGTATCAAGATTGGGAAGAGAGTTGACGAAGGTGAGCCAAGCTCATGGTGAAGGGTTCAAATGCCCAGGTCACTCAAGAGTTAAGAGGAAGATGATAAGATGGCGTTTCTTTCCCAGTGAAAGGGTAATAGAGTGGCAGAATAAGTTACTGTGAAGGCAATTGAAGTGGACAAGAGAAATGAGCTCAAGAGACAATTGGATTCATTGCTGGAAAGAGCAGGGTTTGAGATATGAGAAAGCAGTCGGTGGGGTTCAGATCCATCAATCTGTCGGAGAGGATAGTTCACCTGTACAAGTTGCACTGAAATGACAGACCATGGCCTCCTTCTTTGCTGAAATTTCCATTGTAATAAAAGGATGGCCTGGTTCGGGTCCAATGGCTCCTTCCTGTTCCTCAAACTCTTCCCTGCTGTGCCTCGCCACTGCCGAGGAACGTAGGAACAGGAGTCGGCCATTCAGCCCCTCGAGCTGCCCCGCCATTCTAGTCGATCACGGCTGATCTGCAGCTCAACTGCATTTACCCGCCTGAGCTCCATATCCCTCGCTACACTTACCGAATAAAAGTCCACCGATCTCAGTCTTGAAAGCTCCAATTGAGCTCCAGCTTCCGCAGCCTTTTGGCGAAGACAATTCCAGATTTTCACTACCCTTTGTGAAGAGGAGCTTTCGAATTTTGCTCCTGAACAGCCTAGCTCTAATTTTAAGATTAGGTCCCTCATTCTTGATCTCCCCGCCCCCCCCCCGAGGAAATAGTTTCTCCGAAGCTACCCTATCGAATCCTTTTATCATTATAAACACCTCGATCATTTGGTCGTTTTGGTCTCCTTATTTAAAGGAGGGATATAGTCGCATTGGAGGCAGTTCAGAGACGATTCACTTGGTTGATTCCTGAGATGAGGGGGTTGACTTATGAAGAAAGGTTGAGCAGGTTGGGCCTATACTCATTGGAATTTAGAAGAATGAGAGGTGATCTTTTTGAAACATGTAAGATTCTGACGGGGCTCGACAAAGTAGATGCCGAGAGGATGTTTCCCCTCGTGGGGAAATCTAGAACTCGGGGGGCATAGTTTCAGAATAAAGGGTCGCCCTTTTAGAACTGAGATGAGGAGGAATTTCTTCTCTCAGAGGGTCGTAAATCTGTGGAATTCTCTGCCCCAGAGAGCCGTGGAGGCTGGGTCATTGAATACATTTAAGGTGGAGATAGACAGATTTTTGCAGGATAAGGGAGTGAAGGGTTATGGGGAGCGGGCAGGGAAAGTGGCTTTGAGCCCAAGATCAGCCATGATCTGATTGAATGGCGGAGCAGGCTCGAGGGGCCAAGTGGCCTATTCCTGCTCCTATTTCTTATATGTTCTTGTATCACCCCCTCAATCTCGGCCTCTTTCTGTCTCTGTGCTCCTCTCTTCATCTTTCCGCCTCTCCTCACCTAGCCCTCTCTAGCTGTCTGCCTCTCCAAGTGCCTCACTCTGTCTCATTAGTGTTGATTTCACTCCTGTACGGTTCTCATTCCCTGCCTCTCACTTCCCGTCTCATTATATTATCTCAGCTGAGCTCGGAGGGGCAGTAGAGCAAGTTCGCAGTGCGCTTAAATATAATGCTTCGCACTCGCGTTACCCTGGTGACCTCACTCGAAGTAATTTAGAAAAAGACAATTATCTTTTTATCCCCATGATTTTATTTATAGATGCCGCCACATGACTTCTTGATAGCTCCAAAGCCTCCTTTTTATTTTTTTTTAATGAGGGCGAGTGCTAGTCACACGTTTGGCACATTAGCTGTGGCTGTCTTCGGATAGCAACTGTGTCCCAGTCAATGTGACAGAATGTAAACAGGTTTTCTAAAGACACCACAGCAACACAGACACGGGACTCATTTCAACTGGCAGGGGAAATTCATCCTTCCTGCGCCCTTCCCACCACCCCTCCCCGACTCCTCTCCCCGCCCCTAGTCAATAGCACATACAAGTTCTGAAGCAAAAACGTTTCCGTTGTCAGCAACGCGAAACTATTAACATTTTTCAAGAGTTTCCAGGCAAGGATTGGAGACTCTGGTTCGGAATCCAACATGCAACTGCATTAGCGACACGGCCTCACTACAATCACTGCAAGATATACAGGGACGGATTAATAACCCAATACATCACTGCTAGACATACAGCGGCCATCAAAGAAACAATGTGCATTTATATCACACCTTTAAACATAGTAAAATGTCCCGAGGTGCTTCACAGGAGAACAATCGAACAAAATTTGACACCGAGCCAAGTAATGAGATATTAGGACATAAGAACATAAGAAATAGGAGCAGGAGTAGGCCATTCGGCCCTTCGAGCCTGCTCCGCCATTCAATGAGATCATGGCTGATCTTCTGCCTCAATTCCATTCATCGGCCCTATCGCCATATCCCTTGATGCCCTTACTAGTCAGAAATCTATCGACTTCTGTTTTGAATATACCCAATGACTGAGCCTCCACAGCCCTCTGGGGTAGAGAATTCCAAAGATTCACCACTCTCTGTGAGAAGAAGTTTCTTCTCATCTCAGTCCTGAATGGCCTACCCTTTATCCTGAGACTGTGGCCCCTGGTTCTGGACTCTCCAGCCAAGGGAAACATTCTCCGAGCATCCACACCAAAAAGCCCTGTAATAATTTTGTATGCTTCAATGAGATCCCCTCTCATTCTTCTGAATTCAAGAGAATACAGGCCTAGTTTACTGAATCTCTTCTCAGACGACAGGTGATCCTTGGTCACAGAGGTAGGTTTTAAGGATTTTCTTAAGGAGGAGAGACAGGTCGAGAGGGGATGCGAGAGTTTAGGGCCTAGGCAGCTGAAGGCATGGCCAACAATGGTGGAGCAATTAATATCGGAGAGGAGCAACAGGTCAGAATTGAGCTGCTAGATTTACAGGGGTTGAGCAATAATCAAATATATCACTGCTGGAAATGGAGTCTGATCAATAATCCAATCACTGCTGGAAATACAGAGTCTGATCAATAATCCAATCACTGCTAGAAATACAGAGTCTGATCAATAATCAATCACTGCTAGAAGTACAGGGTCTGATCAATAATCCAATCACTGCTAGAAATACAGAGTCTGATCAATAATCCAATCACTGCTGGAAATACAGAGTCTGATCAATAATCAAATCACTGCTAGAAATACAGGGTCTGATCAATAATCCAATCACTGCTAGAAATACAGGGTATGATCAATAATCCAATCACTGCTAGAAATACAGAGTCTGATCAATAATCCAATCACTGTTTGAAATACAGAGTCTGATCAATAATCCAATCACTACTGGAAATACAGAGTCTGATCAATAATCCAATCACTGCTGGAAATAGAGTCTGATCAATAATCCAATCACTGCAAGAAATACAGAGTCTGATCAATAATCCAATCACTGCTGGAAATACAGAGTCTGATCAATAATCCAATCACTGCTAGAAATACAGAGACTGATCAATAATCCAATCACTGCTGGAAATACAGAGTCTGATCAATAATCCAATCACTGCTAGAAATACAGAGTCTGATCAATAATCCAATCACTGCTGGAAATACAGAGCCTGATCAATAATCCAATCACTGCTGGAAATACAGAGTCTGATCAATAATCAAATCACTGCTGGAAATACAGAGTCTGATCAATAATCCAATCACTGCTGGAAATACAGAGTCTGATCAATAATCCAATCACTGTTAGAAATACAGGGTCTGATCAACAATCCAACCACTGCTAGAAATACAGAGTTTGATCAATAATCCAATCATTGCTGGAAATACAGGGTCTGATCAATAATCAAATCACTGCTGGAAATACAGGGTCTGATCAATAATCCAATCACTGCTAGAAATACAGAGTTTGATCAATAATCCAATCATTGCTGGAAATACAGAGTCTGATCAATAATCCAATCACTGCTGGAAATACAGGGTCTGATCAATAATCCAATCACTGCTAGAAATACAGAGTTTGATCAATAATCCAATCATTGCTGGAAATACAGAGTCTTATCAATAATCCAATCATTGCTGGAAATACAGGGTCTGATCAATAATCCAATCACTGCTGGAAATACAGGGTCTGATCAATAATCCAATCACTGCTAGAAATACAGAGTCTGATCAATAATCCAATCACTGCTGGAAATAGAGTCTGATCAATAATCCAATCACTGCTGGAAATACAGAGTCTGATCAATAATCCAATCATTGCTAGAAATACAGAGTCTGATCAATAATCCAATCACTGCTGGAAATAGAGTCTGATCAATAATCCAATCACTGCTGGAAATACAGAGTCTGATCAATAATCCAATCACTGCTAGAAATACAGAGTCTGATCAATAATCTAATCACTGCTAGAAATACAGAGTCTGATCAATAATCCAATCACTGTTGGAAATACAGAGTCTGATCAATAAACAAATCACTGCTAGAAATACAGGGTCTGATCAATAATCCAATCACTGCTGGAAATACAGAGTCTGATCAATAATCAAATCACTGCTGGAAATACAGGGTCTGATCAATAATCCAATCACTGCTGGAAATACAGAGTCTGATCAAAAATCAAATCACTGCTAGAAATACAGAGTCTGATCAATAATCCAATCACTGTTAGAAATACAGAGTTTGATCAATAATCCAATCATTGCTGGAAATACAGGATCTGATCAATAATCCAATCACTGCTACAAATACAGAGACTGATCAATAATCAATCACTGCTAGAAATACAGAGTCTGATCAATAATCAATCACTGCTAGAAGTACAGGGTCTGATCAACAATCCAATCACTGCTAGAAATACAGAGTCTGATCAATAATCCAATCACTGCTGGAAATACAGAGTCTGATCAATAATCAAATCACTGCTAGAAATACAGAGTCTGATCAATAATCCAATCACTGCTGGAAATACAGGGTCTGATCAATAATCCAATCACTGCTAGAAATACAGAGTCTGATCAATAATCCAATCACTGCTAGAAATACAGAGTCTGATCAATAATCCAATCACTGCTGGAAATACAGAGTCTGATCAATAATCCAATCACTGCTAGAAATACAGAGTCTGATCAATAATCCAATCACTGCTAGAAATACAGAGTCTGATCAATAATCCAATCACTGCTAGAAATACAGAGTCTGATCAATAATCCAATCACTGCTAGAAATACAGAGTCTGATCAATAATCCAATCACTGCTGGAAATACAGGGTCTGATCAATAATCCAATCACTGCTAGAAATACAGAGTCTGATCAATAATCCAATCACTGCTGGAAAGACAGGGTCTGATCAATAATCCAATCACTGCTAGAAATACAGAGTCTGATCAATAATCAATCACTGCTAGAAGTACAGGGTCTGATCAATAATCCAATCACTGCTAGAAATACAGAGTCTGATCAATAATCCAATCACTGCTGGAAATACAGAGTCTGATCAATAATCAAATCACTGCTAGAAATACAGGGTCTGATCAATAATCCAATCACTGCTAGAAATACAGGGTATGATCAATAATCCAATCACTGCTAGAAATACAGAGTCTGATCAATAATCCAATCACTGTTTGAAATACAGAGTCTGATCAATAATCCAATCACTGCTGGAAATACAGAGTCTGATCAATAATCCAATCACTGCTGGAAATAGAGTCTGATGAATAATCCAATCACTGCTAGAAATACAGAGTCTGATCAATAATCCAATCACTGCTAGAAATACAGAGTCTGATCAATAATCAAATCACTGCTAGAAATACAAAGTCTGATCAACAATCAAATCACTGCTAGAAATACAGAGTCTGATCAATAATCCAATCACTGCTGGAAATACAGAGTCAGATCAATAATCCAATCACTGCTGGAAATACAGAGTCTGATCAATAATCAATCACTGCCAGAAATACAGGGTCTGATCAATAATCCAATCACTGTTTGAAATACAGAGTCCGATCAATAATCAAATCACTGCTAGAAATACAGAGTCTGATCAATAATCAAATAACTGCTGGAAATACAGAGTCTGATCAATAATCCAATCACTGCTGGAAATGCAGAGTCTGCTCAATAATCAAATCACTGCTAGAAATACAGAGTCTGATCAATAATCCAATCACTGCTAGAAATACAGAGTCTGATCAATAATCCAATCACTGCTGGAAATACAGAGTCTGATCAATAATCCAATCACTGCTGGAAATACAGAGTCTGATCAATAATCAAATCACTGCTAGAAATACAGAGTCTGATCAATAATCCAATCACTGCTAGAAATACAGAGTCTGATCAATAATCAAATCACTGCTGGAAATACAGGGTCTGATCAATAATCAAATCACTGCTGGAAATACAGGGTCTGATCAATAATCAAATCACTGCTGGAAATACAGAGTCTGATCAATAATCCAATCACTGCTGGAAATACAGAGTCTGATCAATAATCCAATCAATGTTAGAAATACAGGGTCTGATCAATAATCCAATCACTGCTAGACATACAGAGTTTGATCAATAATCCAATCATTGCTGGAAATACAGGGTCTGATCAATAATCCAATCACTGCTACAAATACAGAGACTGATCAATAATCAATCACTGCTAGAAATACAGAGTCTGATCAATAATCAATCACTGCTAGAAGTACAAGGTCTGATCAATAATCCAATCACTGCTAGAAATACAGAGGCTGATCAATAATCAAATCACTGCTGGAAATACAGAGTCTGATCAATAATCAAATCACTGCTAGAAATACAGAGTCTGATCAATAATCCAATCACTGCTGGAAATACAGAGTCTGATCAATAATCAAATCACTGCTAGAAATACAGAGCCTGATCAATAATCCAATCACTGCTAGAAATACAGGGTCTGATCAATTATCAAATCACTGCTGGAAATACAGAGGCTGATCAATAACCAAATCACTGCAAGAAATACAGAGTCTGATCAATAATCCAATCACTGCTAGAAATACACAGTCCGATCAATAATCCAATCACTGCTAGAAATACAGAGTCTGATCAATAATCCAATCACTGCTGGAAATACAGAGTCTGATCAATAATGAATCACTGCTAGAAATACAGGGTCTAATCAATAATCCAATCACTGTTTGAAATACAGAGTCCGATCAATAATCCAATCACTGCTAGAAATACAGAGTCTGATCAATAATCCAATCACTGCTAGAAATACAGAGTCCGATCAATAATCCAATCACTGCTAGAAATACAGAGTCTGATCAATAATCAAATAACTGCTGGAAATACAGAGTCTGATCAATAATCCAATCACTGCTGGAAATACAGAGTCTGATCAATAATCCAATCACTGCTAGAAATACAGAGTCTGATCAATAATCCAATCACTGCTAGAAATACAGGGTCTGATCAATAATCCAATCACTGCTACAAATACAGAGTCTGATCAATAATCCAATCACTGCTAGAATTACAGGGTCTGATCAATAATCCAATCACTGCAAGAAATACAGAGTCCGATCAATAATCCAATCACTGCTAGAAATACAGGGTCCGATCAATAATCCAATCACTGCTGGAAATGCAGAGTCCGATCAATAATCCAATCACTGCTAGAAATACAGGGTGTGATCAATAATCAAATCACTGCTGGAAATACAGGGTGTGATCAATAATCCAATCACTGCTGGAAAAACAGGGCCTGATCAATAATCCAATCATTGCTGGAAATACAGGGTCCGATCAATAATCCAATCACTGCTAGAAATACAGGGTCTGATCAATAATCAAATCTCTGCTAGAAATACAGGGTCTGATCAATAATCCAATCACTGCTAGAAATACAGGGTCTGATCAATAATCCAATCACTGCTGGAAAAACAGGGTCTGATCAATAATCCAATCACTGCTCGAAATACAGAGACTGATCAATAATCCAATCACTGCTAGAAATACAGGGTCTGATCAATAATCCAATCACTGCTGGAAAAACAGGGTCTGATCAATAATCCAATCATTGCTGGAAATACAGGGTCTGATCAATAATCCAATCACTGCTAGAAATACAGGGTCTGATCAATAATCCAATCACTGCTAGAAATACAGGGTCTGATCAATAATCAAATCACTGCTAGAAATACAGAGTCTGATCAATAATCCAATCACTGCTAGAAATACAGGGTCTGATCAATAATCAAATCACTGCTCGAAATACAGCGTCTGATCAATAATCAAATCACTGCTCGAAAAACAGGGTCTGATCAATAATCAAATCACTGCTCGAAATACAGGGTCTGATCAATAATCCAATCACTGCTAGAAATACAGGGTCTGATCAATAATCCAATCACTGCTAGAAATACAGAGTCTGATCAATAATCCAATCACTGCTAGAAATACAGAGACTGATCAATAATCAAATCACTGCTAGAAATACAGAGTCTGATCAATAATCCAATCACTGCTTGAAATACAGAGTCTGATCAATAATCAAATCACTGCTAGAAATACTGAGCCTGATCAATAATCAAATCACTGCTCGAAATACAGGGTCTGATCAATAATCCAATCACTGCTCGAAATACAGGGTCAGATCAATAATCCAATCACTGCTCGAAATACAGGGTCAGATCAATAATCCAATCACTGCTCGAAATACAGAGTCTGATCAATAATCTAATCACTGCCAGAAATACAGGGTCTGATCATTAATCCAATCACTGCTAGAAATACAGAGGCTGATCAATAATCAAATCACTGCTGGAAATACAGGGTCTGATCAATAATCAATCACTGCTAGAAATACAGAGTCTGATCAATAATCAATCACTGCTAGAAATACAGGGTCCGATCAATAATCCAATCACTGCTAGAAATACAGAGTCTGATCAATAATCCAATCACTGCTATAAATACAGAGTCTGATCAATAATCCAATCACTGCTAGAAATACAGGGTCTGATCAATAATCCAATCACTGCTGGAAATACAGGGTCTGATCAATAATCAATCACTGCTAGAAATACAGAGTCTGATCAATAATCCAATCACTGCTAGAAATACAGGGTCTGATCAATAATCCAATCACTTCTAGAAATACAGAGTCTGATCAATAATCCAATCACTGCTAGAAATACAGAGTCTGATCAATAATCCGATCACTGCTAGAAATACAGAGTCTGATCAATAATCAAATCACTGCTGGAAATACAGAGTCTGATCAATAATCCAATCATTGCTGGAAATACAGGGTCTGATCAATAATCAAATCACTGCTAGAAATACAGAGTCTGATCAATAATCCAATCACTGCTAGAAATACAGAGTCTGATCAATAATCCGATCACTGCTAGAAATACAGGGTCTGATCAATAATCCAATCACTGCTAGAAATACAGGGTCTGATCAATAATCAAATATATCACTGCTAGAAATATAGGGTCTGATCAATAATCAAATCACTGCAAGAAATACAGGGTCTGATCAATAATCAAATATATCACTGCTAGAAATCCAGGGTCTGATCAATAAGCAAATCACTGCGAGAAATACAGGGTCTGATCAATAATCAAATCACTGCTAGAAATCCAGGGTCTGATCAATAATCCAATCACTGCTAGAAATACAGGGTCTGATCAATAATCAAATCACTGCTCGAAATACAGGGTCTGATCAATAATCAAATCACTGCTTGAAATACAGAGTCTGATCAATAATCAAATATATCACTGCTAGAAATATAGGGTCTGATCAATAATCAAATATATCACTGCTAGAAATACAGGGTCTGATCAATAATCAAATATATCACTGCTAGAAATATAGGGTCTGATCAATAATCAAATATATCACTGCTAGAAATATAGGGTCTGATCAATAATCAAATATATCACTGCTAGAAATATAGGGTCTGATCAATAATCAAATATATCACTGCTAGAAATATTGGGTCTGATCAATAATCCAATCACTGCTAGAAATACAGGGTCTGATCAATAATCCAATCACTGCTGGAAAAACAGGGTCTGATCAATAATCCAATCACTGCTAGAAATACAGAGACTGATCAATAATCCAATCACTGCTAGAAATACAGGGTCTGATCAATAATCCAATCACTGCTGGAAAAACAGGGTCTGATCAATAATCCAATCATTGCTGGAAATACAGGGTCTGATCAATAATCCAATCACTGCTAGAAATACAGGGTCTGATCAATAATCCAATCACTGCTAGAAATACAGGGTCTGATCAATAATCAAATCACTGCTAGAAATACAGAGTCTGATCAATAATCCAATCACTGCTAGAAATACAGGGTCTGATCAATAATCAAATCACTGCTCGAAATACAGCGTCTGATCAATAATCAAATCACTGCTCGAAAAACAGGGTCTGATCAATAATCAAATCACTGCTCGAAATACAGGGTCTGATCAATAATCCAATCACTGCTAGAAATACAGGGTCTGATCAATAATCCAATCACTGCTAGAAATACAGAGTCTGATCAATAATCCAATCACTGCTAGAAATACAGAGACTGATCAATAATCAAATCACTGCTAGAAATACAGAGTCTGATCAATAATCCAATCACTGCTTGAAATACAGAGTCTGATCAATAATCAAATCACTGCTAGAAATACTGAGCCTGATCAATAATCAAATCACTGCTCGAAATACAGGGTCTGATCAATAATCCAATCACTGCTCGAAATACAGGGTCAGATCAATAATCCAATCACTGCTCGAAATACAGGGTCAGATCAATAATCCAATCACTGCTCGAAATACAGAGTCTGATCAATAATCTAATCACTGCCAGAAATACAGGGTCTGATCATTAATCCAATCACTGCTAGAAATACAGAGGCTGATCAATAATCAAATCACTGCTGGAAATACAGGGTCTGATCAATAATCAATCACTGCTAGAAATACAGAGTCTGATCAATAATCAATCACTGCTAGAAATACAGGGTCCGATCAATAATCCAATCACTGCTAGAAATACAGAGTCTGATCAATAATCCAATCACTGCTATAAATACAGAGTCTGATCAATAATCCAATCACTGCTAGAAATACAGGGTCTGATCAATAATCCAATCACTGCTGGAAATACAGGGTCTGATCAATAATCAATCACTGCTAGAAATACAGAGTCTGATCAATAATCCAATCACTGCTAGAAATACAGGGTCTGATCAATAATCCAATCACTTCTAGAAATACAGAGTCTGATCAATAATCCAATCACTGCTAGAAATACAGAGTCTGATCAATAATCCGATCACTGCTAGAAATACAGAGTCTGATCAATAATCAAATCACTGCTGGAAATACAGAGTCTGATCAATAATCCAATCATTGCTGGAAATACAGGGTCTGATCAATAATCAAATCACTGCTAGAAATACAGAGTCTGATCAATAATCCAATCACTGCTAGAAATACAGAGTCTGATCAATAATCCGATCACTGCTAGAAATACAGGGTCTGATCAATAATCCAATCACTGCTAGAAATACAGGGTCTGATCAATAATCAAATATATCACTGCTAGAAATATAGGGTCTGATCAATAATCAAATCACTGCAAGAAATACAGGGTCTGATCAATAATCAAATATATCACTGCTAGAAATCCAGGGTCTGATCAATAATCAAATCACTGCGAGAAATACAGGGTCTGATCAATAATCAAATCACTGCTAGAAATCCAGGGTCTGATCAATAATCCAATCACTGCTAGAAATACAGGGTCTGATCAATAATCAAATCACTGCTCGAAATACAGGGTCTGATCAATAATCAAATCACTGCTTGAAATACAGAGTCTGATCAATAATCAAATATATCACTGCTAGAAATATAGGGTCTGATCAATAATCAAATATATCACTGCTAGAAATACAGGGTCTGATCAATAATCAAATATATCACTGCTAGAAATATAGGGTCTGATCAATAATCAAATATATCACTGCTAGAAATATAGGGTCTGATCAATAATCAAATATATCACTGCTAGAAATATAGGGTCTGATCAATAATCAAATATATCACTGCTAGAAATATTGGGTCTGATCAAAAATCAAATATATCACTGCTGAAAATACAGGGTCTGATCAATAATCAAATATATCACTGCTGAAAATACAGGGTCTGATCAATAATCAAATATATCACTGCTGGAAATACAGGGTCTGATCAATAATCAAATATATCACTGCTGGAAATACAGGGTCTGATCAATAATCAAATATATCACTGCTGGAAATATAGGGTCTGATCAATAATCAAATTTATCACTGCTGGAAATACAGGGTCTGATCAATAATCAAATATATCACTGCTAAAAATATAGGGTCTGATCAATAATCAAATATATCACTGTTGAAAATACAGGGTCTGATCAATAATCAAATATATCACTGCTGGAAATGCAGGGTCTGATCAATAATCAAATATATCACTGCTGGAAATACAGAGCCTGATCAATAATCCAATCACTGCTGGAAACACAGAGTCTGATTAATAATCCAATCACTGCTAGAAATACAGGGTCTGATCAATAATCAAATTGCTGCTAGAAATACAGGGTCTGATCAATAATCAAATCACTGCTAGAAATACAGAGTCTGATCAATAATCCAATCACTGCTAGAAATACAGGGTCTGATCAATAATCAAATCACTGCTAGAAATACAGAGTCTGATCAATAATCCAATCACTGCTAGAAATACAGGGACTGATCAATAATCCAATCACTGCTAGAATTACAGAGTCTGATCAATAATCCAATCACTGCTGGAAATGCAGAGTCCGATCAATAATCCAATCACTGCTAGAAATACAGGGTGTGATCAATAATCAAATCACTGCTGGAAATACAGGGTGTGATCAATAATCCAATCACTGCTGGAAAAACAGGGCCTGATCAATAATCCAATCATTGCTGGAAATACAGGGTCCGATCAATAATCCAATCACTGCTAGAAATACAGGGTCTGATCAATAATCAAATCACTGCTAGAAATACAGGGTCTGATCAATAATCCAATCACTGCTAGAAATACAGGGTCTGATCAATAATCCAATCACTGCTGGAAAAACAGGGTCTGATCAATAATCCAATCACTGCTAGAAATACAGTGTCTGATCAATAATCCAATCACTGCTAGAAATACAGGGTCTGATCAATAATCCAATCACTGCTGGAAAAACAGGGTCTGATCAATAATCCAATCACTGCTAGAAATACAGTGTCTGATCAATAATCCAATCACTGCTAGAAATACAGGGTCTGATCAATAATCCAATCACTGCTGGAAAAACAGGGTCTGATCAATAATCCAATCATTGCTGGAAATACAGGGTCTGATCAATAATCCAATCACTTCTAGAAATACAGGGTCTGATCAATAATCCAATCACTGCTAGAAATACAGGGTCTGATCAATAATCAAATCACTGCTAGAAATACAGAGTTTGATCAATAATCCAATCACTGCTAGAAATACAGGGTCTGATCAATAATCAAATCACTGCTCGAAATACAGCGTCTGATCAATAATCAAATCACTGCTCGAAAAACAGGGTCTGATCAATAATCAAATCACTGCTCGAAATACAGGGTCTGATCAATAATCCAATCACTGCTAGAAATACAGGGTCTGATCAATAATCCAATCACTGCTAGAAATACAGAGTCTGATCAATAATCCAATCACTGCAAGAAATACAGAGACTGATCAATAATCAAATCACTGCTAGAAATACAGAGTCTGATCAATAATCCAATCACTGCTAGAAATACAGAGACCGTTCAATAATCCAATCACTGCTAGACTTACAGGGTCTGATCAATAATCAAATCACTGCTAGAAATACTGAGTCTGATCAATAATCCAATCACTGCTAGAAATACAGAGTCTGATCAATAATCCAATCAGTGCTAGAAATACAGAGTCTGATCAATAATCCAATCACTGCTAGAAATACAGAGTCTGATCAATAATCCAATCACTGCTTGAAATACAGAGTCTGATCAATAATCAAATCACTGCTAGAAATACTGAGTCTGATCAATAATCAAATCACTGCTCGAAATACAGGGTCTGATCAATAATCAAATCACTGCTCGAAATACAGGGTCTGATCAATAATCCAATCACTGCTCGAAATACAGGGTCAGATCAATAATCCAATCACTGCTAGAAATACAGAGTCTGATCAATAATCCAATCACTGCTAGAAATACAGGGTCTGATCAACAATCAAATCACTGCTCGAAATACAGCGTCTGATCAATAATCAAATCACTGCTCGAAATACAGGGTCTGATCAATAATCAAATCACTGCTCGAAATACAGCGTCTGATCAATAATCAAATCACTGCTCGAAATACAGAGTCTGATCAATAATCTAATCACTGCTAGAAATACAGGGTCTGATCATTAATCCAATCACTGCTAGAAATACAGAGGCTGATCAATAATCCAATCACTGCTATAAATACAGGGTCTGATCAATAATCAAATCACTGCTCGAAATACAGCGTCTGATCAATAATCAAATCACTGCTCGAAATACAGGGTCTGATCAATAATCAAATCACTGCTCGAAATACAGCGTCTGATCAATAATCAAATCACTGCTCGAAATACAGAGTCTGATCAATAATCTAATCACTGCTAGAAATACAGGGTCTGATCATTAATCCAATCACTGCTAGAAATACAGAGGCTGATCAATAATCCAATCACTGCTATAAATACAGAGTCTGATCAATAATCCAATCACTGCTAGAAATACAGGGTCTGATCAATAATCCAATCACTGCTGGAAATACAGGGTCTGATCAATAATCAATCACTGCTAGAAATACAGAGTCTGATGAATAATCAATCACTGCTAGAAATACAGGGTCTGATCAATAATCCAATCACTGCTAGAAATACAGAGTCTGATCAATAATCCAATCACTGCTAGAAATACAGGGTCTGATCAATAATCCAATCACTGCTAGAAATACAGAGTCTGATCAATAATCAATCACTGCTAGAAATACAGAGTCTGATCAATAATCAATCACTGCTAGAAATACAGGGTCTGATCAATAATCAAATCACTGCTAGAAATACAGAGTCTGATCAATAATCCAATCACTGCTAGAAATACAGGGTCTGATCAATAATCAAATCACTGCTAGAAATACAGGGTCTGATCAATAATCAAATCACTGCTAGAAATACAGAGTCTGATCAATAATCCAATCACTGCTAGAAATACAGGGTCTGATCAATAATCAAATCACTGCTAGAAATACAGAGTCTGATCAATAATCCAATCACTGCTAGAAATACAGGGTCTGATCAATAATCAATCACTGCTAGAAATACAGAGTCTGATCAATAATCAATCACTGCTAGAAATACAGGGTCTGATCAATAATCAAATCACTGCTAGAAATACAGAGTCTGATCAATAATCCAATCACTGCTAGAAATACAGGGTCTGATCAATAATCAAATCACTGCTAGAAATACAGAGTCTGATCAATAATCCAATCACTGCTAGAAATACAGGGACTGATCAATAATCCAATCACTGCTAGAATTACAGAGTCTGATCAATAATCCAATCACTGCTGGAAATGCAGAGTCCGATCAATAATCCAATCACTGCTAGAAATACAGGGTGTGATCAATAATCAAATCACTGCTGGAAATACAGGGTGTGATCAATAATCCAATCACTGCTGGAAAAACAGGGCCTGATCAATAATCCAATCATTGCTGGAAATACAGGGTCGATCAATAATCCAATCACTGCTAGAAATACAGGGTCTGATCAATAATCAAATCACTGCTAGAAATACAGGGTCTGATCAATAATCCAATCACTGCTAGAAATACAGGGTCTGATCAATAATCCAATCACTGCTGGAAAAACAGGGTCTGATCAATAATCCAATCACTGCTAGAAATACAGTGTCTGATCAATAATCCAATCACTGCTAGAAATACAGGGTCTGATCAATAATCCAATCACTGCTGGAAAAACAGGGTCTGATCAATAATCCAATCACTGCTAGAAATACAGTGTCTGATCAATAATCCAATCACTGCTAGAAATACAGGGTCTGATCAATAATCCAATCACTGCTGGAAAAACAGGGTCTGATCAATAATCCAATCACTGCTAGAAATACAGGGTCTGATCAATAATCCAATCACTGCTAGAAATACAGGGTCTGATCAATAATCCAATCACTGCTAGAAATACAGGGTCTGATCAATAATCAAATCACTGCTAGAAATACAGAGTTTGATCAATAATCCAATCACTGCTAGAAATACAGGGTCTGATCAATAATCAAATCACTGCTCGAAATACAGCGTCTGATCAATAATCAAATCACTGCTCGAAAAACAGGGTCTGATCAATAATCAAATCACTGCTAGAAATACAGGGTCTGATCAATAATCCAATCACTGCTAGAAATACAGGGTCTGATCAATAATCCAATCACTGCTAGAAATACAGAGTCTGATCAATAATCCAATCACTGCAAGAAATACAGAGACTGATCAATAATCAAATCACTGCTAGAAATACAGAGTCTGATCAATAATCCAATCACTGCTAGAAATACAGAGACCGTTCAATAATCCAATCACTGCTAGACTTACAGGGTCTGATCAATAATCAAATCACTGCTAGAAATACTGAGTCTGATCAATAATCCAATCACTGCTAGAAATACAGAGTCTGATCAATAATCCAATCAGTGCTAGAAATACAGAGTCTGATCAATAATCCAATCACTGCTAGAAATACAGAGTCTGATCAATAATCCAATCACTGCTTGAAATACAGAGTCTGATCAATAATCAAATCACTGCTAGAAATACTGAGTCTGATCAATAATCAAATCACTGCTCGAAATACAGGGTCTGATCAATAATCAAATCACTGCTCGAAATACAGGGTCTGATCAATAATCCAATCACTGCTCGAAATACAGGGTCAGATCAATAATCCAATCACTGCTAGAAATACAGAGTCTGATCAATAATCCAATCACTGCTAGAAATACAGGGTCTGATCAACAATCAAATCACTGCTCGAAATACAGCGTCTGATCAATAATCAAATCACTGCTCGAAATACAGGGTCTGATCAATAATCAAATCACTGCTCGAAATACAGCGTCTGATCAATAATCAAATCACTGCTCGAAATACAGAGTCTGATCAATAATCTAATCACTGCTAGAAATACAGGGTCTGATCATTAATCCAATCACTGCTAGAAATACAGAGGCTGATCAATAATCCAATCACTGCTATAAATACAGGGTCTGATCAATAATCAAATCACTGCTCGAAATACAGCGTCTGATCAATAATCAAATCACTGCTCGAAATACAGGGTCTGATCAATAATCAAATCACTGCTCGAAATACAGCGTCTGATCAATAATCAAATCACTGCTCGAAATACAGAGTCTGATCAATAATCTAATCACTGCTAGAAATACAGGGTCTGATCATTAATCCAATCACTGCTAGAAATACAGAGGCTGATCAATAATCCAATCACTGCTATAAATACAGAGTCTGATCAATAATCCAATCACTGCTAGAAATACAGGGTCTGATCAATAATCCAATCACTGCTAGAAATACAGGGTCTGATCAATAATCAATCACTGCTAGAAATACAGAGTCTGATGAATAATCAATCACTGCTAGAAATACAGGGTCTGATCAATAATCCAATCACTGCTAGAAATACAGAGTCTGATCAATAATCCAATCACTGCTAGAAATACAGGGTCTGATCAATAATCCAATCACTGCTGGAAATACAGGGTCTGATCAATAATCAATCACTGCTAGAAATACAGAGTCTGATCAATAATCAATCACTGCTAGAAATACAGGGTCTGATCAATAATCCAATCACTGCTAGAAATACAGAGTCTGATCAATAATCCAATCACTGCTAGAAATACAGGGTCTGATCAATAATCAAATCACTGCTAGAAATACAGAGTCTGATCAATAATCCAATCACTGCTAGAAATACAGAGTCTGATCAATAATCCGATCACTGCTAGAAATACAGGGTCTGATCAATAATCCAATCACTGCTAGAAATACAGAGTCTGATCAATAATCCGATCACTGCTCGAAATACAGAGTCTGATCAATAATCAAATCACTGCTAGAAATACAGAGTCTGATCAATAATCAAATCACTGCTAGAAATACAGGGTCTGATCAATAATCCAATCACTGCTAGAAATACAGGGTCTGATCAATAATCCAATCACTGCTAGAAATACAGAGTCTGATCAATAATCAAATCACTGCTCGAAATACAGGGTCTGATCAATAATCAAATATATCACTGCTAGAAATATAGGGTCTGATCAATAATCAAATCACTGCGAGAAATACAGGGTCTGATCAATAATCAAATATATCACTGCTAGAAATCCAGGGTCTGATCAATAATCAAATCACTGCGAGAAATACACGGTCTGATCAATAATCAAATCACTGCTAGAAATCCAGGGTCTGATCAATAATCCAATCACTGCTAGAAATACAGGGTCTGATCAATAATCAAATCACTGCTCGAAATACAGGGTCTGATCAATAATCAAATCACTGCTTGAAATACAGAGTCTGATCAATAATCAAATATATCACTGCTAGAAATATAGGGTCTGATCAATAATCAAATATATCACTGCTAGAAATACAGGGTCTGATCAATAATCAAATATATCACTGCTAGAAATATAGGGTCTGATCAATAATCAAATATATCACTGCTAGAAATATAGGGTCTGATCAATAATCAAATATATCACTGCTAGAAATATAGGGTCTGATCAATAATCAAATATATCACTGCTTGAAATATAGGGTCTGATCAATAATCAAATATATCACTGCTAGAAATATAGTGTCTGATCAATAATCAAATATATCACTGTTAGAAATATTGGGTCTGATCAATAATCAAATATATCACTGCTAGAAATATAGGGTCTGATCAATAATCAAATATATCACTGTTAGAAATATTGGGTCTGATCAATAATCAAATATATCACTGCTGGAAATACAGGGTCTGATCAATAATCAAATATATCACTGCTGGAAATACAGGGTCTGATCAATAATCAAATATATCACTGCTGGAAATACAGGGTCTGATCAATAATCAAATTTATCACTGCTGGAAATACAGGGTCTGATCAATAATCAAATATATCACTGCTAAAAATATAGGGTCTGATCAATAATCAAATATATCACTGTTGAAAATACAGGGTCTGATCAATAATCAAATATATCACTGCTGGAAATACAGAGCCTGATCAATAATCCAATCACTGCTGGAAATACAGAGTCTGATCAATAATCCAATCACTGCTAGAAATACAGGGTCTGATCAATAATCAAATTGCTGCTAGAAATACAGGGTCTGATCAATAATCAAATCACTGCTAGAAATACAGAGTCTGATCAATAATCCAATCACTGCTAGAAATACAGGGTCTGATCAATAATCAAATCACTGCTAGAAATACAGAGTCTGATCAATAATCCAATCACTGTTAGAAATACAGGGTCTGATCAATAATCCAATCACTGCTAGAAATACAGGGTCTGATCAATAATCAAATCACTGCTAGAAGTACAGGGTCTGATCAATAATCCAATCACTGCTCGAAATACAGTGTCTGATCAATTAGCAAATCGCTGCTAGAAATACAGGGTCTGATCAATAATCAAATCGCTGCTAGAAATACAGGGTCTGATCAATAATTCAATCACTGCTAGAAATACAGAGTCTGATCAATAATCCAATCACTGCTAGAAATACAGGGTCTGATCAATAATCAAATCACTGCTAGAAATACAGAGTCTGATCAATAATCAAATCACTGCTAGAAATACAGGGTCTGATCAATAATCCAATCACTGCTAGAAATACAGGGATTACCATTGATGAGCGCCTTTCACGACCTCAGATTTTACAGCCAACGAAGTACTTTTGAAGTGTAGTCACTGTTGTGATGTAGGAAATGTGGCAGCCAAATTGCGCACAGCAAACTCCCACAAACTGCAATATGATAATGACCAGGTAATCTGTTTATGTGATGTTGATTGAGGGATAAATATTGGCCAGGGCACCGCGAATAACTCCCCTGCTCTTCTTCAAAATAGTGCCATTGTTTTTTTTTACCTCCACCTGAGAGGGCAGACAAGGCCTCGGTTTAACGTCTCATCTGATAGACGGCACATGCGACAGTGCAGCACTCACCTAGTGTCGCACTGGGAGCGTCAGCCTAGATTTTTGTGCTCAAATCTCTGGAGTGGGACTTGAACCCACGAACTTCTGACCAATGTCACACTTTGGTTTTTTGGGGGTGCGCGGGCCCTTTAAGGGGCTGCGCGGCTGATTCACAGCTTCGCGCACTGCGCAAAATTTAACCTTGAAGCAGCCGGTTCCGGGTTGCACGGGACCGACATGGAGCTGCGTGGCCATGCAGCCGCGCAGCTTAGAGGGAACATTGCTTCTGATTCAGAGGCAAGACTGCTACCCACTGAGCCCGAGCTGACACTTCAGTGCAGTACTGGACGACGCTCAGGCTTGGGCTGATAAGTGGCAGGTAACATTCGCACCACACAAGTGCCAGGCAATGACTATCTCCAACAAGCGAGTGTCTAACCACCGCCCCTTGACATTCAATGACATTACCATCGCCGAATGCCCCACCATCAACATCCTGGGGGTCACCATTGACCAGAAACTTAACTGGACCAGCCAGATAAATGCTGTGGCAACAAGAGCAGGTCAGAGGCTGGGTATTCTGCAGCGAGTGTCTCACCTGACTCCCCAAAGCCTTTCCACCATCTACAAGGCACAAGTAAGGAGTGTGATGGAATACTCTCCACTTGCCTGGATGAGTGCAGCTCCAACAACATTCAAGAAGCTCGACACCATCCAGGACAAAGCAGCCCGCTTGATTGGCACCCCATCCACCACCTTAAACATTACCTCCCTCCACCACCGGCATACTGTGGCTGCAGTGCGTACCATCTACAAGATGCACTGCAGCAACTCGCCAAGGCTTCTTCGGCAGCACCTCCCAAACCCGCGACCTCTTCCACCTAGAAGGACAAGGGCAGCAGGCGCATGGGAACACCACCACCTCCAAGCTCCCCTCCAAGTCGCACACCATCCTGACTTTAGAAGTATATCGGCCGTTCCCTCATCGTCGCTGGGTCAAAATCCTGGAACTCCCTCCCTAACAGCACTGTGGAAGCACCTTCACCCCACGGACTGCAGCGGTTCAAGAAGACACCACCTTCTCAAGGGCAATTAGGGATGGCCAATAAATGCTGGCCTTGCCAGCGACGCCCACATCCCATGAACAAATAAAATAAAAGTACCGAGGGAGTGCCGTGATCTCCGTTAGAATCGCAACCTAAGGAATTTTAGGCCCTTACATTTAAAATCTTATGCCTGCATACACTTCCCATTTACAAAGCTTACTTCCAGTTGTCCATTTTTGGTTTTACATTTGTGTCAATTTCCCCCTCCCCGCAATTAGAAATCTCTTTGTCCACATTTCCCACTCTATTTAACGACATCAACTGGGATCTGTCACAATGCAATTTCTAAGGTATCTTTGTAAGCATTGAAATAAAAACAGAAAATGCTGGAAACAGTCAGCAGGCCAGGCAGCACCTGTGGAGCGAGGAACAGCGTTAACGTTTCAGGTCGGTGACCTTTCATTAGAATCAGTGAACCTTAACTGTTTCTCTCTCCACAGATGCTGCCTGGCCTGCTGAGTGTTTCCAGCATTTTCTGTTTCTATTTCAGATTGCCAGCATCCGCAGTATTTTGCCTTAGTTTTGAATCAAAAATCCTGATGTTCATCAATTGACCAGAAGCAAGTGTTTCCCTCAAGGATCAATTACGTAAATAAATAAACATCCATCCCTCACAGATCGCGGTTACATAAATCAAACATCTATCTCTCACAGATTACAGTTACATAAATCAAACGTCTATCCCTCACTGATCAGTTAATGTGGGCTGGATTTTACCAGCCCTGAGGAGGCGGGTTTGGAGGCGGGATTGCTGGGAAAATCAAAAAGAATGGGAGCGGGTCCCGAACCCGCTCCCAGCCCACCTCCAACCAATCTTCCCAGGAGTCGGGTCCCCGATTTGCGCAGGGACCCGACTCCAAGTGGCGGGAAGAGGATTATAGCCACTTAACTGCCTGTTAACAGGTAGTTAACAGGCAGTTAAGAGGCTTTATCCCATTTTGCGACTTCTGCTGCGGGATTCCCGACGTCGGGGAAGCCCGCCAGGGTAAGTGAGGCGTGCTGTGGGTCTGTAGTAATGTTTGTGTATAGATAACAGCTGCAGAAGTGGTGTGAAGGATGCAATGGGATACTGGTGAGTATCAGAGGTAAGGAAATGTTGGGAAAGTCATTTTTAATGTGTTTAGATTTTTCTGTAGGTGACAAGCTTTGAAGTGTTTGTGTGGCCTCACCTCGTTGGGAGAAGTGACAGATCGCTTCTGTACCTTCACCTGCAGCTGCCATCTGTTTTATCCTAAGGAGGGAGTCATTGGAGAGTCTGGGTGCAAGGCTGTCAAACACTGTCAAATCATCTGTCAAAAATAAATGGTTCATGTCCCTTTAAGAAAACCGGCAGATGAAGCGTCATCAACTGATGTCATCTGACATTGGCTTTCCCTTAATTGGCCAGCAAGCCCGCAGGGCGGGCTTAACAAAGCCAATCAGGGGAAAATAGCGTCTGTGTGTCGGACATTGCTGGGGGTGGGACTAGAACCCAGAAGGCAGCAGTCCCGCCCCCAACTCGTCTCAGCAGGTAAAATCCAGCCCATAATATCTATCCCCACGGAGTAGTTTTTTAAATTCATTCATGGAATGTGGGTGTCGCTGGCAAGACTAGCATTTATTGCCCAGCCCTATCTTCCCTTGAGAAGGTGGTGGTGAGCCGTCTCCTTGAACCGCCGCAGTCCGTGTGGTGAAGGTACTCCCACAGTTCCAGGATTTTGACCCAGCGATGATGAGGGAACTGCGATATATTTCCAAGTCAGGATGGTGTATGACTTGGAGGGGAACTTGGAGGTGGTGGTGTTCCCATGTGCCTGCTGCCCTTGTCCTTCTAGGTGGTAGAGGTCGCGGGTTTGGGAGGTGCTGTTGACGAACCCTTGGCGAGTTGCTGCAGCGCTATTTGTAGATGGTACACACTGCAGCCACGGTACACCGGTGGTGGAGGGAGTGAATGTTTAAGGTGGTGGATGGGGTGCTGATCAAATGGGCTGCTTTGTCCTGGATGGTGTCGAGCTTCTTGAGTCTTGTTGGAGCTGCACTCATCCAGGCAAGTGGAGAGTATTCCATCACATTCCGTACTTGTGCCTTGTAGATGGTGGAAGGGCTTTGGGAAGTCAGGAGGTGAGACACTCGCTGCAAAATACCTAGCCTCTGACCTGCTCTTGTTACCACAGTATTTATGTGGCTGGTCCAGTTAAGTTTCAGGTCATGGTGACCCCCAGGATGTTGATGGTGGGGGATTCATCGGTGATAAACCCATTGAATGTCAAGGGAAGGTGGCTAGACTCTCTCTTTGCAGAAATGGTCATTGCCTGGCACTTTTGTGGCGTGAATGTTACCTGCCACTTATCAGCCCAAGCCTGAACATTGTCCAGGTCTTGTTGCATGCGGGCGTGGACTGCTTCATTATCTGAGGAGTTGAGAATGGAAATGAACACTGTGCAGTCATCAACGAACATCCCCACTTCTGACCTTATGTTGGAGAGAAGGTCATTGATGAAGCAGCTGAAGATGGTTGGGCCTAGGACACTGTCCTGAGGAACCCCTGCAGCGATGTCCTGGGGCTGAGATGATTGTCCTCCAACAACCACAACCATCTTCCTTTGTGCTAGGTATGACTCCAGCCAGTGGAGAGTTTCCCCCCCGATTCCCATTGACTTCAGTTTTACTAGGGCTCCTTGATGCCACACTCAGTCAAATGCTGCCTTGATGTCAAGGGCAGTCACTCACACCTCACCTCTGGAATTCAGCTCTTTTGTCCATGTTTGGACCAAGGCTGTAATGAGGTCTGGAGCTGAGTGGTCCTGGTGGAAACCAAACTGAGCAGGTGATTGGTGAGCAAGTGCCGCTTAATAGCACTGTTGATGACACCTTCCATCAATTTGTTGATGATTGAGAGTAGACTGATGGGGC
The DNA here is from genome assembly GCA_030390025.1 of Squalus acanthias. NCBI lineage: Eukaryota > Metazoa > Chordata > Chondrichthyes > Squaliformes > Squalidae > Squalus > Squalus acanthias. The sequence goes on along the minus strand of CM059449.1, from coordinate 25,003,829 downwards.
GGTAATTGGCTGGCTTGGATTTGTCCTGCTTTTTGTAGACAGGACATACCTGGGCAATTTTCCACATTGTCGGGTAGATGTCAGTGTTGTAGCTGTACTGGAACAGCTTGGTTGGAGGTGCGGATAATTCTGGAGCACAAGTCTTCAGCACTACAACTGGGATATTGTCAGGGCCCATAGCCATTGCTGTATCCAGTGCGCTCAGTCGTTTCTTGATATCACGTGGAGTGAATCGAATTGGCTGAAGACTGGCTTCTGTGATGGTAGGGACCTCAGGAGGAATCCGAGATGGATCATTCACTCGGCACTTCTGGCTGAAGATGGTTGCTAAAGCTTTAACCTTGCCTTTTGCACTCACGTGCTGGGCTCCGCCATCATTGAGATGTTAATGGAGCCTCCTTCTCCCGTTAGTTGTTTAATTGTCCACCACCATTCATTATGTTAATGAACGGTAACATAACCACTATGCTACCGTTCCCTTGTTACATAAATAGATAAATGTGCTTCCCTCACAGATCACAGTTATATAAATAAATAAGTGTCCCTCACAGATCAGTTGTATTAATAAATAAATCTGCTCCCTTATGGATCACAGTTACTTAAATAAATGAACGGAAATGAAACAATCTCATCAGGTGTTGGACACAAGGTGTCAGGACCAGATATAGGTTTCAGGTGAAGCTGCATAAAGATTGCAAGAGATACTTAGACAAGGGAGTGAGGCTATAATTCTGTCCCCATTTTAAACTCATAGATTCTACCATGATCCATAATCCATTGAATAATCTCCTATCTTCATCTATTTCTGCTCACCTTTCTCCATTCTAAATTTCCTGTGCCCAAATCTGGACTTCTAGATGGCATTTGATAAAGTCCCACATAAGATATTGTTAACTAAGGTAGAAGCTCACGGAATTGAGGGCAAATTATTGACCTGGTTAGGAAATTGGCTGAGTGGCAGGAGACAGAGAGTAGGGATAATGGGCAGGTACTCAAATTGGCAGGATCTGGCTCATAGTGTCCCGCAGGGATCTGTGTTGGGCCTCAACTATTCACAGTCATAGAAAGTCATATATCCAAATTTGCCGATGACACAAAGAAAGCAGCATTGTAAGCAGTGTAGATGAAAGCATAAAATTACAAAGGGATATTAATAGATTAAGCGAATGGGCAAAACTGTGGCAAATGGATTTCAATGTAAGCAAATGTGAGGTCATCCACTTTGGACCTAAAAAGGATAGAACAGGGTACTTTCTAAATGGTGAAAAGCTGAAAACAGTGGGGGTCCAAAGAGACCTGGGGGTCCAGGTTCATAGATCAAAAAAATGTCATGAACAGGTACAGAAAATAATCAAAACGTTTAATAGAATGCTGGCCTTTATATCTAGAGGACTGGAATACAAGGGGGTAGAAGTTATGCTGAAGCTATACAAAACCCTGGTTAGACCACACCTGGAGTACTGTGAGCAGTTCTGGGCACCACACTTTAGGAAGGATATATTGGCCTTGGAGGGAGTGCAGAGTAGGTTTACCAGAATGATACCCGGACTTCAAGGGTTAAGTTACGAGGAGAGATTACACAAATTAGGGTTGTATTCCCTAGAATTTAGAAGGTGAAGGGGGGATCTGATTGACGTTTTCAAGATATTAAGGGGAACAGATAGGGTAGATAGAGAGAAACTATTTCCGCTGTTTGGGGATTCTAGGACTAGGGGGCATAGTCTAAAAACTAGAGCCAGACCTTTCAGGAGTGAAATGAGGAAACACTTGTACACCCAAAAGGTGGTAGAAGTTTGGAACTCTCTTCTGCAAATGGCAATTGATGCCAGATCAATTGTTAATTTTAAATCGGAGATTGATAGCTTTTTGTTAACCAAAGGTTTTAAGGGCTATGAGCCAAAGGCGGGTATATGGAGTTAGGTCGCGGATCAGCCATGATCACACTGAATGGCGGAACGGGCTCGAGGGGCTGAATGGCCTCCTCCTGTTCCAATGTTCCTATTTATAATAGAAATTTCCTGTGTAAAGTTGTAATTACACCCTCCACCCAGTGGTGGCACTATAGCACATGTTTCACTAACTCCACTTCCTCGGCCTGCACTCCACAGAAACGCTTCAACCAACTCCATGTCTATGCTTCCCAAATTGCCGTAGATTTTGCTACTTAACTAAAAACAAGGGTCCGGTGATGTAGTGGTTTTGTCACTGGAGTAGCAATCGCGGTCTGGACTAATAATGCAGAGAACGCGAGTACAAATCCCACCATGGCAGTTTGAAAAATTGGATTTCAGTCAAAAAAAAAATCTGGAAAGAAGAAGCTGGTATCAGTAAACGTGACCGTGAATCTGTCAGACCGTCGTAAAACCTGAACTGGTTCACTGATGTCTCTTAGGAAAGGAAACCTGTCGTCCTTTCCCGATCCCGGTCTCTATGCGACCCACAGCAAATCGAGGGGATTTATCAACGTCCATTTCTGTGTTGTTGGACTCAAACAATAATTTGCATTTATACATCATCTTTAACTTAGTAAAACGTCCCAAGGCATTTCACAGGAGCGATTATCAAACAAAATTTGACAACAGGCCACATTAGATTGGATGGGCTGGGGTTGTTTTCTTTGGAACAGAGGAGGCTGAAGGGAGATCTAATTGAGGTGTATAAAATCATGAGGGGCCTAGATAGAGTGGATAGGAAGGACCTATTTCCCTTAGCAGAAGGGTCAATAACCAGGGGACATAGATTTAAAGTAATTAGTAGAACGATTAGAGGGGAGTTGAGAACTTTCTTCACCCAGCGGGTGGTGCGGGGTCTGGAACTCACTGCCTGAAAGGGTGGTAGACGGCAGAAACCCTCATCACATTTAAAAAGTACTTGGATATGCACTTGACGTACCGTAACCTACAAGGCTACGGACCAAGTGCTGGAAAGTGGGATGGTGGATAGCTCTTTGTCGGCCGGCACGGACAATATGGGCCGAATGGCCTCCTTCTGTGCTGTAAATTTCTATGATTCTATGATTGGGAGATATTCGGACAGGTGACCAAAAGCTTGGTCAAAGAGGTAGGTTTTAAGGAGCGTCTTAAAGGAGGAGAGAGAGGTGGAGAGGCGGGGAGGTTTAGGGAGGGAATTCCAGAGCTTAGGACCGAGGCAGCTGAAGGCACGGCCGCCAATGGTGGAGCGATGAAAATCGGGGATCGCAAGATGCCAGAATTAGAGGAGCGCAGAGATCTCGGAGGGTTGCAGGGCTGGAGTAGGTTACAGAGATAGGGAGGGGCGGGGGGTGGGGGGTGAGGCCAAGAAGCGATTTGAAAACAAGAATGAGAAATTCTTTTAAAAATCGAAGTGTGGCTGGACCGAGAGCTAATGTAAGTCAGAGAGCACAGGGGTGATGGGTGAACGGGATGAGTTAGGACACAAACAAAATATTCGGGCTCAGCAGTGGTTCTGTTGGGTAAGGCAATGCGCGGTGCGGAACTGAGGCACATAGACCAGGTTCAATCCCATTGGCCGCGCTGAGTTGATCTCAATTAGCGTAGCAATTTCTGAAATGCTCCTGAGCTATGGACGAGCTGCTTGCTGTCCTGTGGCCCCTACTGCAAAGAGTGTGGGTGGGTGTGAGAGAGTGTGGGCAGAGGTCAGGCGAGGACATGATTGGGTTTGGGTGCGATGCTCCCACGTTTGATTAGCGCAGCATCTAGAATAGCAGTTGAAGAATGGAGACCCGAGCGAGGGTGTTAAGGAAAGTATTAAAAGAGAAGTTAGTTAAGGTAAAGCTGGGATATATCCAAGGATCCTGGGGTAAATCGGCGAGGAAATAGCAAAGGCCATAGAAATTATGGGGACAACTTTAAGCTAATATTATGAAGGAACTGGAAAAAATTTATAGAAACAGATTGTATTCATTGATAAGCAGGGTCTAGAAGGAGGGGACATAGATATAAGAATAAATGCAAGAGAGTTAGGACAGAGAGCAGGAGAAACTGCTTTTACACAGGGGTTGTGAGGTTGTGGAATGCATGACTAGAGTTGGTGATTGAAACAGAGACCATGTCAACATTTAAGAGCAGGTTTGATAGGAAATGGGGGGGAAGAGATACGAAAGCAGGGCAGGCACATGGGATTAGGACCACTGTGCATTAAGAGGATAAACATCAACACGGACTGGTTGGACCAATCTGCCCGAGTCTGTATTATATTTCCTACGAAGTTCTATGTAATACACTGTCTCAAACACTCCCAGGTCAGGTACAGCATGGGTTGGATATAAAGTAAAACTCCCTGTACACTGTCCCATCAAACACTCCCAGGTCAGGAACAGCACGGGTTAGATGCATAAGAACATAAGAAATAGGAGCAGGTGTCGGCTATTTGGCCCTTCGAGCCTGCTCCGCCATTCAATAAGATCATGGCTGATCTTCTACCTCATCTTCACTTTCCTGCACTATCCCCATATCCCTTGATTCCCTTAATATCCAAAAATCTATCAATCTCTGTCTTGAATATACTCAACGACTGAGCCTCCACAGCCCTCTCGGGTAGAGAATTCCAAAGATTCACCTCCCTCTGAGTGAAGAAATTTCGCCTCATCTGTCCTACATGGCCGACCCATTATTCTGAGACAGTGACCCCTGGTTCTAGACTCCCCAGCCAAGGGAAACATCCTCCCTGCATCTACCCTGTCAAGCCCTGTAAGAATTTTGTATGTTTCAATGAGATCACCTCTCATTCTTCTAATCTCTAGAGAATATAGGCCTAGTCTGCTCAATCTCTTCTCATAGGACAATCCCCCCATCCCAGGAACCAGTCTGGTGAACCTTCATTGCACTCCCTCTATGGCAAGTATATCTTTACTTAGGTAAGGAGACCAATACTTACACAATGCTCCAGGTATGGTCTCACCAGGGCCCGATATAATTGCAGTAAGGCAGCAGAGTAAAGCTCCCTCTACACTGTCCCATCAAACACTCCCAGGGCAGGGACAGCACAGGCTAGATACAGAGTAAAGCTCCCTCTACACTGTCCCATCAAACACTCCCAGGGCAGGGACAGCACAGGCTAGATACAGAGTAAAGCTCCCTCTACATTGTCCCGTCAAACACTCCCAGGGCAGGTACAGCATGGGTTAGATACAGAGTAAAGCTCCCTCTACACTGTCCGATCAAACACTCCCAGGTCAGGTACAGCACAGGTTAGATACAGAGTAAAGCTCCCTCTACACTGTCCCATCAAACACTCCCAGGTCAGGTACAGCATGGGTTAATGCAGAGTAAAGCTCCCTCTACACTGTCCATCACACATTCCCCCAATGAACTGCAGCACGATCGTTATAACCTCGACTCTTCCTCATCAGCATGTTATCCATAAGTGACCTCAGCCTCTCTCCGTGCACTGATGATAGCCCGCACTAAATCTCCAGCACTTTCCCTGACCCATGACCACGTCTGTACTGTCAGACGGCCTCGTTGTGGATAAGCTTAAACCAGATCGGTGTGACCCTGTTCCACACCAGGCGGTACCGTAGCCAATGTATCATTCCCTGAGCCTGGATAATATTTTTAAATATATATATTTACTGGGTTGGTTAGATTTAGTCAACAGATAATTCGTCTCTGCTCTCAAATTACATCAGGAAGACCAAAGTCATCCACCCGCTCCATACCCCTCACTCCATGGCCATTCACTCTGGCTGAATCAAGCAGTACAAAACCTTAAGGGGCAAAAATTGGCTCATGCCCAAAATTGAATGGTAGCGCCCCAAGCAGGAGGCGGGGTGCTACTGGAAACGCTCCCCCTCCCTCTTGGGGCATTCCAATTCAATATTGTGGTGCTATGTGCAGCAGCGCCACGCACACCGGCATGTAGCGCCACGGTACTGCAGGCCTCCCTTCTCTGATTAAAGGATCGTGGCCGGCACCCCGCAGGAGGAGGTGAGAGGGGGCAGGTGCTGGCAGGCGGCCCAAAAGAAAATGTCCGCCTGGCGCCTGCCCTTTAATTATTGACGTCCCGGCCGCAAAAACGCCCCCTGACCCTGTCGGACATAGCGTCCGGCGGTAGGTCAGGGGCCACGAGCCAAGTTTGCGGCCGGGGCGCTAACGGGAGGCGCAAAGCAACCAAATTTTTCCCTTGAGTGTCCTGTTCAATACTCAACTAAGCTTCAAATTCAACATTATATCCCATCACCAAGACTGCCTATGTCCGTTTCCAGAAAAAAAACACCCACCTTTGCACCAACCTGGCCACACGGCCACAAAACTATTATCCACGCCCCCATCATCTGTAGAATACAAGGGGGTAGAAGTTATGCTGCAGCTATACAAAGCCCTGGTTAGACCACACCTGCAGTACTGTGAGCTGTTCTGGGCACCAGACCTTAGGAAGGATATATTGGCCTTGGAGGGAGTGCAGAGTAGATTTACTCAAATGATACCTGGACTTCGAGGGTTAAATTACGAGGAGAGATTACACAAACTAGGGTTGTATTCCCTGGAATTTAAGGGGTGATTTGATCAAAGTTTTCAAGATATTAAAGGGATTTGATGGGGTAGATAGAGAGAAACTATTTCCTCTGGTTGGGGATTCTAGGACTCGGGGACATAGTCTAAAAGTTAGTGCCAGACCTTTCAGGAGTGAAATTAGGAAACACTTCTACACACAAAGGGTGGTCGAAGTTTAGAACTCTCTTCCCAAACGGTAATTGATGCTAGATCAATTGTTAATTTTAAATCTGCGATTGATAGATTTCTGTTAACCAAAGATATTAAGGGATACGGGGCCAAAGGCGGGTATCTGGAGTTAGGTCGCAGATCAGCCATGATCTCATTGAATGGCGGACCAGACTCGAGGGGCTGAATGGCCCACTCTTGTTCCTATGGTCCTAGACTGGATGCTTCTCTTCTCCATCAATGGGCCAATGATCTCGCTCCCTCTTAGCTTTGCTTAATCATGTGCTCCTTCCAAACAAGTGGAAGAGGGAACTCATCGGCCAAAAGTGCTCGAGAGTACTCAGTACTTGCCCATCACCCCCTCGCCCTCAAATCCCTCCACGGCCTAATTCCATCTTACCTCTGCAACCTGCTCCAATTTTATATCCCTTCCCGCACTCTCCAGTCCTTGGACTGCGGCTTTCTGTGTATTTCCATGCTCCATTTGGGCCAGTATTAGTGGCCCTACCCCAGGCCAACACTCCAGTGCAGTGCTGAGGGAGTGCAGCACTGTCGGAGGTGCCGTCTTTCGGATGTGACGTTGAACCGAGGCCCCGTCTGCCCTCTCAGGTGGACGCAATAGATCCCACAGTACTATTTTGAAGAAGAGCAGGGGAGATCACCCCGGTGTCCTGGTCAATAATTATCCCTCAATCAGCATCACTGAAACAGATTATCTGGTCATTATCTTCATTACCGTTTGTGGGAGCTTGCTGTGTGCAATTTGGGTGGTGCGTTTCCTACATTACAGCAGTGACTACACTTCAGAAGTACTTCATTCACTGTAAAGCATTTGGGAGCTCCTGAGATTGTGGAAGGCGCAGGATAAATGCGAGATCTTACTTTTTTCCCACCCCGTCCATTTCAATGTTTTCAAGGGGAGACTGGATAGGCACTCGAGGGAAATAAACTTGCAGGGCTACGGGGATAGAGCGGGGAATGGGACAGACTGGATTCCTTACCTAAGAAAGGATATACTTGCCATAGAGGGAGTGCAGCGACGGTTCACCAGACTGATTCCTGGGATGGCAGGACTGTCAAATGAGGAGAGATTGGGTCGACTAGGCCTGTATTCACTAGAGTTTAGAAGAATGAGAGCAGATCTCATTGAAACGTATAAAATTCTGACAGGGCTAGACAGACTGGATGCAGGGAGGATGATTCCCCTGACTGGGGGGTCGAGAACGAGGGGTCACAGTCTCAGGATACGGGGTAGAACATTTAGGCCTGAGATGAGGAGAAATTTCTTCACTCAGAGGGTGATGAACCTGTGGAATTCTCTACCACAGAAGGCTGTGGAGGCCAAGTCACTGAATATATTTAAGAAGGAGATAGATAGATTTCTAGACACAAAAGGCATCAACGGGTATGGGGAGAGATCGGGAATATGGTATTGAAATAGAGGATCAGCCATGATCATATTGAATGGTGGAGCAGGCTCGAAGGGCCGAATGGCCTACTCCTGCTCCTATTTTTCTATGTTTCTATGTTTCTATTGCTCTACAGAGAGCTGGCACGGACTCGATGGACCGAATGGCCTCCTTCTGTGCCGTTGTGACTCTATGACTCTATCTCTCCTTTCTATTGTCTGCCGATTTACCTGTCCTCATATATTTCTCCATCTGTCTTTCGACTCTGTCCCGAGCTTTCCTTGCCCTCCGTCTGGGATTGCTGACAGCCAGTGTCCTTTGGGAAGCCATTAAAGAGGATAAATAAATAGACTGCAAAAAAAAACACATTCCGGCAGAGTAAGTGCTCTGAAAGACCACACGAGCGTCAAATTCAATCCCGTGGCACTCACAGCCATGTCAACATCTCAGCTGGAGACTAGTGTGAGTAGCTGCAGCTGACTGATAAACGGGCCAATTCAGAGGGACGGCGGATCCAAACGAGCCCCTGGGGCTGACCTAAAGCATTTGGACCAGGCGGAGGAGAGAAGTCAAATAGCCTGTTTCAAGTGCCAGAGCGACTACCGTCGCAGGCTGTCGGGAGGGGCAAGTTTCCAGGAATGGGCCACACTTAGCTTTGCAGACAATAACTCGGTCAAATCGAGTGCGAATCCCGGAGCTTTATTCTCAAAAGGGTTCGGCTTTGCTGCTGAAACTGCCTCTTGAACGCTGCCATTGGACAGAAGGATTTAGAAACAGAGAAAAATAGAAAAATAGGAGCAGGAGTAGGCCATTCGGCCCTTCGAGCCTGCTCCGCCATTCAATATGATCATGGCTGATCCTCTATCTCAATACCATATTCCCACTCTCTCCCTTGATGCCTTTTGTGTCTAGAAATCTATCTATCTCCTTCTTAAATATATTCAGTGACTTGGCCTCCACAGCCTTCTGTGGTAGAGAATTCCACAGGTTCACCACCCTCTGAATGAAGAAATCTCTCCTCATCTCAGTCCTAAATGTCCTACCCCGTATCCTGAGACTGCGACCCCTCGTTCTAGACACCTCCCAGCCAGGGGAAACATCCTCCCTGCATCCAGTCTGTCTAGCCCTGTCAGAATTTTATACGTTTCAATGAGATCCCCTCTCGTTCTTCTAAACTCTAGTGAATACAGGCCTAGTCGACCCAATCTCTCCTCATACGACAGTCCTGCCATCTCAGGAATCAGTCTGGCGAACCTTCGCTGCACTCCCTCTATGGCAAGTATATCCTTTCTTAGGTAAGGAGACCAAAACTGCACACAGTGCTCCAGGTGTGGTCTCACCAAGGCCCTGTATAACTGTAGTAAGACATCCTTGCTCCTTTCTGTAGTAAGACATCCTTGCTCTATCTATTCTATGCTGTCACGTAACTGCCCCATGGCGTGTCTAGATACCAGGTTTGATTTGGATGGTGATTCCACCCCCCCCCCTCTTTTAATAAGGATTTGGATGGGTTATCTTATGTTTCCCCAAGTTTTGTTCTTCCCACAAGTGGAAACATCTTCTCTACATCTACCCTATCAATCCCCTTCATAATTTTAAAGACCTCTATTAGATCACCCCTCAGCCTCTTCTACAGGAAAGAGCCCCAGTCTGTTCAGCCTTTCCTGATAAGTATAACCACTCAGTTCTGCTTTCATTCTAGAGAATCTTTTTTGCACCTTCGACAGTGCCTCTATATCCTTTTTATAATATGGAGACCAAAACTGCACACAGTGCTCCAGGTGTGGTCTCACCAAGGCACTTGCATTTAGCTAGCGCCCTTCTCGACCTCGGGACACCACAAGGCACTTCGCAGCCAATGGGAAACTTGCAGACTGAGCAGTTAAGGGGCAAATGAACTTTAACAGAGGTCAATGTGAGATGATGCACTTTGGTAGCAAAAACAGAAACATCACCTACACCTTAGAAAATAAGAGACTGAATGGGGTAGAAGAGCCAAGGGATCGAGAGATACAGGTGAACAAATCATTAAAAGCAGCATCGCAGGTCAGCAAAGCAGTTAAAAAATGCTCACAAAACCCTGGGATTTATTTCCGGGGGTAGAGAATTCAAAAGTAGTGAAGTTATGTTAAACTTGTATAGGACTCTGGTCAGGCCTCACTTACAGAGCACTGTGCACAGCTCTGGTCTCCATTCTATAAAAAGGACATAGAAGCACTGGAGAAAGTGCAAAAAAGATTCACAAGGATGGTACCAGAACGGAGAGATTACAGCTATCGGGAAAGGTTGAACAGGTTGGGGCTTGAAGATGTGGAGGAGACCTGATAAGAGGTCTTTAAAATGATGAATGGGTTGGACAGGGGAGATGTGGAGAGAATGCTTCTACTTGTGAGAGAATCCAAAACTTGGGGGATAAGTACAAGATAGTTACTAATAAATCCAATAGGGAAATAAGAAGAAATTTCTTTACTCAGAGAGTGGTTAAAATGTGGAACTCGCCACCACAGGAAGTGGTTGAGGTAAAAAGCTTAGATGCTTTCAAAAGGAAACTAGACGAGTACATGAGAGTAAAGGGAATAGAAAGATATGCTGAAAGGCTGAGTTGAGGTAGATGGAATGGGAGGAGACTCATGTGGAGTATAAACACCAGCACAGACTAGTTGGGCCGAATGGCCTGTTTTGTGCTGTGTATTCTATATCAAGTACTTTTAAGTGTAGTCACTGTTGTAATTTAGGAATCGCGGCAGCCAATTTGCGCACAGCAAGGTCCCACAAATAGCAATGTGATAACGACCAGATGATCTGTTTTAGTGATGTTGGTTGAGGGAGAAATATTGGCCAGGACACCGGGGAGAACTCCCCTGCTCCTCTTCGAATAGTATTGTGGGACCTTCAAGAGGGTTGACTCGGTTTGACATCTCATCCGAAAGGCGGCACCTCCAACAATGCAGCGCCCCCTCAATAAATGGAGTGGAGGTGCAGATCAGCCATGATCTAATTCAATGGTGGAACAGGCTTCAGGGGCTGAATGGTCTCCTCCTGTTCCTGTCTTCCTACCTCACCCGCTCCCACCACTTTACAGTGGCACAAGGTCGTGAGCAGAACAAGACTCTGAGGAGACCTCACGTGCTCGCCCTCCTGACCTTATCCGGGTTTGTTCATACGGCCGCTGTAGGGTTTGAAGCGTAATTCTGGACTTGCGACCCCTCTCCCGCCCGACGCTTTGATCGGAGACCCCCCACCTGCGTCGGCAAGACCCCCAGCCACAGGAGGAGGAGGTAGTGTCACGCCACATTGATACTGAGAAGTGTAGAGGAACAGAGGGACCTTGGAGTGCCTGTTCACAGATCCCTGAAGGTAGCAGGACAGGTAGATAAGGAGGTTAAGAAGGCATAAGGGATACTTTCCTTTATTAACCGAGGCATAGAATATAAGAGCAGGGAGGTTATGCTTGAACTATATAAAACACTAGTTCGGCCACAGCTAGAATACTGCGTGCAGGTTTGGTCACCACATTACAGGAAAGATGTGATTGAACTAGAGAGGGTACAGAGGAGATTTTTGAGGATGTTGCCAGGACGGGAGAATTTTAGCTATGAGGAAAGATTGTATATGCTGGGGTTGTTTTCTTTGGAACAGAGGAGGCAGGAGGGGAGATCTAATTGAGGTGTATAAAATTATGAGGGGCCGAGATAGAGTGGATAGGAAGGACCTATTTCCCTTAGCAGAGGTCAACAACCAGGGGGACATAGATTTAAAGTAATTGGTAGAAGGATTAGAGGGGAGTTGAGGAGAACTGTTTTCACCCAATGGGTGGTGCGGGTCTGGGACTCACTGCCTGGAAGGGTGGTAGAAGCAGAAACACTCAGCGCTTTTAAAAAGTACTTGGATATGCACTTGAAGTGCCATAACCTACAAGGCTACGGACCAAGAGCTGGAAAATGGGATCAGGCTGGATAGCTCTTTTTTGGCCGGCACGGACACGGTGGGCCGAATGGCCTCCTTCTGTGCGGTAATTTTCTATGATTCTATAACTGCAGTGCAATGTCCGACCTGCTTTATGAAAGGAGCTCAGGGGGTTTGTTAAACTTCGACAGAATTAATTTAGAGAGCACAAACACTTCCCCCCCTGCCTCAACTCAGTAACAATTTCAAATTGAAGAGCGGGGAGGGGAGGCGGGGGCAGGGGGTGGGGAAGCTTTTTATTTGCTCTCAGGATGTAGGTGGCGCCGTCGAGGCCCCATTTGTTGGCTTTTCGATGAGACCTTAAACTGAGGCTTTAAACCTCTCAGCTGGACGTAAAAGATCCCACGGGCGCTATTTTGAAGAAGAGCAGGGGTGTTCTCCCCTGGTGTGCGGGGGCCAATATTAATCCCTCAGCCGCGAAACAGGTCCTTCCTGTCCACTCTATCTAGGCCCCTGACAATTTTATAAACCTCAATTAGGTCTCCCCTCAGCCTCCTCTGTTCCAAAGAAAACAACATAGAAACATAGAATCATAGAAGATAGGAGCAGGAGTAGGCCATTCGGCCCCTCGAGCCTGCTCCGCCATTCGATGAGATCATGGCTGATCATCCAAATTCAGTACCCTGTCCCTGCCTTCTCCCCATATCCCTTGATCACTTTAGCTTTAAGAAATATATCTAACTCCTTCTTGAATATATTTAATGAATTGGCCTCTACTACCTTCTGTGGTAGAGAATTCCACAGGTTCACCAATCTCTGGGTGAAGAAATTCTTCCTCATCTCAGTCCTAAATGGCTTACCCCTTATCCTTAGACTGTGACCCCTGGTTCTGGACTCTCCGACCATCGGGAACATCCTTCCTGCATCTAGTCTGTCTAGTCCTGTCAGAATTTTATAAGTTTCAATGAGATCCCCTCTCATTCTTCTAAACTCCAGCGAGTATAAGCCCAATCGACCCAATCTCTCCTCATACGTCATTCCTGCCATCCCAGGTATCAGCCTGGTGAATCTTCGCCTATCCAATCTTTCCTCATAGCTAAAATTCCCCAGCCCAGGCAACATCCTCGTAAATCTCCTCTGCACCCTCTCTAGTGCAATCACATCCTTCCTGTAATGTGGTGACCAGAACTGCACGCACTACTCTAGCTGCGGCCTAACTAGTGTTTTATCGTCCGCATGCCCGATACGAGACTCCCAAAACAAGCGCTCTACTCGGAGCTCCGACACGGTAAGAGAGCCCGAGGTGGGCAGAGGAAACGCTTCAAGGGCACCCTAAAAGCTTCCTTGAAAAAGTGCAACATCCTCACCGACACCTGGGAATCCCTGGCCCAAGACCGCACAAAGTGGAGGAGAAGCATCCGGGAAGGCGGCAAACACCTTGAGTCTCTTTGCCGGGAGCAAGCGGAAGCCAAGCGCAAGGAGCGCACGTGAACCCAAGCACCCCACCCGCCCCTTCAACCACCGTCTGTCCCACCTGTGACAGAGACTGTTGGTCCCGCATTAGACTCATCAGTCACCTGAGAACTCATTTTTACTGTGGAAGCAAGTCATCCTCGGTTCCGAGGGACTGCCTTATATTCTATGCCTCGGCTAATAAAGGAAAGTAGCCCTCAGCTAAAATAGATTACCCCCGGTTATCATCACATTGCTGTTTGTGGGATCTTGCTGTGCGCATTGTTGGCCGCTGCGTTTCGCTACATTGCAACAGCGGCTACTCTTCAAAAAGTGCTTCATTGGCTGTAAAGCGCTTGGGGGACGTCCCGAGGTCGTGAAAGGCGCCGTATCAACGCAAGCTCTTTCTTTCTCATCACTGTGTTCCAGACAGGAACTCCGCATTATTGAAAGACTAAACGCGGCTCCAGAAGACACCGTATCCGACGGGAATGCCGGCAACAGAGGCCCGGAGATTGGCACAAACTGCTCGCAATTTCAGAAAGGCGGATCTTTCATCCTTCTCGGACCGTGGGGGTGCCAATCCAGTCCAGATTGACGGCAGGAGCAGCCTTCCCCTTTCTGCTGTGTAAATGTGGAGCCAGAAGTTAAATGTTCTCTGGAGCGCTGCCAACCCAGTGAGCTGGAGATCACCGCGAGTGATAGGGCCCATAACTCTGCACTAATTGGCGAGTCAGCTGTCAGTGTCTGGAAACGCCGACAGCTCCATTAACACAGCATTGACTCGGCCCTGTTGTTTCACCGCAGGCACCAGGAGCGAGTGCGAGGGGGTCGTTCATCTGCTTCTCCCTCCTTTATCCCAGTGAATCGTGACCACCATGAGCACAACACTGCACCTCTCAATCAATCGATAATGAAATCAGGAGCGTCAGCAAGGCCGGCGTTCCTCAGAGAAATCACAAGGACAGCATATTCGAGAAGGCAGAATCGCACAATGGTGTCGGAATAATGTTGGGAGTTTGGGATTGCTGAGGCGAAGCGTACAGAGCTTCAGCGACCTGGGAGTGTTCGATGGGACAGTGTAGAGGGAGCTTTACTCTGTATCTAACCCGTGCTGTACCTGCCCTGGGAGTGTTTGATGGGACAGTGTAGAGGGAGCTTTACTCTGTATCTAACCCGTGCTGTACTTGACCTGGGAGTGTTTGATGGGACAGTGTAGAGGGAGCTTTACTCTGTATCTAACCCGTGCTGTGCCTGCCCTGGGAGTGTTTGATGGGACAGTGTAGAGGGAGCTTTACTCTGTATCTAACCCGTGCTGTACTTGACCTGGGAGTGTTTGATGGGACAATGTAGAGGGAGCTTTACTCTGTATCTAAACCGTGGTGTACCTGATCTGGGAGTGTTTGATGGGACAGTGTAGAGGGGGCTTTACTCTGTATCTAACCCGTGCTGTACCTGACCTGGGTGTGTTTGATGGGACAGTGTAGAGGGGGCTTTACTCTGTATCTAACCCGTGCTGTACCTGCCCTGGGAGTGTTTGATGGGACAGTGTAGAGGAGGCTTTACTCTGTATCTAACCCGTGCTGTACCTGCCCTGGGAGTGTTTGATGGGACAGTGTAGAGGGAGATTTACTCTGTATCTAACCCGTGCTGTACCTGCCCTGGGAGTGTTTGATGGGACAGTGTAGAGGGAGATTTACTCTGTATCTAACCCGTGCTGTACCTGCCCTGGGAGTGTTTGATGGGACAGTGTAGAGGGAGATTGACTCTGTATCTAACCCGTGCTGTACCTGTCTGGGAGGATATTGTACTGACCATAGGTTCCAAAAGTGGAAAGTGTCCTGTTTCTAAGCACAGATAATCTCACGATGAAACAAAATGAATACAATGATCAGGGACATATTAAAGAGAGCACACCAGCTGGGAGCAGGCTGGGCTGTGAGAATCAGACTGATAGTAATTTTCTCGGCGAGTAAACTGCAGAAACTCACTAACACCAGCGGAGTGGCATTGATGGCAGGATGCTCGAGGGAACCCCCATTACAACAACAGACGCAACACGGAAAGCTTAGCTCCTTGACAGCATGAATAAACACTCTGGCGATTCAACAGAGTGTGGACTAATCTGCTTCTGTTCCTGCAAACTGCCCCAGGCACTGTTGCACTTTCAACAGACGCACCAAGCACAAGACAAGCATGGGTTAGATACAGAGTAAAGCTCCCTCTACACTGCCCCATCAAACACTCCCAGGGCAGGTACAGCATGGGTTAGATACAGAATAAAACTCCCTCTACACTGTCCCATCAAATACTCCCAGGGCAGGTACAGCATGGGTTAGATACAGAGTAAAGCTCCCTCTACACTGTCCCATCAAACACGATGCGGAGATGCCGGTGTTGGACTGGGGTGGACAAAATTGAGAGGTCGCACAACACCAGGTTATAGTCCAACAGTTTTATTTGAAATCACAAGCTTTCGGAACTATCGCTCCTTCCATCAAACACTCCCAGGGCAGGTACAGCACGGGTTAGATACGGAGTAAAGCTCCCTCTACACTGCCCCATCAAACACTCCCAGGGCAGGTACAGCATGGGTTAGATACAGAGTAAAGCTCCTTCTACACTGTCCCATCAAACACACCCAGGGCAGGTATAGCACGGGTTAGATACAGAATAAAACTCCCTCTACACTGCCCCATCAAACACTCCCAGGGCAGGTACAGCACGGGTTAGATACAGAGTAGAGCTCCCTCTACACTGTCCCACCAAACACTCCCAGGTCAGGTACAGCACTGGTTAGATACAGAGTAAAGCTCCCTCTACACTGTCCCATCAAACACTCCCAGGGCAGGTACAGCATGGGTTAGATACAGAGTAAAGCTCCCTCTACACTGTCCCATCAAACACTCCCTGGTCAGGTACAGCACGGATTAGAGACAGTGTAAGTCTCCCTCTACACTGTCTGGGTCTGACCGAGAGTGCAGTATTCTCCTCTATTAATATAGGCTGACGGAACATCAGTTGTGCTGATTATGATTGTGGCCTCCTCTCCGCCCCATATGCCCATATTCTCTGCGCTCGGCGATTCAATTGCCCCACTATCACCTTCAAGTCGATTTCAAAAGCGTGCGTGGATGTGACATTTCCATTCCACCGTATGCTGCCTGAGCGAGAGGCCAATTTCCTGGTCATTTGTGCCAACAGCAGAGCATCTCTCCGCTGTGAAATCCTGCTGTAATTGGTTTGGACAGAAGGTCTGGAAAGAATGCATTTACAATGTTCCCCTGCACTTAGAGTGATAGCGCCTGGAATAGATAGAAAGAAGATAGTGATTGACCTCAAGAAGACATAGACAGGCTGGTAGAATGGGCGGACACATGGCAGATGAAATTCAACCCAGAGAAGTGTCAGGTTGATACATTTTGGTAGGAAGAACGAGGAGAGACCATAGCCACTAAATGGTACAATTTTAAAGGGGGCGCAAGAACAGAGAGTCCTGGGGGTGTTTGTGCACAAATCTTTGAAGGTGGCAGGACAGGTTAACAAAGCAGCTAATAAAGCATATGGGGGCGAAAAATTGAATCGCGCCCCCTTTGGGCGCTAACTTCGCCGGGGCGCTAAAAGTAGCGCCCCCGTGCCTGAAATTCACTGGTAGCGCCCCAAGAGGGAGGGTGGGTGCTACTGGAAGCACCCCACCTCCCTCTTGGGGCGCTGCGAGTGAATATCGCGGCGCTACGTGCCACAGCGCCACACTCTGCGGCACGTCGCACCACGGTACTGCAGGCCTTCCTCCCCTTATTAAATGGGAGGGGACTAGCACAGCACGACCCGGGGCCCAGCTGGGCCACCAGGGATCAGAGTGCCGGCAAAAGAGCCCGGCACTCAAGAGGAGTGCCGGGCTCACGGAGCGCAGCCGGCACTCCCCGGGGGGGCTGCAGAGGAGTTTGGGGATGGCAAAAGGTGCAGGGCGGCCAGCAACAAAAATGGCCGCCCGGCGCCTCCCCTTTAATTTGCGCCGCCCCGGCCGCAGGTAGGCCCCCCTGACCCCGTTGGACGTAGCGTCCGGCGGTAAGTCAGGGGGCGCTACCGAAGCTCGCGGGCGGGGCGCTGCGCACGGCAATGACATCATCACCGGCGGCGCGGCGCCAAGGGGCGCTAACGGTTACCGCCGCCGCTAACCTCCCGCCGAATTTCGTGGGAGGTGTTGGCGGTGCTGCGCCCAGGCGCTAGTTGCTTTGCGCCCCGTTAGTGCCCTCTTAGGCCTCCTCTTAGGGCGCTAACAGGAGCCGCAAATCAACCAAATTTTTAGGCCATGGGATCCTTGACCTTATAAGTAGAGGCATAGAGTACAAAAGCCTGGAAGTTATGCTAAACCTATATAAAACACTACTACAGCTGGAGTATTGAGTCCAATTCTGGGCTTCGCACTATAGGAAGGACATGATGGAGTTGGAGAGGGTGCAGAAGAGATTTACTAGAATGGTTCCAGGGATGAGGGATTACAGTTACGTGGATAGACTGGAGAAGCTGGGGTTGTTCTCCTTAGAGCAGAGAAGGCTAAGAGGAGATTTGAGAGAGTTGTTTAAATACATGAAGGGTTTAGATAGAGTAAATAAAGAGAAACTGTTCCAATGGCTGAAGGGTCGATAACCAGAGGGCACAGATATAAGGTGATTTCCAAAAGAACCAGATGTGACATGAGGGAAAACTTTTTTACGCAACGAGTGGTTAGAATTTGGACTGCACTGCCTGATAGGGTGGTGGAAACAGATTCAATAGTAGCCTTCAAAAGAGAATTGGATAAATAATTGAAGGAGAAAATATTGCAGGGATATGGGGAAAGAGCGGGGGAGTGGGACTAACTGGGTTGCTCTTCGAATGAGCCGGCGCAGACTCGATGGGCCAAATGGCCTCATTCTGTGCTGTACTATTCTATGATTCTATGACAGAGAGAAATCAACACTATGCAGTGGCGGTGGGGGGGGGCAGGAAGCACTGAATATGATGGGCAGAGAGAGTGAAAGAGATGAAAAGAAAGATGGGGATGGGCAAAGAGAGAGAACGAGAGAGAGAGAGAGAGGCGCGGGGAAAATTAAAGCACTGAAGGGAACTCAGGAGATCGGGAGAGGGAAGGGAGTGAGAGATCAGGAGAGAGGGAAGATAGAGATCGGGAGAGAAAGGGGGATAGGAGGGGGGCGAGAGATGGGGGAAGAGATCGGGAGAGGAGGAGGGAGCGATCGGGGGAGGAAGGGGAGAGAAAGAGGGGATAGAGAAAGGGGGAGGGGAGAAAGAGAGAGGGAAAGGGGGGAGAGAGAGAGGGGGAGGAGGGGGAGAGAAAGAGGGGATAGAGAAAGGGGGAGGGGAGAGAGAGAGAGAAAGGGGGGATAGAGAGAGGGGGAGGGGAGAGAGAGAGAGAAAGGCGGGATAGAGGGAGGGGAGGGGAGAGAGAGTGGGAAAGGGGGGATAGAGAAAGGGGAGGGGAGAGAGAGAGAGAGAGAAAGGGGGGATAGAGAGGGGAAGGGGAGAGAGCAAGAGAGAAAGGGGGGATAGAGAGAAGGGGAGGGGAGAGAGCGAGGAAGGGGGATAGAGAGAGGGGGAGAGAGAGAGAGAGAAAGGGGGGATAGAGAAGGGAGAGGGGAGAGAGAGAAAGGGGGATAGAGAAAGGAATGGGGAGAGAGCGAGAGAGATAGGGGGGATAGAGAGAGGGGAGAGATCGTGGAGAGTTTAGGAAAGGAGGGGGAGAGAGGATAGAGAGATAGAGAGGGAGGGGGGAGAGAGAGAGAGAGAGAGAGAAAGACGAGCTCATCGACATCAGCTCTCCTATCAGAGTTGGTTAGCTTCAAATCAGAGTTGCAAAAGGTGCCGGCTTCCTGTTTAATCTCAGTGATCTACCAGTCCACCGTCCAACAGGACAGGCCCGGATCCGCACATTGGACGGGTTGGTTTCCATCCTGGGTCTATAACCCAAGGCAACACACTCGAATTCACTGGGCCACTCAACCGCAATCTGCCAGAGGAGGCCCAACCTGCCGCCCCACCCACCCACTCACCCCCACACCTCCCTCTCCCCTCCCCCCCCCCCCGCGCCGGGGCTGGATCCCACCCCCCGCGTCACCCTGCCCTCTGAGAATTGCACTCGATGCCCGTGAGAGAAGCCGACTGCTCGGAACCAGCAACATGTCATTTCGGGAACGGGGAATTTGCCATGGTAATGCAGGACCAGGATGCCATGCGGTTGCCGTGGGTTGCCATGGCAATGCCACATTCAAAGGGAAAACAGAGGAGGACTCTGCACAAGTGGACAGCAGATCAGCAGTCAGTGTGTGCTTCGCGTGGCGCGGTGGCACACATTCCGTCGACACAGGTGCCCCGGAGCAGAGACTGGCAGCTCACCGCCTTGTTCCATTTGATTGTGCTGAATGCCTTTGCAGCTCATCTCTCTCGGGAGGCAATAAGATCAGCGCAGTGAAGCAGGAATCCTACAGAGCTGGCCTGATGTGTGTTTACTGATCTCTGCTCTCCCTCCTCCTCCTCCTCCTCCTCCTCCTTCCTCCAATGCTTTGTTTTTGACTGGGGATTGGTTCTACTCATCCACCCCCATCACACCATCCTGTTTCGTAGGACTGTATTGGCAGCACTGCCGGATTACTGCACTCGTTGTCGCTACCTCTGGGTTTCTTTTGTGACAGTATTGCTATCTCTTTCTGTAACTGCATCTACACCTGCTGCACACTGTCTTTCTCTCTCTGTTTATCTTTCTCTCGCTGTCCTTCTTTCTCACCATCTCTCTCTCTCTCTCTCTGTCCATCTTTCCATCTGCTCTCTCAGCTGGACGTAAAAGATCCCACGGGCACTGTTTCGAAAAAGAGCAGGGGAGTTATCCCCGGGGTCCTGGCCAATATTTATCCCTCAATCAACTTCACCAAAAAACAGATGATCTGGTCATTTTCACATTGCTGTTTGTGGGAGCTTGCTGTGCAAAAATTGGCTGCCGCGTTTCCCACATTACAACAGTGACTCCACTTCAAAAAGTGCTTCATTGGCTGTAAAGCGCTTTGAGACGTCCGGTGGTCGTGAAAGGCGCGATAGCCTCGACACAATAGCCTCGACCCCCACCCCATCACACTGTAAACCTGCGCTGTGAGAGCCAATGACCAGACGTCAGCGGGTCATCGTGTGTCTGTAAATGACTCTGCTCCTCCCAGGTAGGAACCGAAAAAATTCCTCGCCCCGCGCGAAACATGCCAATTCCCGAGCAGACACCGTGGTCCATTACTGGCTGGTGAGCGGCAGGGTTGGTCAATCTCAGCCACGCTAGTTG